>OY288111.1:6117861-6515342 GCA_958431115.1 Syrphus vitripennis | reverse complement strand
ATCTGGACATTGTATATAAAACTTATAGTACTATCATCACGATGATTTTTGAGTTGTGTTGTGTGGTCGTCTGGGGGCGCACTACTTGTATATACACAGAAACAGCAACCAGAAAATTAGTTAGTTGTGTGATCGCCAAGGGGACGACGTGTGGAACGTGTTCATGAGAGTACTATGCAAATTCATATACAATGATCTGGATCAAAAATAAATTGATTTATTTTACCCATGGACATTGTATATGAATTTAGATAGTACTATCATCAGCACGTTCCACACGTCGTCCCCCTGGCGATCACACAACTAACTAATTGTCTGGTTGCTGTTTCTGTGTATATACAAGTGCGCCCCCAGACGACCACACAACACAACTCAAAAATCATCGTGATGATAGTACTATAAGTTTTATATACATTGCCCATGGAAAACCCCATCAGATACTCGAGTATCCGTATATGTTTGTGAACGACTAAAACCGGATAGGTTAATTTTGCTGTTTGATTTGAATTCAAGTCAGCTGTTTTTGACATTTCTCTTCAGATAGCTGAATATACGAGAATTTTTTAGATCGGTTGAGATTTTTATTTTGAGAACAGATGTTTTATAATCAGCTGTTTTTTCTCAAGAGATTACAACCACACAAACCAATCTGGATTGCTTTAGATAACTTGTGAACGCGGCCTGTAACAAGTGAGCCTGAGCATTGTATATGAATTTAGATAGTACTTTGTATATGAAAACTTTAGTACTATCATGGTGGAAGTCGAATGGGGCGACATCTAATTTACCTATGCAACCCTTACTCTTTTTTTTTGCGGAGAGCTTATGGAGGTTTTAAATGATATTTATTGATATTTTTTGGATGCAATAATCCAAAAAATAGTCTACTCTTGCCCCTACCACCAATTTTCGACGCTTAAAGACTCCCCAAATCGAATTTTACACCTCACATTTTGCAGCGCCACCACCAGGACCTCTGCAACCCTAAAAAAAACTCACCATGATAGTACTATAGTTTTCATATACAAAGGATAGTACTCTCATGAACACGTTCCACACGTCGTCCCCCTGGCGATCACACAACTAACTAATTTTCTGGTTGCTGTTTCTGTGTATATACAAGTGCGCCCCCAGACGACCACACAACACAACTCAAAAATCTCGTGATGATGGTACTATAAGTTTTATATACAATGGCCTGAGCCCTCAGACGACCACACCACACAACTCAAAAATCATCGTGATGATAGTACTATAACTTTTATATACAATGCCCATGACACCATCTTGTTAAAGTCGTGACGTAGCATTCATCTCTAGAGCGCGGTGGTGAGTTTTGCTTCCCTTACTATTAGGTTTCTACCGCAGACGTCAGATAAATACAAATGTTGACAGCTTTCTTCTTCGAAGCGGCATGAATTGAAAAAAAAAAGTTGTAAATTAACAGCCCTATTCTCCCCAACATCACTGATACCTCAAAACTAGTGGTGGAATTGGTTTTGTGACTTTTTCGTATTCTCCCCCATAGCTTTGTATATGAAAACTATAGTACTATCATGGTGGAAGTCGAATGGGGCGACATCTAATTTACCTATGCAACCCTTACTCTTTTTTTTTTGCGATGAGCTTATGGAGGTTTTAAATGATATTTATTGATATTTTTTGGATGCAATAATCCAAAAAATAGTCTACTCTTGCCCCTACCACCAATTTTCGACGCTTAAAGACTCCCCAAATCGAATTTTACACCTCACATTTTGCAGCGCCACCACCAGGACCTCTGCAACCCTAAAAAAAACTCGCCATGATAGTACTATAGTTTTCATATACAAAGCCCATGGTCATTGTATATCAATTTGCATAGTACTATCATCACGATGATTTTTGAGTTGTGGGCTGTGGTCGTCTGAGGGCGCACTTGTATATACACAGAAACAGCAACCAGAAAATTAGTATGCGCTGTGATCGCTTGGGGCCGACGTGGTGGAACGTGCTGATGATAGTACTATGCAAATTTATATACAATGCCCATGGTCACACTTGTGAGAGTCACAAAAACTATCGAAATTGTGATCTCCTTCTAGGCAGGTCACATCTCACAAATTACTTGAGTTTTGATATTTCGGTGTACAAAAGTTTCTGATTTTGCATTTGTGAGATAATAAGGAAGTGGATTTTATTTTATTACATCTTATTCAAGATGTTTTATCCGAAAACGAAAATTAACCGAAGAATTTTTAACAAAAATCTATTATATTTGTAGATTGCAGCGAAGACGGCTCTTAAGAATGTAAAGTAAATAGAATCAATATTTTTACATGGGATGGCATTGGGCGTTTTTCTTATTAGTTCAGAAATAGAGCTCTGAACAGAGTCTGAACACTCTGAACGATCTCTGAACTGAACGTACTCTGTTCTGAGTGTTCCGATTTATTTAAGAAACACACCTAACCAGCTGTCAACTTTTTTGTGTTTAACTTTTTTCGTGTTCAGCTTTTGAACTCCGTCTGCTCTATCCTTTTATACTGAGCTCATAGAGCGCGCTCTGAGCACGCTCTGAACATGTTCAGAGCGAAAAAAGAAACACAAAAATTGAATCTCTGATCGCTCTGAGCTAAAAAAGAAACACGATTTTTTTTTTGACAGTTCAGGCTCTGCTCTGAACTAAAAAGAAAAACACCCATTGATAAAGTTCGGCGGATCAGTTGTGTCATTTTTGTTGGCCAAAAGCTGCAGGTAACCCCCCCAAAAAACAACGAAATACTCCAACTACTCCACCGTAGTCTTTTTGTAGTCTTCATCTAAAAATAAATTAAGGTATTTTTACTCACTTTATTGTTAAAAATATATAATTAATGTTAATGCTTGCATTATTGAAAATTATTTTTTGTTTAATTTTTCAATTTGGAAATCTGTTCTTGTTTTTAATTATCAGCTGTTCCAAAAGTCACAAAAAAATTCACCTTTGCTGTGGTGAGTTTCGTTGTGAGTTTTGTTGTGACGATTAGGGGGAGAATAAAGTATCGAATCACAACAATCCTCACAAGAAATAGTCACAAGAGCTTAGAACTTATGACTCCTCACAAGGGGGAGAATCGTGCTGTAAATATAATAAAATTATAATAATAATAAATAATTGAACACTTTGCCGAGTTCAAGCATATTCTGTACAGTTCTTTAGGGAAAAAATTATATGTGGTGAGAAAAAAATATCTTCGTCAAAAAAAAAATTACACAGGTCGACAAAGCCATATAATAGAGCATTGGTTTTGAAAAAAATTATTTTTTAAACTCAAAATTTGAGAAAAAATATGTTTTTCGCTAAAAATCAATTCAAGTGCTTCTATCGTATATAACCATTGAAAGTTTTGTAGAGTAGAGATGTACAATAATTTGGTAGTACATTTTTGATATTTTGAAATTCTTTATCACCTTTTGCATTTAAAAGAAAAAAAAATTGAAATAGTCTTTCATTCAACTTTATCATATTGAAGGCGTTAGCCCACCCCATCGTCTTTATTGTACACAATGTAGCTTCAAATCGCACGGTAATTTATTTAATTAATTAATATCAATTTCTGTCAGTTATCTCCCTTATATCCATAATATTGTAACGAAGATTAGTTAACTACTTTTGAATCATAATATAACGACTTTTACATTCGAACTATATCGATTCTCGAATGCGATGACAGCGCCATCTAGTACCATTGCGATTTAAAACAACCTGCTATGAGCTTTGAATGAGCTTTTTTCGAACATTGGTAAATGTCGAAGTCCGAAGGGGAATTATTCCATCTATCTGTCAGAATAGAAAGATCGAGATACAGGTTCTAAAGATTTCTATTGCTTTCGAGATTAGACCAGAACCAGATATTTCCCTATATAAGTTTGATGGCGCTACCGATTGGACAGTTTATTTTTGAAAGTGAAATAATAAAGTTCGTGTAAAGTGTTGTGCCAGTGATTAATAAAAGTGATTTTAATTGAAGTAAAGTGTGTTTTATTTTAAATGTAAAAGGAAGAAGTTAAGAAATAAAGTAAATAAGTTTTTATTGCGAACCCTTAGCAGAATATTACATTGGTGTTAGAAGTGGAATAAAAACTTATGTTGTCTGTGCATTCAGATAATTTTTGGTGATAAAAAAAAAAAAAAAAAAAGAAAAATAAAAGCAAAATGGGTAAGACAGTAATTGAATTGAATTGTGTTGAACTTAAGGCAGAGCTGAATAAACGAGGCCTTCCTACTGCTGGAAGAAAAGCTGACCTCATAATTCGTCTGCAAGAGGATTTATGTCAACGCGGAGAAGACCCAGACACGTTCCTATTCGAAATAGAAATGCCTGAAGAACAAGTAAGTACTGGTGTCGACTTGTCGGCAATGGTGGCACTTCTCATTGGCAAGCTCGAAGAACAACGTACAGAACAAAAGAATCTTCTCGAAGAACAACGGACAGAACAAAAGTGTGAACAACAGAACCTTCTCGAACAAATGGAAAAACAAAAGCATCTTCTCGAAGAACAACGTGTAGAACAAAAGAATCATCTCGAAGAACAGAAGAATCTCATCGAAGGTAAGCTTGATGCCTTTGAGAACAAGTTCGCTACTATTGATGGACGTTTTGATTGCGTCGAAAAGCAATTTTCAAAAGTAGACGCAAAGCTTGAGAGTGTTCAAGAAAAATTCAAAGGCAAAATACAAAGCATAACCGACGAATTAGACAAAGTTCGAAAAATTAAGATTAGGGAAAGTGTTGGCGATTACCCAAGGAAGAAGGAAATACATCCACCGACTTTTGACGGGCAAACTTCTTGGTCGATCTATAAAAAACAGTTTGAGGCAGCCGCAGCGACAAATGGCTGGGATGAAGAAGACAAATTCATAGCTCTGACGGTTGGCCTCAGAGGATCTGCTGCTGAACTGCTGCAAACCATCCCAGCAGATAAGCATGGTAACTTCAGTGCTCTTGTTCAGGCCATAGACAAACGCTTTGGAGATGGCCATATGCAAGAAGTCTTCCGCGTCCAACTGAATACTAGAGTCCAGAAGAGAGGAGAAACTCTGCAGCAACTTCAAGCAGACATTGAACGGTTGGCGCATCTCGCATATCCAGCTGCTGGGGATGAAATCGTCAGCCAACTTGCAACAGAAGCCTTCATCCGTGCTGTATCTGACATTAACCTACAGCGAGCAATTCGAACTGCTGGAAAACGTACGCTTCCTGAAGCTTTAGCGTTTGCTCTGACCATGGAAGCAGCAGAACAAGCTTCCCAAGGAGTTCATCGAGTCAGAGAAGTCGAAGTTGAAGAATGCTCTTGTCAGAAAATCGCATTCCAAAGAAGCCAGCGTGAAGGACTTGCTCGATGCTGGAATTGTAACAAAACCGGACATCTTCAGCGGCAGTGCAGATTACCACCGAGAAGAGCTGCATGCCAACATTGTGGAAACAGAACCAACGCTCGAGAACAACCAAGCAATAGTACCAACACTCCTGCTCAACTTGTTTTCCAGACGGGAAACGAGTAAGAACCAACTTCGAGGGGCAGAAGCTGGTTTCTGGTATCGATGGCCCCAGAAACACTATCCAAGTCTCACAGACTAAACGAGACAACAAAAGCCTGACAGTGGAGGCAATAATAAACAATAAGAAACACGTGGCTACAATCGACACCGGTGCCACCGCCTCCATTGTACGAAGAGACTTGGTCAAGATGTCTTGGCTACACAACACCAATAGCTACCGTCTGAAGACCGCCACAGGAGAGGCAGCAAAAGTATATGGTGAGGTTCGTCTTATGATCCGTTTGGCAGAACTAGAGTTTTCGCACCTATTCCTGGTAGCAGATATATGTGACGAGTGCATCGTTGGAATCGACTTCATGAAGGAGCATGGAATAATTTTGGATATCGGTAAACAAGTTCTTAAGTACCAAGATTCCGATGGTCTATGGCAACGAAAACTCAACAACTATCAGGACCGTCATCAAAGAAGACATTTGCTTGCCTGCTTCTTCGGAAGTATTCGTATGGACGAAACTAAAGGGTGGCTTTGGAAGCCATCGATACCTCATGGTGGAACCAGATGCAAAACAACGTTCCCAAAACATCATGGTAGGGAAGACTCTGGTGGCACCAAAGAACAACATGGTGCCTGTACGGATACTGAACATCAAACCGTACGAAATTAAGCTCAAGAAGGGAGAAGTAGTTGGGCAATGTGAACCTGTATCCGCGATTACTAAGATCACCGAAGCGCAAACAAAGAAACCCCTGAGCTTTGACAGATTAAAAGACCAAATTCTGAAGTCATCAAGTCTGAGTCGACATCAGCTTAATGTTGCTGGAGATCTTCTTCATGAGTGTTCTTCATGTCTTGTCTTGATGACAATTTTTCTGTTGCGCCAGATAATATTCCACCTATTCTTTTAAAAACATGTAGATTTAATCTTGCAGCACCACTTTGCTTTATATTCAATTTGTCTTTGACGCAAGGACTATTTTTAGAAACATGGAAATATTCTTATATCACTCCCCTTCATAAATGTGGGTCAAAAGGCTGTGTTGAAAACTACAGACCTATTGCAAAACTTCAGTTGATCCCTAAAGTTTTTGAAGCAATAGTCAAAAATAAATTGTTTAGTTTAGTTCAAAACCATATATCTGAACACCAACATGGATTTATGAGTGGAAGGTCAACTGCAACAAATTTGTCGATTTTCACCAGCTATTGTCTTAAGCATATGGAAACGCGTTCTCAAATCGACACTATATATACTGATTTTTCAAAGGCATTTGACCGTGTTCAGCATAATGTTCTATTGAAGAAACTTGAGATGTTTGGTTTTCACTCTATGCTGCTTAATTGGGTCAAAAGTTATTTAGTTGGAAGAAAGCAATATGTCAAAATTGATAACGTGTTATCTAAAGAAATCTTAAATTTCTCAGGTGTACCGCAAGGTAGTCACCTCGGACCGTTACTATTCATTATTTTCATCAATGATTTACCAAACCTTCTTTCATACTCTAGATGTCTTTTATATGCTGACGATCTTAAAGTTTTCAGCTGCATAAAATCTTTATCAGATACGTATAACGTACAAAGTGATCTAAATAAAATTACTCAATGGTGTACGCTAAATGGCCTCCATTTCAACACTAAAAAGTGTAGTGTAGTTACATATTCGAGATTACAAAACCCTTTGTGCTTTGATTATAAATTAAATAATGATTCTTTACAAAGAACTGACAACCAGAAAGATCTCGGAGTGATCTTTGACTCTAAAATTAATTTTTCACTTCATATCGATCATATAATCTCTAGGGCTAATTCAATGTTAGGATTTATGATTCGTAATTCAAAATGTTTTGATGACCCATACACACTTAAAACCCTTTACATAAGTATTGTAAGACCGTTGTTAGAGTATTGCAGCGTTATATGGAATCCTTATACTCAATCAAGCATAAATCGTATAGAAAAAGTACAAAAAAGATTTACAAAGTATGCTTTACGAAAAACCTTTAGAAATTCTAGTATTCCATGTTATAAGAGTAGATGTGTTCTTATTGATCTTAAACCTCTCGAATCGAGAAGAAAATTAAATTCTGTACTTTTTGCTTTTGATGTACTTTGTTCTACCATAAATTGTCCAGTGTTGTTATCAGAGTTCTATATATATGCACCTATTCGCAATTTGCGACCGAGAAGTGGTGATTTTTTATATGTTCCTTCTCATATTACGAGTTATGCTAAGCACAATCCCTTTACAAATGCTTGTATTGATTTTAATGAATTTGATAATGTTATTGATTTTAATATGAATAGAAATATAATAAAGAAAAAACTATTGGAGTTAATGTAAATCTATTAAAACTTTATAATTAATTTATTGAAAATTGTATATGTATATATGTAAAAATTAGCATTTAAGTGTAGTCTCCATAAAGTTCTGTAACTTGATAGACGGTAAATAAATAAATAAATAAATAAATAAGTATGCTGATATATTCTCTTCACCCAACGGACAATATGGTCGAACACAACTAGTAAGGCATCGAATTGATACAGAAGATGCAAGACCAATTCGCCAACCAGCAAGACGTCTCCCTCTAGCAAAACAAACTGAAGTTGAAGAAATGATATCGACAATGAAGAAAGATGGGGTCATCGAAAATTCCAAAAGCCCTTGGGCATCACCAGTCGTTCTTGTCAAAAAGAAGGATGGAAGCACTCGATTTTGTGTAGACTACCGAAGACTGAACGACGTAACAAAGAAAGATAGCTACCCTCTACCCAGAATCAGCGACACCTTAGACGCGATGGAAGGAGCACAATGGTTTTCAACTTTGCATTTGAAGAGCGGTTATTGGCAAGTCGAAATTCACCCAGAAGATCGGGAAAAGACGGCGTTCTCCACAGGAAACGGTCTGTGGCAATTTAATGTGATGCCATTCGGACTATGCAACGCTCCAGCAACTTTCGAGCGTTTGATGGAGTGCGTTCTACATGGACTAACCTGGAAATCTTGCCTGGTCTACCTGGACGATGTCATCGTGTACGGAAAAACATTTGACGAACATTGTAAAAACCTTAAAGCTGTATTCCAGAGGCTTCGAGAGGCACATCTAAAGTTAAATCCTAAGAAATGTTCGTTTTTCAAGACCGAAGTTAAATATTTGGGACATATCATCTCATCCCAAGGAGTAAAAACTGATCCTGAGAAAGTTGATACTGTAAAGAATTGGCCAACGCCTCAGGACAAACATCAACTCCGGAGCTTTCTTGGTCTGGCCACATATTATCGGCGTTTCGTAAAGGATTTTGCTAAGATCGCCAAAAGCTTGCATCATCTTACTGAAAAGGGGAAGCCGTTCAAATGGTCAGGTGAGTGCGAGAAAAGCTTTCAAGAACTGAAACTGCGTTTATGTAATGCACCTGTACTGGCCTATCCAACTCCAGGAAAACCTTTCATCATCGACGCTGATGCAAGTAACGTTGGAATTGGAGCTGTACTATCGCAAGTACATGACGGAGAGGAAAAAGTTGTCGCCTATTACAGCAAGGTACTCTCGAAGCCAGAAAGGAATTATTGCGTTACAAGGAGGGAACTTCTCGCTCTGATATTGGCAACAAAGCACTACCATAAGTACATCTATGGACAAAAGTTCCTTCTTCGAACAGATCATGGTGCGCTCAATTGGCTTTTAAACTTCAAAAATCCAGAAGGTCAAGTAGCAAGATGGATCGAGAGGTTGCAGACGTATGACTATGAGATTCAACATCGAAGAGGAAAGCTGCATTCAAACGCAGACGCTCTATCCCGGCGACCGTGTAAACCAGACTGTAAGCATTGCACACGCCAAGAAGAAAAGGAAATGGTCATCGTTCAACGAACTAGAGCTGATCCCATTAACGGTTGGAACAACGAAGAACTCAGAACGGCCCAACAAGAAGATCCGGATATCGAACCCATTCTTGTCTGGAAAGAACACCAAGAGAAACCAGAATGGTGTGATATCTCCTACCGAAGTCCGGCTCTCAAAGCATATTGGGCACAATGGGACTCGCTTCATGTGCAAGAAGGGGTATTAAGGCGTAAGTGGGAATCAGCAGACGGTAAATCTTATGTGATGCAGCTGGTCGTACCTCGGTCAAAGGTTAACGACGTACTTCAAGAGATGCGTGATGGAACTTCTGGAGGTCATTTGGAGTGAATAAGACGCTGGAAAAGATACGACAACGATTCTACTGGCTAAACGCAAGAGATGACGTCAAAAGATGGTGCCGAAAAAGTGATACTTGTGCTGCTAGCAAGGGACCAGGTAGAAAAATTAAAATTAAAATGCAGCAGTATAATGTGGGCACATCTTTTGAGAGAATTGCAATAGACGTCGCGGGTCCTTTTCCTGAAACTAACAACGGAAACCGATACATCCTTGTAGTCATTGACTATTTCAGCAAGTGGCCTGAAGCATTTGCCATCCCAAACCAAGAAACCAAAACAGTTGTGGATCAAATTGTCTTCAATTGGGTGAGCAGGTTCGGTGTTCCCATGGAGCTTCATTCTGACCAAGGAAGGAACTTCGAATCAAAAGTCTTTCAGGAAGTTTGCTCGCTCCTTGGCATTAAAAAGACAAGAACAACACCGCTCCATCCACAATCTGATGGGATGGTTGAACGATTCAACAGAACTCTTAAAGAACATCTGTCGAAGGTTGTCGGCGACTACCAACGATACTGGGACCGACATATCCCATTGTTCCTTATGGCATATCGAAGTACAACCCATAGCTCGACAGGAAAAACACCATCGGAAATCCTGTTCGGATCAACTATACGGCTGCCAAGTGAAGTGAAATTTGGTTGTCATCCAAATGAGTCACAGGGAACAGAGGAATATGTGGATGACCTCAAGAAAAGGCTTATTGACATTCATCAACAAACAAGGACAAATATAAAATTGTCTAGTGATCGGATGAAAACAAGATACGACGCAAGAGCGACAGCAACGGGATTTCATGAAGGAAACCTTGTGTGGTTTTACAATCCTCATCGACAAAAGGGGCTATCACCAAAACTCCAACAAAACTGGGAGGGCCCATATACTGTGGTGAAAAGAATCAATGATGTGATTTACCGTATACAAAGAGGCGTAAGAGGCAAACTAAAAGTAGTTCACGCTGACCGGTTACATCAATATAACGGTGAAAGAGGTAATGAAATTGTTCGGGACGATCAATTCTAAGAGGGGGCAATGTAACGAAGATTAGTTAACTACTTTTGAATCATAATATAACGACTTTTACATTCGAACTATATCGATTCTCGAATGCGATGACAGCGCCATCTAGTACCATTGCGATTTAAAACAACCTGCTATGAGCTTTGAATGAGCTTTTTTCGAACATTGGTAAATGTCGAAGCCCGAAAGGGGAATTATTCCATCTATCTGTCAGAATAGAAAGATCGAGATACAGGTTCTAAAGATTTCTATTGCTTTCGAGATTAGACCAGAACCAGATATTTCCCTATATAAGGTTGATGGCGCTACCGATTGGACAGTTTATTTTTGAAAGTGAAAGAATAAAGTTCGTGTAAAGTGTTGTGCCAGTGATTAATAAAAGTGATTTTAATTGAAGTAAAGTGTGTTTTATTTAAATGTAAAAGAAAGAAGTTAAGAAATAAAGTAAATAATTTTTTATTGCGAACCCTTAGCAGAATATTACAATATTAAAGTCCCGGCCATAGACATTGTATATGAATTTTGATTGTACTATCATCAGCACGTTCCACACGTCGTCCCCCTGGCGATCACACAACGAACTAATTTTCTGGTTGCTTTTTCTGTGTATATACAAGTGCGCCCCCAGACGACCACACAACACAACTCAAAAATCTCGTGATGATGGTACTATAAGTTTTATATACAATGGCCATAGAGAAATTACTGACCATAGAGAAAAGACTTACCTAGAGAACTGACCGGTACCCCTCTTGCTTCTTAAACCCGCAAATTTTATTTGAGGCGAGTAAGAGAAAACTCTCTTAATTCTCCTATCGGTGTATACATGTAAGTAGTGAAAAAAAACTAAATGTCAGATTGGACTACAGAAACAACTAATGGACTTTTTGTTATTTGTCAAAATGATAGAGATTAACGAGATTAACCTTTGGTGAAAACGTAGTATAATACTACGTTTTCACCAAAGGTTAATCTCGTTGAGGATTAGTAAATCTTCTGAAGTGTTTCCACCACATTAAAAAGATTTAAATAAGATTAACAGCCCGATTCTCCCCCTTGTGAGGAGTCATAAGTCACAAGCTCTTGTGACTATTCCTTGTGAGGATTGTTGTGATTCGATAACATTTTGCTATTCTCCCCCTAATCGTCACAGCAAAACTCACAACGAAACTCACCACTGCAAAGGTGAATTTTTTTGTGACTTTTGGAACAGCTGATTGCTGATAACACTAGTTTACAAAATTTTGGGTCACCGATGCTACCTAAAAAAAAACAACTTTTTTTTACTAATTCGGGGTCGCTGAAAACGAAAATGACATTAATTTTTTTTTTTTCAAAGAACCGTTTTCGAGATATGCTCAAAAAAAGGTTTTTTTGGTCCATTTTTTGAACACTGGCTTATATCTCTTAAATGATCTTTTTAATTTACATATAGTAAATATTTTTGGAAAGATAACACTTTCTGCTTTCCAACGGTATACGGTTTGTTATAATCGGATGCGAATTCATTAAAATACAAGCGATCAAAGATTATAAAAATCGATTTTTTCGAGCTTTTTTAAAAATGTATCATTTTCAATTGAACCGTGTTAATAGAAAAAAAATATTTATATATGGGTACAGTCGATTGCTCCAATAACCCCTTTATTATTATATTTGTTATAAAACCAGGGAATTTGGTTAATAATTAACTTAAAAATGCTGTTTTAAGTAATTCGTACCCAATTTTCATCGCAATGCAATCCTGCGTCGTTAATGGAAAACGGACAACGTTTGCTTTTACTTGTACCTAGTACAAGTTTGCATATACATATATGCAACGTTTCTAGACAAGGTTGCTGGGCTCAAAGGTATTGTATAGTTATTTGCAATACATTTTTGATAAGAGCCTTGCGCAAGGAAATAAAGCACTGAAAGAAACTAATTGAATATAATTATGTAAACCTGCAATAAAAACAAAAAATTACTCGAATTTCAAAGGTCAAGGAAGATGGCTGATTATCGTTCGGCTTTAAATTTTGGATCAGATCCCAGCACGGGGTTTTTGGGAAGCGAAAAAATTTGAGGAAAATGCTTTCTTGTAGGGCAAGTCGTTTGCATCCCTCAAATTTCTTAAGAGTCGTCTTCGCTCTAATCTACAAATATAATAGATTTGTTAAAAATTCTTTGGTGCCGTAAAATTCGTACTTTTCGTTTTCGGATGAAACATCTTGAATAAGATGCAATAAAATAAAATCCATTTCCATATTATGTACTTATCTCACAAATGCAAAATCTGAAACTTTTATACACCGAAATGTCAAAACATAAGTAATTTGTGAGTTGTGACTTGCCTAATAGGAGATCACAATTTCGATAGTTTTTGTGACTCTCACAAGTTGTGACCGTGGGCATTGTATATAAATTTGCATAGTACTATCATCAGCACGTTCCACCACGTCGGCCCCAAGCGATCACAGCGTATACTAATTTTCTGGTTGCTGTTTCTGTGTATATACAAGTGCGCCCTCAGACGACCACAGCGCACAACTCAAAAATCATCGTGATGATAGTACTATAAGTTTTATATACAACGACCGTGGGGGAGAATACGAAAAAGTCACAAAATCAATTTCACCACTAGCTGTGACTTGTGAGGTATCAGTGATGTTGGGGAGAATAGGGCTGTAAATTTGACAGCTTCCTTGAAAATTCAAATGGCGTTCTCTTATTTCTTATGAAGTGAGTGAGAACGAGGGTTCCATCTGTGTCAAACAGAGCAAAAAAAATTGTGGAATACGTTCCACAACACAAAGAGAATATGAATTTAGGGCTGTTCGGTTTACGGAACTATTTGTCCATGAAGATTTATACAAGATTTATTTGAAATCTCCTTGAAATCTCAAGATTTATTAATATGGTAAATCTTCGAGATTTGTACAAGATTTATGGATAATCTACTTAAATCGCGATTTAGCTCTTGGTGAAAACGTAGTATTATACAAGATTTATTTGAAATCTCCTTGAAATCTCAAGATTTATAAATATGGTAAATCTTCGAGATTTGTACAAGATTTATGGATAATCTACTTAAATCGCGATTTAGCTCTTGGTGAAAACGTAGTATTACTGAGGTTTGTATTTTGTGTATTTTGCTTTAATATTTTTGCAAATTGTTTTTATTAATTTATTATTCAACCAATTCAACAGGTTCATCAACAAAAAAGACATCAAATTCAACAACAACAGCAACAAAAGCAAACAACTGTCTCCAATTACCAAAAAAAGCAGCAGCTACAGCATGTTGTTACGATAGGGCCGAGCGTTCCTGCAGGAAATACACCAGATTCCTCGCCAGCTTTATTGGCTGCTGGTTCGGAGGTACCGAGTCCATTTGGTGACCGAAAATCAAATGTGATAAAGAATATAACCCAAGAGACCCAAGTAAGTTTGATTATTTTCATATTCTCGCATTTGATAATGTTTTAAATCACATACCTACATATTTTTCTTTCTTAGCAAATAATTCCACCAAAAGATGTCCAATTCAATCCGAAACTTGATCCTGTAACATCACTTTCAGAATATTGTGTTATAAGGCGGTGTGTTCAACCTGAATACACTTCTTCAAATCGAAATTCTCCAAGTTGTTCCACGTGTCCATGAAAGTATTTACTCTACGTATCCCAATGAGTATCGAAACGAAAATTTGGCTAAATTCTCTTGTGCCAGTATGCCGAAAAGTATTGGAATCTTTACATTACTCATTGTGTTACAACAACTGAAATTTGGGCTCGTCTTTTTGGTAAGGAATACAGCGAAGAGTTTGAAATCTCATGAATGAAATCGATTTGCACTGAGTTCAAACTTCAGTAGAAGTTGCGAAAAATGTGTCTGGACCAGCAATAGGAGTTACTGGATATTGCCGGCAAGGTTGGGTGTGCCACGAACACGATGGCGATATGACGTTTTTAAGCACCCCATATTAAAAATCAAGTAGCAAATATAAGTAGAAAGTAGAATATATAGTCTCAGTGGGTTTTGGTTTGGGCGAAGAAGACGCACAAGATAAAGTTTGTAAATTTATATAAACTAAAGAGCGATTCTAAATCGTTGTTTTATTTTTAGATGCAAGGAGCATTTACTATTACTGCTGGAGCAGAAGAATCAGCAAAAATTCTAGGCACAAATTTAATCAACAATTCTGTTAAAATAATTGAGCACAAGTAAAGCAATCATTATTAAATTACAATGTATATTTAAAATTTTCGATTTTTGGATTTTTATTCAGATACGGACCATCAGCGGGACAAGTTGGCTCTGGAACTTTTGAAATTCTGGCTACTACTCTTGGTAATGTGTTTACTGTTAGCCAGAATGTGAAATACATCACTCCTAAAGGAATCGCAAGACGAGTTGCAAAAAGCACTGGTAAAGGAGTTTTTGAAATATATAAAAATGGACAGCGTCCAGAATCGCATGATGTACCAGCTGGAGTTTGGTATCCAGATTTGAGTGAATTAAAGGAACAGTATTCTATTGTCAAATCGTTAAATAATTAAATACATAAATGGTCAGCTCAATTAACAAAGAAAATTTATTTCGTATAGTTTTAAAAAGACTAATAATATTTTCAGAAAAAAGATTATAAACAATAAACGACAACCAAAGTAAGAAATGGTTTATGACCAAAACATTTTGTAACAAGCAACCGGCTTGCGATTTAGTCAAGTTTTATTTGACGTACATATACAGATTACTATCCAATCAGATATCTTTAAATAAATAGTTTTCCAAAAACTTTATAAACCGACCAAAAACAATCTCACAAAAAAAATAAGATTTATCGAGACGACATTGATAAGAAACTAAAAAATAAATCAAATACCACTAATCAATTGATTTCATTTTATTTATTTCGAATTGCGAGTGATTAGCGCATGATTATTTTTAGAGGATACAGAAAAACAAATATACATTTCCTATCTTTGGCTATGGTAGGTATCAATTGAATAAAACTGTATTGGGATCTTCATTATCCATTTGCTTAACATGCCGAAGTACATCTTATTTGGTGATCACATCAAGTAAGTAAACGACTAAAGAAAAAGAAGATACATGAATTGAATTACTTTTTGGTATGTATGTATTCATTTGTTATTCTCACCAGCTGCAGCATCTCTACATAATTTCAATCAATTGTCTTGTCGTCAAGAAGTTTGAATTCTTTCGCAAAAAATTTAAAGGTGATCCGTCAGGCACAAGTTCCATCACAATCAATTTTGGTTTTTCATGGTTCATGGAGTTCAAATTTGTATAGCCATGTTCATGAAAAAAATCACCATTAAAAAACACATAGAGGAACCTGTATGCGTAGTTTGAGGGTGCTTTTCCAAATTAAAACTTTTGATGAAAAGATTTAAATGCTACTTAACAGCATCAAGTGCTGATTCCAGAAAAGTATCATTTATCTATGTACGATTTACCGTTAGTCAGATACATGCCAAAACGTTTTCCAACATCCTTACTTTTTTCTATCAAGAAGAAAAATCGAAAACATTTTCCAGTGTATCTTAGCACCAGTAAGCCTTAAGGAGATGGTTAATACCTTTTTGGAATCAGTAATTAACCCTTCAAAAATGAGTACACAAATTAGTTGAAAAAAAAATCACCATTAAAAAAAATTCACTTTTGGGACTCACATAGAGGAACCTGTATGCGTAGTTTGAGGGTGCTTTTTCGTATTAGAATTTTTAAGTAATATATTTTAATGCAACTTGTAACAATATCAAGTGTTGATTCCGAAAAGGTATCATTCATCTCTCTACGATTTACGGTTGGCCAGATACACTGCAAAACGTTTTTCAACTTTCTCACTTTTTGCCATAATGAAGAAAAATGAAAAACATTTTGCAGTATAGCTGACCAGCGGTAAGTTTTACAGAGATGGTTGATACGTTTTTGGAATCAGTAATTGATGCCTTACAAACGAGCATCAAAATTAGTTGAAAAAGAGACACAATTAAAAAAAATAACTTTTGGGACTCTCATATTGCAACCTGTTAGCGTGGTTTAAGGGTGCTTTTTCAAATTAAAGCTTTTGAGCAAGAGATTTAAATGCTACTTGTAACAACATTGAGTGCTGATTCCAAAAAGGTATCATTCATCTCTGTACGATTTACCGTTGGCCAGATACACTGCAAAACGTTTTCCAAATTTCTGACTTTTTGAGGATACCATGTTTGTTATGAGAACATTTGCAGCTTTCATATCGCGATGTAATATCTGAAATTATTGAAACAAATTTTATTACTCAATTTGCAAGCTCATTGTCAGAACCTACCTTGTTACTGTGAATGTAATACAATCCATTCAGAAGCTGTTGCATGACTTTCTGGTCTCTCACAGACTGAATTTTACATTAATGTTGCAAAAAAGGCCAGCCAAATCATGTTCACAGAAATCAAATACCAAATAGAATGTGGACCTATGTATATTGGTTATGATGAGTCGCTTTTGCTCTGCAGGTTTCTATGAGATTGATGACATTTTCGTGTTTTAGGAGTTGCAAAATACGGATTTCACGTGAGGCAGTAATGGGAAACTAGAAAACAGATATAATATTAATAGGAACACCATCATGAGTTATTTTTATGATAAACTTACACCCTCTTTTTCATTTTCCATGAGGACTTTCTTCATGGCAACGAATTTCTTGTTGCTCTTATTTTCCCGAGCTAGGAATATTAGAATGTTATTCACAGGAATGTTTTTTTCACTTTATTATAATCAATATTATTTCTTTTAATTTAAAAACAAATTATTCACTTTATAATTTATAAAAACTGAAAACTTGAATTGATTGTAAGCTGGTGTACGCAATAATTCAGAATAATAATAGTTGTCAAATTTTTTTTTACTTTTTTGATATGTCACCAAAACGTTAAAACGCGTACGCACTATCTACATTTAGGACACACTTATACTTTTTAGTTGAATTTACTTTTTTTCAGCGAAAACAATTATAAATTTATAGAATTTGAAGGCCAAAAGCCACAAAAGGTTAGGTATATTTAGACCAACATACACTGAAAGTGAGTCGAAACAGGCATTTTTATACAAAAAAACTATATTTGTTTTCAATTTTTGAATTCAACGGATTTTTCTTTTAAAGGGGACTGAGCTATTTGGTCTATTTGAGCTAAAGCAACAACTAATACATCCACAGATGCTCGATCCCATAAGAAATGCATTGGACAACTAACGCATTCACACCTCTGTTGCCTTAATCAGCTTGTAGGGCGATAGAGAACGAACCCCTCGCGTCGGTTATGGACCATATCATAGAGAAAAGACTTACCTAGAGAACCGACTCAGGGGGTTCGTTCTCTATCGCCCTACAAGCTGATTAAGGCAACAGTGGTGTGAATGCGTTAGTTGTCCAATGCATTTCTTATGGGATCGAGCAGCTTTGGATGTATTAGTTGTTGCTTTAGCTCAAATAGACCAAATAGCTCAGTCCCCTTAAAGGTTGGTTCACTTTTCAAAAAAAAAAAAAATCCGTTGAATTCAAAAATTGAAAACAAATATAGTTTTTTTTGTGTAAAAATGTCTGTTTCGACTCACTTTCAGTGTATGTTGGACTAAATATAACCTTTTGTGGCTTTTGGCCTTCAAATTCTATAAATTTATAATTGTTTTCGCTGAAAAAAAGTAAATTCAAGTAAAAAGTATAAGCGCGAGTTAATGACCCTAATAACGTTTAGATGGCATATCGCAAATATCCATATCATTTATATGCAAAAGACATAAACATCCACTGGAATGTTGTTATGAACTAAGTTAAGGCATATCCATTTCATTTATATGCAATAGACATAAACATCCACTTGGATGATATGAAGTAAACAATTCAAATCCATGGGAACTGCCTTGTATGCAGTATTCTGTATTTGTTACTTGGGTGACTGCATCCATTAGATCTTTCATCAATTATATTTTCAGATTGAATTATACCGCCTAATGAAACCGTCATATGTAATAGTATTTTAAGATGAATAAAAATTAATTCTTTTTAAAAAATCAAACTTACCAATCTCATTCTTAATTGGCGATCCTGCCAGGAGTAGTGATATATTTTTGCTACTACGAGCTGAACAACAAAGAGAATTCATAAATTTCGTTTGAATATCTCTCAACTAGGAAGACAAATATATCTTAAGACAAGCTCCACGGAAACTTGGAAGACAAAAATTCATAAGTAAAGTGCAGTGAAAGAATATTTAATTCTATGAATAAAATAGTAAAAAAGAATTTAATTATTATATCACTTAAATTCAAAAATCAGAACATAGACAGATAATATACTACGAAATTAAATCTACATAAGCATAGAGCTTTCGAAGTAAATTGACGAATCAGTCTAGTTCAAACTAAATTAAAATTAAAGTGCAATCGACATAAGTATCGAGATTTAAATTAATTTAGAGGAATATATAGAAGTGATATCGACATAAGCATCGAGATTCATATATTTCAAAAAAAAAGAAGTAAAAAAAAAAAAAAAAAAAGTTAAGATGGACAAAATTGCAGAGATTTTGGCTCGATTAGAGTTAATCGAAGGAAAAAATAATACGCTGACTACAGAAAATCAGGTATTGCGACAGGCATTAATTCAACAAGAGAAGTTTAATAATGAATTGCTCGGTAAAATAAATTCAGTGGAAAATAGTACATCATTAAATATAAATGTACCCACTTTAACAGAGGTCATTACTAATTATGAAAGTGCAAATGAAATTCAATTAGACGCATTTAAAAGTCTTGTATTGTTTAACGGTGACAAGCAAAACTATAGAATATGGCGAGAAGAAGCCACTAGATTGATGAAAAGTATCGAGAACTTTAAAACTCACCCTAAATACGCCGCCGCACTAACTATAATTAAATCAAAGATTCAAGGAACTGCCGCAAATGTTTTAACGAATCATAATACTATATTTAATTTTGAGGCAATCAAAAATCGACTTGATTATACCTACCTATTCAAATCAAGAGCCTTTATACATATTACAAGATAAATTGAAGTCAATCAGACAAAATAAAGACAATTTAAGTGATTATCACGATAAAATAAGTTGTGCATTAAATTTGATAATATCTAAAATATCAATGAGCGGGGAAGAAACTGTGATAATAAATCGATTAACACAGAATGCTAATGAAGATGCTGTGAGAGTTTTTGTTGACGGAATCAATGATAATTTCACAAAAGGTGCTTTATATACAGCTACGATCAGAGATCTAGAACAAGCATTTGCGATTGCTCGTAAAATAGAACACGACAATCAGAATAGAAATATGCATTTAGTACGAGCATATAGTGATAATAATCATTACAAAGATAAAAAATTGTTCGAAGACAAGAATGAAAGACGTCCAAACATAGCATATGGACAAAATTGTAATCAAGCTAATCAAAACAATGCTCAAACACAGCATTACAATAATAATAAATATCCAAATCAATCTAATTACAATCAAAATAAAAATCCATTCAGGAATAATCAAAATCAGCCAATGGAAGTAAATAACAGGCAAAATATACAATCTAACAGACGTTTTGAGAAACCTTTCTACAACAAGGAGCAGGGTATTAAGCGGGAACGAGAAAATTCCGGCCAAGTCAACATAAATCAACAACAGTCGCAGCCGTTTAAACAACAGAGAGTCAACAAAAATACACTCTATGAAGACATCAATGAAGACATCGATGACGACTTCAGTTCAACTATAGGAAATAGTGATCAAAAGGTAAACAATATGAGAAAAGATCATTTAAACTAATGACGGGTTGCTCTGTTTAGAATTAAAAAGTAAATTCACTAAAAAAAGGTATAAAATAATGATTGATACGGGAGCAACCCATAATTATGTAAAGAAAAGTTGTAAAATAAGTGAAAATATTGCTATAAATAAAGTGAAAATGAGAACTATGCACGGTTCTACTGTAATAGAATTTAAAAGAGAAGTTAATATATTCGGTCATGATTTAATATTTTATGAAATAAATGATATCGAGAGCTTCGATATGATTTTAGGCCTTGATGGACTAAAAATAATAAATGCAAGAATAGATTTAATCAATTTAGAAATGCTCAGCATATGTACTGAAAAATCAATTGAGAATCTTAAAACTAATTATATAATAAAAAATGAAGTTAATGAAGAATATAAAGAAAAAATAGATGTTTTAATGAGAAATAATGAAGGTATAGGACCTTTGCCCTTTACTAATACTATAGAATGTACAATTCGTACAAAAAATGAGGATCCGGTATATGTTAAGCAATATCCATATCCAGTAGCAGATAATGAATTTGTTAATAAAGAAATTCAGAAATTATTAAATGAGAATATAATTCAAAAAAGCAATTCACCTTATAATAGCCCTATTTGGACAGATCCAAAGAAAGGATTAGATGAAAATGGTAGACCAAAGCGACGAATGGTCGTCGATTTTCAAAAATTAAATTCGCAAACAATTGCAGATAAGTATCCAATTCCAGATGTGAATATGACGATACTAAATCTAAAATGCGCCAAGTATATTGCAACGATGTGTTGATGACATATTAAGAGATTTTATGGGAAAATTTGTACATGTTTACATAGATGATGTGTTAATTTATTCTTCAAATGAAGAAGAACACATGGAACATATAGAATTAGTATTTGAAAAATTAAATAGAGCTACATTGAAAGTATCTAATGAAAAATCTAAATTCTTCCAGACAGAGGTAGAATATTTAGGTCATGTTATTAAAAATAATATAATTTGTACAAATCCAGAGAAAGTAAAGGCAATCGAAGAATTTCCTTTACCAAAAAATTTAAAAGAATTAAGAAGTTTTCTAGGACTCACGGGTTACTATAGGAAGTTCATAGAGAAATATGCAGAAATAAGCAAACTTTTAACTAATTACCTTAGAAATGGAAATGGTAATGTATCAGCTAAAAATAGCAAGAAAAAACGCCCTGAAAGAAACAGTTGAGTTATTTCAACCCGACTTTGATAAACCGTTTGAATTAACGACAGACGCATCAAATATAGCGTTAGGAGCTGTATTAATTCAATATAATAAGCCTATATTTTTCTTAAGCAGAACTTTAGCAGAGAATGAAGAAAAATTCTCAACAAATGAAAAAGAACTTCTAGCCATAGTCTTTACAGAAATTACGTAATTATATTTACGGAATCGCCGATTTAACGATCTATACAGATCATCAAAGCTTAATTTATTGCATTTCGGATAAAAATCCAAATCTAAAACTAAAACGATGGAAAGCCATCATTGAAGACCACGGTGCTAAGCTAGTCTACAAGCCAGGAAAAGAAAATGTAGTCGCAGACGCATTATCGCGACAAGAATTAAATACAAGTACAGTTATGACTGCACATTCACAAATAAGTTCGAAAGAAACACTAATAAAACACGTAGGAAAAGCATTAAATGCTTACGCAAATCAAATAGAGCTTATTTTTATTATAGATAAACAAAGTCTTATTACAAAAAATATATTTAAAAACAAATGTAGACATGAAATCACATTTCAAAATGCGGATGAGCTCATATCCGGTCTTAAAGGAATTATAAATCCAAGCAAAGTCAATGCTTTATGTTCGAAACTCGAGGTTATATCCAAGTTTGAACAAGAAATTACTAAGGCATTCCCAAGTGTTAAATTCATATTTACACAAAATAAATTAGAAGACATAGTAGAACGAGACAAACAACACCAGATTGTAGAAAAAACGCATAACAGAGCTCATAGAAGCTATAAAAATGTGACCCATGAAATATACGAACAATATTATTGGCCTTCAGTGGAATCAGACGCCAAAGTATTTAATAAACGCTGCATAGCATGTTTGTATGGCAGATATGAAAGAAATCCCCACAAACAAACTCTAAAGGATAGTGAAATATATTTACGGAAATCTCGATCATGACGATTTAGTTGCCATAGAGAGCACTTTGAACAATTTAATAAAAAATAATAACGAACAAAGAATTATTAATAGAGACATTCAGAAAATGTTAAGCAACATTGATAAGAGTGAAGATCATGTACCTAATTATAGAAAATACTTACTTAGAACTTTCAAACTTAATAAAAAGTATTAATTTAGCCAAAACTAATACATATCTTAGTGAATCAATCAATATGAATGATATCAAACAAATAATTAAACATGAAGATTTTGATTTACCAATAATCAATATTTTAGAGTATTCAACTATTCTTACAGTTTTCACAGAAGATTTAATTGTTTTAATCTATAAATATCCAAAAATAATGGAAAAATGTAATTTTTATCGATTAACTTCTATAAGTAATAAATTCGGTAAACCGAAGAACCAAGAAAATATCGCATATTGTAACAATAAATATAAACAAGTTTATGAATGTAAGAACTTTTTGAATAAAAATATATGTAGAATTAATCAAATTAACGATAACTGTACTATTGAGTTATTAACAAATAAAGAAACTAAATGTATCATGATAATGGAATATAATTCGCCGATTCTTGAAATAAATGACGGAATTATATTAATAAATGGTAAAAATAAAGTAAATAATCAAATTATCGATGGAATTAACATCATAAGATTTAAAAATTCAGTAGATATAAATAATGAAACATATATAAACAGAAATGAAGAATTAAAAGAAATTATGTTAATTAAACATAACAATACATTCAATATCAAAGAATATTTAAAGACAAAAAATAGTCATGCATTTGATAACATCGATGAAATCAAACCCTTTGTACTTCCATATGAAGAAAATATTTTCAATTGCATACATATTATAAAAAATATTGTAATTTTAATCATAGTAATTGTCATTATTTACAAAACTATAACTATTATATTAGAATGCCGAAGGCAAAGAAATGAAAGAAAATTTCAAGATTTGTGTGAAAAGCAACGTAAAATAATACAATTACAACAAATAATTTGATTTTTCGGGACGAAAAATTTTTAAAGACGGGGGGAGTTAATGACCCTAATAACGTTTAGATGGCATATCCCAAATATCCATATCATTTATATGCAATAAGACATAAACATCCACTGGAATGTTGTTATGAACTAAGTTAAGGCATATCCATTTCATTTATATGCAATAGACATAAACATCCACTAAGTTAAGGCATATCCATTTCATTTATATGCAATAGACATAAACATCCACTTGGATGATATGAAGTAAACAATTCAAATCCATGGGAACTGCCTTGTATGCAGTATTCTGTATTTGTTACTTGGGTGACTGCATCCATTAGATCTTTCATCAATTATATTTTCAGATTGAATTATACCGCCTAATGAAACGGTCATATGTAATAGTATTTTAAGATGAATAAAAATTAATTCTTTTTAAAAAATCAAACTTACCAATCTCATTCTTAATTCGCGTCCTAAATGTAGATAGTGCGTACGCGTTTTGACGTTTTGGTGACAGATCAAAAAAGTAAAAAAAAAAATTTTGACAATTATTATTATTCTGAATTATTGCGTACACCAGCTTACAATCAATTCAAGTTTTCAGTTTTTATAAATTATGAAGTGAATAATTTGTTTTAAAATTAAAAGAAATAATATTGATTATAATAAAGTGAAAAAAAACATTCCTGTGAATAACATTCATTATATTCCTAGCTCGGGAAAATAAGAGCAACAAGAAATTCGTTGCCATGAAGAAAGTCCTCATGGAAAATGAAAAAGAGGGTGTAAGTTTATCATAAAAATAACTCATGATGGTGTTCCTATTAATAATATATCTGTTTTCTATTTTCCCATTACTGCCTCACGTGAAATCCGTATTTTGCAACTCCTAAAACACGAGAATGTCATCAATCTCATAGAAACCTGCAGAGCAAAAGCGACTCATCATAACCAATATACATAGGTCCACATTCTATTTGGTATTTGATTTCTGTGAACATGGCTGGCCTTTTTTGCAACATTAATGTAAAATTCAGTCTGTGAGAGACCAGAAAGTCATGCAACAGCTTCTGAATGGATTGTATTACATTCACAGTAAGAAGGTAGGTTCTGACAATGATCTTGCGAATTGAGCAATAAAATTTGTTTCAATAATTTCAGATATTACATCGCGATATGAAAGCTGCAAATGTTCTCATAACAAACATGGTACTCGCTGATTTTGGTCTGGTGCGTGCATTTAGCATTCCAAAGAACGAACAGAAAAACCGCTACACAAATCGAGTGGTCACCCTTTGGTATCGTCCCCCAGAATTCTAGTTAGGCGATCAAAATTACGGTGCACCAGTTGATATGTGCTGGTTGTATTAAGGCCGAAATGTGGACACGTTCGCCAATAATGCGAGGAAACACCGAACAACAATCACCTCGATGGATGGCTTCCGACAGTTTTTTTCAGTTTTTACTATTAGAGAATCCGTCACAAGAACCTTCATAAATGTCGGTAACGTAGTTGAAATTTTATTCGATTATGAAATACTCAGTCCATCCGAACTCCATATACATAAATGTTGGCATTTCAAATCCGCACCAAAGTTGTTGCGTATGCAACAAAATACAAAAATGGAAAGCTTGAAAAAGTAAGTTTAACATTTGAGTTTTAGATTATAGTTTTGATGTTTTTTCAGAAAAAGAACAACAAATAGATTCCGATTCGAGAAAATGGTAAAATTGTCATTAAATAATTAATTCATCATCATCATCGGCTCGACAACCGGGGTCCGGTCCTGGCCTCCTTCAACAAGTCTCTCCACCTATCCCGGTCTTGAGCCGACGCCATCCAGTTGCGCACCCCAAGGCTTCGGGCGTCCTGGTCTACGCCATCTCTCCAGCGCAAGCATGGTCTACCACGCTGCCGTCTACCATAGAATGTACCACAAAGGACTTTCCGAGCAGGTTCCTCTTCATTCTTCTCGCATTCGACGCCACCATGTACTTTGTTTTACCTTCACTAATGTGCAGCCCCAGATTTTGTGCCGCCTGCTCGATCTGGATGAAGGAATCGTGTACAGCTTGTTCGGTTCTTCCGATGATGTCAATGTCGTCTGCGTAAGCCAGTATCTGGCTGGACCTGTTGACGATGGTCCCTCTTGTTGCCGTGCCAGAGTCACGGATTGCTTTCTCCAACGCCAGGTTGAAGAGGAGGCAGGCCAAACCATCCCCTTGTCGGAGTCCATTAAAGATGTTGATTGGTCTGGATAGCAATCCGGCTATTTTTACTTGGCTTGTTACGTTGGTCATGGTCAACCTACAAAGTCGTGTCAACTTATTTGGGATGCCGAATTCTCTCATGGCTTTGTAAAATTCTACCCTGGCTATGCTATCATAGGCGGCCTTAAAGTCTATAAACAGATGGTATGTTGGGATGTTAAATTCTAGACATTTTTCCATCGCCTGCCTAAGGGTAAAGATCTGATCAGTTGTTGATTTGCCTGGAATGAAACCACACTGATATTGGCCGATTATGGTTTTAGCGTATGGGGCTATCCGTTCTTGTAGGATAGAGGAGAGTATCTTATAGGCGGTACTCAACAACGTGATACCTCTATAATTGCTGCACGTTGTGACATCTCCCTTCTTATGTATGGGGCAAATTATACCTTTTCGCCAGTCTTCTGGCATTTCTTCCTGCTCCCATACGTGCACTATAATATCATGAATTGCTTGGCGTAAGGCTGGCCCGCCGTGGTGGAATAGTTCGGCTGGTATGCCATCGGCTCCCGGGGCTTTGTTTTTCTTAAGCCGGGCTATAGCCTTCTCAACCTCTTCTATGCTTGGTGGCGGTAACATAGGGTAATCTTCTTGAAGTAGTGGAGCCTCTACTTCTGCAGTGAGCTGACCATTTAGCAATTCATTAAAGTACACTTCCCATCGCTCCAGTATGCTTTGGGGATCGGTGATCAGATTTCCCTCTCCGTCCTTGCAGTAGGTGCAGCGTGGTGTGTACTGCGTCATGTTTCGGACGGATTGGTAGAACTTCCGCGCCTGGTGCGGGCCTCGCTCTCGGCTTCTTTCTAATTCACAGATTATGTTCTTCTCCCAGGCTGATTTTTTCTGTCTGTGAAGCCGTTTTTCTATTCTTCTGAGCTCTTTATATTCATCTTCGCGCGCCCGCGTTCTATGAGATTGTTGCATTGCTCGGTACGCAACATTCTTACGTTCAGTCGCTAGCTTGCATTCATCATCAAACCAGTCGTTCCGACTTCTACGACTGCTGCCTAAGATGGAGTTGGCAGTACTAATGACAGTGTTTTTAAGGCGTGTCCACTTCTCATCTACGCCCAGCATACTGGCTCCAGGACTTACTCTTCCTGGATCGAGTGGTTCCAGGGCGAGTCCTAACGCATGTCCAAAGGTGTTACTGGTATTTTCATTGCGTAGTGCAGCCGTGTTGATTCGAACCTGATCGGCGGATGCAATACGTCTTCGCAAGGCAATCCGCCCTCGGAAAACCATACCAACAAGATAGTGATCCGAGTCGATATTGGCACCTCGGTACGTTCGTACCGTCATCAAGTTCGAATAGTGGCGACGGTCTATCAACACGTGGTCAATTTGGTTACGAGTGACTCCATCAGGTGATACCCAGGTGGCTTTGTAGATATCATTACGCGGGTACCTGGTACTCGCAACGACCATGTTTTTCGATGCTGCCAATTCTAGGACTCGAAGTCCGTTGTCATTAGTGTTCTCATGCAAACTATGGGTGCCTGCGTAATGCCTGAATACCGGCTCCCGACCTATTTTAGCGTTCAAATCCCCAAGGATGATTTTAACATCATACCTTGGGCAGGCATGGAGGCGGAGGGCCCTCTCGACTTGTTCATAATAAGTCTCTTTTTCTTCGTCTGAGGACTCCTCCGTAGGTCCGTGAACGTTAATGAGGCTGATGTTCTTGAATTTGCCTCGCACGCGAAGGGTGCATAGCCTTTCGCTTATAGCGTTAAAGCCGATGACGGTAGACTTCATTTTTTTGCTGACCAAGAAGCCTACCCCGAGCACATGGTGTTTTGTATGAACTGTAATATAGGTCATATTCTCTTTTCTGTAAAACACCATTCCCTGTCCATCTAATTTCTTGTAATGCTGTTATGTCAGCTTTATATTCTGACAGGGTATCGGCTAGCTGCTGAGCAGCCCGAGCTCCATAGAGCGATCGTACGTTCCATAAGAAAATTCGTAAATCATTTTTCCTTTTTCGTTGCGTTGGTTGTCGTCGTGGGATCAGTCCGTTTCCGAGGCTTGTTGCAGGTCTCGTGATTCGTTTGTTTTACGGAACAGGGAATCAACCCGTTGCCAACCTGTGGAACTAGTCTGATCATATTAGCCAAACCTTTTAGAGGTTTGTTTCTAGCGGCCGCCGCGAAGAGGCTATGATCACACTTCCACCAGTCCCGAATAGTTACGGCACGTGCATGTTTTCGTATGCTACATGTTATTCCCCCTATTCGGCTGATGGCTGACCGCCATCTAATTCTCATAACTATGTGGGTCATTTACTCCAGATGTCTAGTTAGGCGTTGAAGAGCTGAAACTATACAAGACTGTCGAACTGCCAAGAGGTCATAAGAGAAAAGCCAAAGACAGACTGCGTCCATATGTAAAGGATTCACATGGATGCGATTTGTTAGATAAGTTATTTTTTTTAATGGTGTCTCTTTTTCAACTAATTTTGATGCTCGTTTGTAAGGCATCAATTACTGATTCCAAAAACGTATCAACCATCTCTGTAAAACTTACCGCTGGTCAGCTATACTGCAAAATGTTTTTCATTTTTCTTCATTATGGAAAAAATGAGAAAGTTGAAAAACGTTTTGCAGTGTATCTGGCCAACCGTAAATCGTAGAGAGATGAATGATACCTTTTCGGAATCAACACTTGATGTTGTTACAAGTTGCATTAAAATATATTACTTAAAAATTCTAATACGAAAAAGCACCCTCAAACTACGCATACAGGTTCCTCTATGTGAGTCCCAAAAGTGAATTTTTTTTAATGGTGATTTTTTTTTTTCAACTAATTTGTGTACTCATTTTTGAAGGGTTAATTACTGATTCCAAAAAGGTATTAACCATCTCCTTAAGGCTTACTGGTGCTAAGATACACTGGAAAATGTTTTCGATTTTTCTTCTTGATAGAAAAAAGTAAGGATGTTGGAAAACGTTTTGGCATGTATCTGACTAACGGTAAATCGTACATAGATAAATGATACTTTTCTGGAATCAGCACTTGATGCTGTTAAGTAGCATTTAAATCTTTTCATCAAAAGTTTTAATTTGGAAAAGCACCCTCAAACTACGCATACAGGTTCCTCTATGTGTTTTTTAATGGTGATTTTTTTCATGAACATGGCTATACAAATTTGAACTCCATGAACCATGAAAAACCAAAATTGATTGTGATGGAACTTGTGCCTGACGGATCACCTTTAAATTTTTTGCGAAAGAATTCAAACTTCTTGACGACAAGACAATTGATTGAAATTATGTAGAGATGCTGCAGCTGGTGAGAATAACAAATGAATACATACATACCAAAAAGTAATTCACTTCATGTATCTTCTTTTTCTTTAGTCGTTTACTTGGTTTGATCACCAAATAAGATGTCCTTCGGCATGTAAAGCAAATGGATCCCAATACAGTTTTATTCAATTGATACCATAGCCGTCAATATTATCTTCATAAGCAGCAAAAAAATAACTGGATTGTGTGTTTGTTATTTTCAGCGGAATGTAACTTTTATCTGATTTATTAAAATAAAAACAATTGCTGAAAAAAAAATGTTTTCTTTTTGAATACAAATGAAACAGATCATTATTCCATAATTAGATATTCTAAGTCAATTCAAAATCGTAATTTTTTTTTTTTTTTTTTTTTTTTAATACGTAACAAAACGATTTAATACATATTTTTTAAATTTATTTATATAATGTAATAAATTACTTACGTGTGTATACGAATTGGTTTTTATATAGATTTAGATTATAATTGTATAGTTTACCATTATTAGTAAAAGATTCGTTAAGGGAAATGCGATTTATTATGCATCAAATACGATATGCGTTTGTGTCTACGATAACTTCTTTGAAATAGGTACCCCTGCAAATATTTTAAATACAAATTGCCTCTCTAATTCCTGTTCAATTCTAATTACTTCGTTGACATTGCATAGAGCTTCACTGCCTTCAAAACGTTTGTAGACAATAATCAACAGTATCGAAGTCGGTGTACCAATTTTGACCTAAATGATAATCGCGACTGTTTTAATATAATCTTAAATTACCTCGACTTAAAACCTACCAACGCTCTCGAATCGGCAGGTAAAAGTCCGCGCATCCTCGCAATAATAGCCGAGCTTGTCGGGGGAATATTATCAAGTCTTGTAACGAAGCGTTACACTTACGCAGCCCCTCCCGTATGCCGTTACCTTATTATTAACCGGCCACCGATGAACCAGTTAATTAACCAGCAACCACAACCGACCTGCACAAGAACCTTAAAACAAATAACCAGCAATATCAACCAACCTGCACCAGGACCTTTAAATAATCATCAGCACAACAACAACAACCGATGATAGCCGCCCAGCTACCGAGCCAACGACACTACGTCATCAGCAGCAGCATACAGCAGCATCGGCACAGTGTGTATTACTAAAATAATATTAACTTTGCACTTTACCTCATATAGTTCACACTGTGTCATAGCTGAAAAGTCAACAAGAGGATGGATGAAATTCCGAGTAATTCGAAGCTTATCACTCGGTGAAACTACCTCATATTTTATATTTGGCCAGCTGAGAGTTATAAGGTTCCGGCGATCACTAACTACTGATCCCTACAGGTCGCTTTTATAGTACCTTGTGTGCTATTTTTAAGCCAGACCTTACTTTTTAGTAGAATTTGTAGTGGTAGACTAGCTAATTTTCCCTTGGAGTAGCCTTGGGCTGGAATCAGATTCCTGTACCGCCGTTAATATCCCTCTTTCTCCTTCAGAGGAAGTAAGGGCCAAGTAATTCTCCCTTGGAGTAGCCTTGGGCTGGAATCAGATTCCTGTACCGCCGTTAATATCCCTCTTTCTCCTTCAGAGGAAGTAAGGGCCAAGTAATTCTCCCTTGGAGTAGCCTTGGGCTGGAATCAGATTCCTGTACCGCCGTTAATATCCCTCTTTCTCCTTCAGAGGAAGTAAGGGCCAAGTAATTCTCCCTTGGAGTAGCCTTGGGCTGGAATCAGATTCCTATACCGCCGTTGATATCCCTCTTTCCCCTTCAGAGGAAGTAAGGGCCAAGTAATTCTCCCTTGGAGTAGCCTTGGGCTGGAATCAGATTCCTGTACCACCGTTGATATCCCTCTTTCTCCTTCAGAGGAAGTAAGGGCAAAATAATTTTCCCTTGGAGTCGCCTTGGGCTGGAATTAGATTCCTTTATTATTTTAAGAATAAGATATATGAAATACCGTGTTAGTTATTTAAGAACAAGAGTATTATAAGATTGTAAACCTTTTTATTTTAATTGTCAATAAAATAAAAGATTATAACTGGTAATTGGCGAGTTCTTCCTTCTTTATCCGAGTTTTACTTTGCTTTCTTCGGAAAAACCTTGGACACGACGAGCTTACCTCAGCATAAGAAAAAAAAGCATCACATTTTGGCGCCCGAGCAGGGACCTTTAGAAGGTTCATCCGAACTCCAACCACCGCCGACCGACCTGGAAATTTCTATAAATTTCACCTACCGCCCGCTGCACATTGGCAGCTTTATACCGACCGCCGCACACCGACCGCCGCACACCGACCGCCGCATACCGACCGCCGTTCTTCGATTGCCGCATACCGACCCGCGTGCATCGAATACCAACAGCTGTACATAAACAGCCTTACACCGACCACCCGTACCGCCGAAACCAATTACCAGTTATCCGATATATATTATCATCATGTCCGACGACGAAACATCTGCGCAGGCTGAACCGACCATATACCAAAACCTCGGCTTCATATACTTTTTAAAGAGACCAGAACTCATAGAGGTACTGACCGCCAGGGGTTTGGAAACTACTGGCACTGTCCAAAATCTTCGTAAAAGATTAAGCCAGCACTTCAAGGAGCTCAGGGCTCATAAGTCCACCCAGAACCTATGCGCCGAGTGGGAAGAGATTTTGGAAGTAAGAGAAAGCGCGGAGACAGAGGATAAGGAGGTTCAGTCAGAACTTATGCAGAAAAGTCAAATCAACATCCACGTCCCCGAATTTCGACCTAAGTCACCAGTACATTTGACTGTGCAGCCGCCTCCACCGTTAACTGTATATCAACCGCCACCTCCAGCCAGCAGTACTCCTGTTCCACACCCAATTCCGCCTCAGTACGCAGCAACCGGATTTCTTTCACCGCCAGATACCGTTCCCGCAGGTGCTGTGTCAACCGGACGACTCACGTTGAGTTACGAGGCCGAGGTCATGAACACGGTCCGCAAATGGGGTTTGCGTTTCGATTCCACTGGGAACCCGTTGGAATTTTTGGAGCGTTTGGCTGAATTAACGCGTTGTTATAATATACTACCTAACGACATGCTGCGCACGCTACCCGAATTGTTCCGTGGTTCAGCCCTAGAATGGTTACGCATTAACGGCGATAATTTTTCGAAATGGGACGATTTCCGAGAATCATTTATCCGTTACTTCCTGCCTGCTAGATATCTTCAAAAATTGGAGGACGAGATATTTCGCAAGCGACAGGGGCCCCGTGAGCGAGCTAAGGATTATATCCAGGCCGTACAATATCTCATAAGGCAGCACCCCAGAATGACCATAGCCGAAAACGTGGACCGGATCTTCGATAGTATGCGCGCCGAATATAGATACTATATTCGTCGCAAAGACTTCACTACTCTCGAGGAATTAATGCTCTTAGCAGAAGAGTACGAGTCAATTAGAAAGGATGACCCGAACGCACGCCCCACTGCCTCAGCCTGCTTTACGACTCAACAAACTCCACGCCGCCCGCCGACCGTTAGTCCTTACGACAGGGAAACTCATTGTTGGAAATGTAAACAGCGAGGCCACCGTAAGGAGAACTGCAACCGACCATTCCGGCTTTTCTGTTCGTTTTGTGGAGAAGATGGCAAGTTGACTAAAGACTGCAATTGCCGGCAAAATCCCGGAGTAGCAGTAATTAACTATCCACCAGGCCATGATACACGGTATTTCATACCCATCGAGGTAGGCAATCACAAGTATCAAGCCTTAATTGATACAGGATCCACTCGAACATTCATCGGACAAGAACTTAGACAGAGGTTCACCGAACTCGGGATACCAATGAAGGTAGACTACCGCCCGGTTCACTTGGCCAATGACGATCCAGTTATGACATCCGAACACTACCTAATTACGTTATTTGTAGGAGGCATGGAAGTTACGGGAGAGGTTACGTACCTCCCCGCTCTGTCAGAAGACGCCATTATTGGAATGGATTTAATGAGTCAGGCAAATTTGCAAATTTTCATGGCCAACAAACCAGTAACCGGAAGGAAACAAAACCGGGACAAGAGTATTACGACTTGTCATGCGAAAAAGAAAGGAGAAAAGGAATCAAAAATTCCTTTGAGGGCCCATATACGAGATTTAAAAGGATTTTATTCCGACAAACTAGAACATAGAATAAATACCGGAGAGCATTCGTCATCTTTAATCATTCAACCGCCGACCGCAAATAGCAACACTTCGAAGCTCGCAAAAAGGAAAAATAAAAAGTTAATGGAAGCCAGACGAAGCCGAAGCCCACATCGGGATGAAGGAGGGCGCCGCAGTCCCCGAAATCATCGTCCGAGTACAAAGCCGTATTCAAACAAGCGATTTAATCGGCTTTCATCACCAGAAAGGATTAGGCCACCAAGATTCCCCGCAACCGCTGTGGCCTCCAGACCAACGCTAATGTCAACCTTCGTCGTCCCAGCAACAACGAAGTCACCAGTACAACCCGTCACCAGCGTCCCGCCGCCATTGTACCAACCATCAAAACAACCACAAATGCCGCCTAATAAGTCCGTGTCTACCGCAACCACTCGCACCGTGACCACAAGACCAAAAATCAAAGATCCGTGCGTACGGCAACCGACGATGCCGTCAAAGATTTCCATCCCTTGTCGAGGGGAAGAGAAAATACGATTTAAGGTGAAACCTTCTCGTACCAGCCGGGTAAAGAAAGAGGTACATGTAGTAAATTCAGCCGCGCCCGTTAGACCGAAGACACCTGAGGTCGTCCAAACGAGTAGAGTACGGGCAACATTGAAAGCCGCCGAAGGTTTATGGTTTAAAAGGAATGAACCAGCCAAAGCCAAAATAGTGGACCCCTTTAAACCCGAAGCAACAGGCGCCTCCACCAGTACCAGCCAACAGGGAATGGCCCAAACAGCAGTACCCGAAACCGCTCACCGTCCAGGAACCCAGCCAGGGTTTGGTATATTTAACCCTGGATACAATTATTTTGCGATCCCGAAAGCAGCAGTCAAGAATATGGCTCCTAGGCTAGCATCAATAGCAGAAGTTCCTTCACCATCGCCAGAAATGCCAGCACCTCTCGCACCGTCAGCACCACAAGTGGCTGCAAATATACCTTTCGATCCATTCGAGGGCATCACAATCAGTGGAACCCGTCACCATCGGGAATTTTTTATTCACCGCCCGTGGGGTGACATAAAAGTATTCCTGAATAGGAGCGGAAAGAATGCCTTGCTGAGATTTGGAACCTACCGCAAGAATATCCGAGTGGAGAAATAGAACTGATTGCCATTTTTTTTTTTCTTCTTATAAGAATTGTTTGTTTTTTTTGAATTATTTTTAAGAATTATTTGTTATTTTTTTTATTAAAATAAAAAAAAAAAAAAAAAACAAAAAAAATCCAATAAATTGAAAAAAAAAGAAAAAAATATATATATAAAATATACAAAAGAAAAAAATTAATATATATTAAAATAACTTAAGACGAGAAGGTTCTCGTCTTCCAAAGAAAGGGGGGTGTGTAACGAAGCGTTACACTTACGCAGCCCCTCCCGTATGCCGTTACCTTATTATTAACCGGCCACCGATGAACCAGTTAATTAACCAGCAACCACAACCGACCTGCACAAGAACCTTAAAACAAATAACCAGCAATATCAACCAACCTGCACCAGGACCTTTAAATAATCATCAGCACAACAACAACAACCGATGATAGCCGCCCAGCTACCGAGCCAACGACACTACGTCATCAGCAGCAGCATACAGCAGCATCGGCACAGTGTGTATTACTAAAATAATATTAACTTTGCACTTTACCTCATATAGTTCACACTGTGTCATAGCTGAAAAGTCAACAAGAGGATGGATGAAATTCCGAGTAATTCGAAGCTTATCACTCGGTGAAACTACCTCATATTTTATATTTGGCCAGCTGAGAGTTATAAGGTTCCGGCGATCACTAACTACTGATCCCTACAGGTCGCTTTTATAGTACCTTGTGTGCTATTTTTAAGCCAGACCTTACTTTTTAGTAGAATTTGTAGTGGTAGACTAGCTAATTTTCCCTTGGAGTAGCCTTGGGCTGGAATCAGATTCCTGTACCGCCGTTAATATCCCTCTTTCTCCTTCAGAGGAAGTAAGGGCCAAGTAATTCTCCCTTGGAGTAGCCTTGGGCTGGAATCAGATTCCTGTACCGCCGTTAATATCCCTCTTTCTCCTTCAGAGGAAGTAAGGGCCAAGTAATTCTCCCTTGGAGTAGCCTTGGGCTGGAATCAGATTCCTGTACCGCCGTTAATATCCCTCTTTCTCCTTCAGAGGAAGTAAGGGCCAAGTAATTCTCCCTTGGAGTAGCCTTGGGCTGGAATCAGATTCCTATACCGCCGTTGATATCCCTCTTTCCCCTTCAGAGGAAGTAAGGGCCAAGTAATTCTCCCTTGGAGTAGCCTTGGGCTGGAATCAGATTCCTGTACCACCGTTGATATCCCTCTTTCTCCTTCAGAGGAAGTAAGGGCAAAATAATTTTCCCTTGGAGTCGCCTTGGGCTGGAATTAGATTCCTTTATTATTTTAAGAATAAGATATATGAAATACCGTGTTAGTTATTTAAGAACAAGAGTATTATAAGATTGTAAACCTTTTTATTTTAATTGTCAATAAAATAAAAGATTATAACTGGTAATTGGCGAGTTCTTCCTTCTTTATCCGAGTTTTACTTTGCTTTCTTCGGAAAAACCTTGGACACGACGAGCTTACCTCAGCATAAGAAAAAAAAGCATCACAGTCTTGCTTTAATTCCCTGTCGAGGAAATTTACTTAGTGCAGTGCTCAGCGATTCCAATTGGAATATATTCGAAATATGTGTTTTCTTTGTTATGCCATAATCAATGTAGAAAATATCAAATTCATCTTCTTCCAGTTGTTGATTATTTGGATTAGCCAATACTCCACGATGCCACCGATTTGTGGCTTCATCACAAATTAAAAACATAGTCGAGGTTTGAATATCAGCTGGGGTCACTTTATGCTGGTCTTTCTTGAATTTAGACTCTATAAGGTGATTTATGAGTTTCTAAATAGAAAAAAAAGTAATCATTATGAATGTTGTTTTGGAACAGAAGAAGTTTATATAGATACAAACCTGAACATATTGCAACTCAGATTTCTTGACCTACAAGAAAACATCTCCATTGTCTGTAATGTCATAAGGTCATAAGAACAGTTGTTAGACCAGTTCGTTTAATTTCCGGTGGGGGAGTATCATCACAGATTTGATGCAGAACCAAGGGATTTAAATTAACACTTTCATTGAATAGTACATGACACTGCAACAACTTGGAGAATTTCGATTTGAAGAAAGTGTATTCAGGTTGTGCACACCGCCTTACAACACAATATTGTGAAAATGATGTTACAGGATCAAGTTTCGGATTGAATTGGAAAACATTTGGTGGAATTATTTCTAAGAAAGAGAAATATGTGATTTAAAACAATTTCAAATGCGTAACAACATGCTGTTGCTGCTGCTTGTTTTGGTAATTGGAAACTAATGTTTGCTTTTGTTGTTGATTTTGATATCTTTTTTGTTGATGAACCTGTTGAATTGGTTGAATAATAATAAGAATAACAATTTGCAAAAATATTAAAGCAAAATACACAAAATAAAAACCTCAGTAAGTCTGTCATTTTTGACAAATAACAAAAAGTCCATTAGATGTTTTTGCAGTTTTTTTTTCACAACTTACATGTACACACCGATAGGAGAATTAAGAGAGTTTTCTCTTATTCTCCTCAAATAAAATTTGCGGGTTTAAGAAGCAAGAGGGGTACCGGTCGGTTCTCTAGGTAGGTCTTTTCTCTATGATATGGTCATTGAATAAGAAATTAAGAAGTTCTTCTTATTCAATGAATATGGTATTTGGTTTCTCATTTTGGATTTCCATTTCATTCAATTTCAATGGAAGGCAAATGGAGGAAGCGGCTGCAACTTTTATTCTGCGGTGAGTATTTTCTCTCTTTTTTTCTGTTTTTTTTTTTTTTTTTTTTATTTAGGTATTTAGTTTAGTCCTCGTACATAACTCTATTTCATAAAAACAATTCATTCATTTTCCATTATTTGTTTTATATTTTTCAGATATATGTACATGTCCCTTCTATTTCTATAGAAGGAAGGATAAGCTTTGTATATGAAAACTATAGTACTCTCATGGTGGAAGTTGAATGGGGCGACATCTAATGTATGCCGGCAACCCTTACTCTTTTTTTTTGCGGAGAGCTTATGGAGGTTTTAAATGATATTTATTGATATTTTTTGGATGCAATTATCCAAAAAATAGTCTCCTCTTGCTCCTACCACCAATTTTCGACGCTTAAAGATTCACCAAATCGAATTTTACACCTCACATTTTGCACCGCCACCACCAGGATCCGGGCAACCCTAAAAAAAACTCGCCATGAGAGTACTATAGTTTTATACAAAGCTTATACAAAGGGATAAGCTAGTGGCCGCAACAAAAAAAATTATATATCATGGGAGTAGGTCGCCCTGAATACCGTTGTCTGCGATGGCGTTGTGGGGAGTTAAGGTGGCCATAAACGACGAACATGCTCGCCGAACATGCTCGTACTCGCTAGATATTCGTCGTGTAGGGGCCAGTTCGCGAACGGCTCGTTGTTGGAGAAACATTTCTCGATTTTCTCGTGTTTGTTGGTTATTCTTTGAGAATCGGAACGAAATGAATGTTCGCAAACTGTGTTCGCCGTGTAGGGGGAAATGCAAACGAGCATGTTCGTCGTTTATGGCCACCTTTACCCACGATATGCCGGGCCTAAAAAAGTGATTGGAGAAAAAAAAACGTCCCGTTTTTAAAACGGTTTTCGAGTTCCTGTGAAATAAATGTGCGTGCAATAACAATTGCCTGTTTGCATTAGTGACCTGTCTTGTTTTTTTCTTTGATTTTCAGATCCAAACGAATACTGTGCAAATGTGGACCCTCTAGTAACTATTTATTTGGGATTATTTATAAGGGAGAACTGACTTTCTAACTGGGTATATCCATAAGTTTTCAATTTGTGTTGGTTGTTTTTATTCATGCTTTTTGCTTTTAGCCATTCCACGATCCACCCACAGAACACCTGCTCACACAAAGGTCTTTGACCTCACAGCTGATGGCATGTATCTTTGCCCTACGGCTCCGAAGAGTACCAGTCATTCCACGTCCAATAACAAAAGGAATTTTGTAGTATTAGATTAGATTCTTTATTTTCATAAATAGTATTACAATTTTTTATTTGATTAAGAATACGGACTTGGCAATTCTGCCGTCTGCCGGATATGACATTTTATAATAAAATAATTATATAATATAATAAAGTTAAGTTAAAATGATTTGCTTATAAACAATAAAAAAAATATTAGAAATAAATGTAAAAAGTTTGATTTTAATAAATTTTTGTTGGAATATTAAATTGAAATAGTTCAGTTTTGATGATTAATTAAGTGAATATAAGTACAAATTTTATTATTTTTTTTTTTTTTTTTTTTATTTTTTTTTAATTCTTATGGGGAAAGGAACATTTCAAAAGCTATTGCGATAAGTCATGGCATGGTTGCAATATCTGTACAAACTGATCCAACCCTGAACGCCGTTTAGAATTTCATACAAACTATTGATAGGCAGGAAACTCTCATGAAAATATAACCTCCGAATTTCTTGTAAAATTGGGCACACCGCAATGAAATGGTAAATATTTTCAGATTCTCTTCTGTTGCACAGATCGCAAGTTTGCTGTAGATCTGCTCTATGTGGCACAACATTGAGATTTAGTAGTTCGACTCTGGCTCTAAATATGATGCTTATCACTTGTAGTTGTAGTAGTTGTTGTTAAAATAGCTTTCTGAAGATGGTATGTGATGGTTTAGGTTTTTGTAGAATTCTCTGGAAGCCGATGTAGATGCTCTGGTTAAGTGTTGGTCGAATATCTTATCATCCACTTTAGCTACTATCGTTGAAAATATATCTTGCCAGTTGTTAACGTTATTTTCGGATAAAGATAAAGTTAGATCATTAGATAGAGCTAGCTGGTTCCATTCCCTGAAGGGAAATGCATTGATTTGTAACGATCTTAACATGATTGATCTGTGCAGACTACTCCCATTTCTCTTCATCACTCTTGTTAAATAGTCGGAGTGAGCCTTCAGATTTTTCAAATAAATTGGAGGTAACCCAGATTCGACGTGCAAAGCATATGTTGGTGTTGAGCTTGGTAAGTGAAATAGTCTCTTCAAGAAATACCTTTGGACAGCTTCAAAATCTTCAAAAGGACTGACTCCAAAAGCTTGCGTTCCATAACACATACAAGTGTTGACTATGGCGTTAAAAACCTGATATTTTGAACCAGGATCAATGTTCGGATTTGCGAAAAATTTTGGCCACATCATGTTGAGAGCGATCTGTTCATTCGGTACTTTTTTCTTTCACATGTTTTCCAAAGTTTAGATTTGAAGATAACAATACACCCAGATATTTAAATTCTCGTACAACTTCTAACTGCTCGTTGTTAAGTCGCCAAGATTCTTCACGAAGTCTTCCTCTTTGCCGACCTTCGAAAATCATGATCTTCGTTTTCATGACATTGATATGAAGATCCCATGTCTCACAGTACGTTTGGAGCCTGTTTATTTGTAGTTGGAGGGCAAATGGATTTTCCGCAAGCAACACCAAGTCATCAGCGTAGAGCAGGACCTTTATAAGATTTCCGGCAAAGTTTACTCCACCCGGAAGAATATCAGCAACATCATCAATGAACAGGGCAAATAAAATAGGGCTTAAGATGCAACCCTGTGGGACTCCCGCTGAAGTGTCAAACCAATCTGACATCTTTGAACCATCCCACACAGCTGCACTTGAAGATGACAGAAATTTAAAATACAGCATTAAAAACTTCTGGGATACTCCAAGCGATGCCAGTTTATAGATCAAATCCTGCCTATTGACCGTATCAAATGCTGCCTTGAAGTCAACAAAACACACATATAGTTTTCTGTTCTTTTCAATATATTTTCGAGCAATGCTAGTCAAAGCAAAAATGTGATCTATAGTTGCAAATCCGGGACGAAAACCAGCTTGATATATACTGAGCCGATTGCTACTATCTAGCCAACTCGTAAGTCTTCCATACAGAATCGAAGCAAAAATCTTTCTTAGTGAATTAAGAATAGAGATTCCTCTATAATTTTCGGCCCGACTCGCATCTCCTTTCTTAAATATGGCAAAAATCAGAGCTTTATTGAAACTAGCTGGCACACAAGCGTTATTATATATAGCAAGTTGAAAAATTCTACTATGTAATTTTTTAGTTGTTCAGTAGCATTTTTATAAAACTCAACTGGTATGCCAACACAACCTGGGGCTTTGTTGTTCTTCATATTTAGTAACGATTTTTCAAGTTCACTCAAAGAAATTGGAGAATCAAGCTCCACCACATTTTCATTTTGTAATGCATAGCTAAAAGTATGAAGATTCTCATCCGCTGCCAAAAGAGTTTTAAAATGTGCTGCTAGTGACTCAGCATCGAGGGCATTCTTCATACTTTTGTTACGGCCACCTAACTCCCGTACATTGCACCAGAATTCTTTAGAGTTTTTAGAATGCTTCAATTTTGTTGCCAGATTCTTAAGATAAAGCACTTTTTTGACCGAACATAGTTTCTTATACTCTTTGTTTGCACGCAGGTACATATTTTTGAAATCAATGGCGTTTGTTGATCTGAATAGCTTCAAGTATTTGAAAGAAAGCTTCCGAAGATTGGAACATTCTTTGTCAAACCATTTGCATTTAGGCGTCAAAGTATTATTGTTATTCACAAGTGAGGCCGAAGCGTATATTACCCTTGTAATACTTTCCTCAATTTGATTCACATCAGTAGGGGTTTGCGCCGGAAGAATATTACAATGGTGATCCAAAAGTGTTTTATAATGACTCACTCTGTTCTCATTCCATTTTAGTTTTCGGGAAAAATCTGTTCTCCTTGTTTGCACTTCTTCATCAAAATGCGCTTTAACTAGGATTGGCATGTGAGCTGAAAAGGTCGCCATGAGAACTTCAAAATCATCAGTTGTGGTAAACCATTCACCAGAAATTGCACAAAAGTCGATTACTGATTGACCTTGACCACCAATAAATGTTAGTTCACCAAACTTGTCGCCCCCATTCAGTACAAACAAACCAAAGTCATCGAAAAATTCCGTTAAAAGCCGGAAATTCCGTAAAAAATTCGCTCCCTCGCCGCAGTCAAAAAATTCAGGCGAACTGTCACCAAACAAGTTGTTTACGAAATTCATCTCGGCCGAAGATTTGACAACCAGACCTCGGGCAAATTTATAAATAAAAGTGTGGTTATTAATTTGCATCTTATCTCCTTTGATTATAATTTTTGCTTCTGGATTGATTTGAAAGAGTTTGTTTTTAAATTCCAACAATGTTTGTCTTTTTTGACGAAACAATAACGATTGTTCACGGAATATACTTGTGCCGCTTCCTTTAAGTTCACTCGTGACGGACATTATTTCTTCGACGACAGCTGGTGACCCAAGTTCCAAGAAGACAGTTGCTCTTTGCAAACGTGCGTTGTGAATTTCTCGAGCTTTTTTCCAGTGAATGTCTTCACCTTCTTTTAACTTGAGAAGCCTCTTGCAAGTTTGTTTGGCTACTTCAACTGCATTGGTTTCTCTGTCTAGAGGAAGGTGTACCACCAAAGAGTTTTCATTTGTTTTGCGAGAAATAATTTCGATTTGAGACTCCAAGAGCTCACACCGCTCCGTCATCGCAGTTAGTTTTTGATTTAACTGTGAATTCGTGGTCTTTAATGTATCTATTTCCAAAGACAAAGATGCGAATGCGACATCAAATTTCGTGGCTAAATCGTTAGTGTGTTCCTTGATTGTCTCATTTAGAAGAATTTTCAGTTAAGCAGTAGACATTTTTCCCACTTCCATTTTGTATAAAATTGAATTAGAATTGTGTTTTTTGCTAGTGTTGTTTTGTTCTGGTGAAGTGTCGGTTATGCCTCTTTTAATGCCGTTCATATATGTAGATATACCGTAGTACACAATTGGATTTTTAAAGCTAAAAGTACTCCCTACCTTTGCTGAATCGATTTAAATTATTAGAACAAAGTATTTGTTAGAATCACAGGATTAATTTCGTGTAAAATTTGTTAATTTAAAACTTCGTTATTATTTAAATTCAAAAGAGTTTTTTAGAGCTTGAACTTTATTACATCTTCACAACTGACAGTTAAAATGTCATCCAAGGAATTTTGTATTCAACTTTTATGCCGTTGGTGAGCGCGTATATCGTTAATTAATTAAGTAGAATTGCATGTGAATGAGTTAAAAATAAATGGATAATCAACAAGAAAAACGAATTGACACAAATTAAGTAGGAATTTATCTCCCAACCAGTTTTGTAATCATAGATTAATGTCACCTAATGTTTACGTTTTTTTTTTTCTTCTTGAGTGCAGATTGTTTCCGATGTTTTCCTAAGGCCAGCGCGAAACTAAGGGAAAATTCTTAAAGCAACATTTGCAAAGCAAACCACATGCAAAGCAAATGAAAAGGCAAAGCAAGTGAAGTGCGCAAGATATTTTTAACTTTTGTCGAAATACATTTGCATTTGCGCATGAAAATAAAATCTACTACATTTAGGGACAATCTGCTTAGCAGGGATGTTTACGTTTGCATTTTGGAATTGTTTGCTTAGCATAATTTGCGCAAGTTTTGCGTTTAAGAATTTGCCTTAATATTGAACTAGCGGGATCGTTCTGAGTACAAAAAAAAATGGTGTTTTAGCAATAAGTATTTTTATTTTGTTAGATAGTAGAAATAATATTGTTTAAGGAAAATATCACAGTTTTAGATCATTAATTAAAAAAAAAAACTATCGCAGTTGGCTATCACGGATTATTCTTACTAACTAAATCACAGAGGAATCGTAGTTTTTAATCATTGCGGATGCTTATTAGTAATTTAATTATTAAGTATCAGAGTTTAATCAATTTTAAGTAAATAGCTAGTCAATAATAAATTAAATATAAGCAATTTTATTAAATAAATAAAACATTTAATGGCAGTAAAATAGCATGCAATAAATAATCAAAAAATTAAAATTCAATTTGGTTTTTACTACTGGACTTTACAGGTACAGTGTGAATAGTGTTTTATAGTTTGTTTAAAACTTAAGAATTACAGGTACTTCGTGTGGGGTATTTTAAAAAATAATGATTAGGATGCTAATGAATTTTAGTTAATTAGCTCAGGTACTAAGTGGAAAATAACAAACACATATAATTACTCAGATAAAAGGAATTTCGGGTATATTTGTTTTCGTAATAATCGCTTTCATATTCGACTGGCCTATCGGTGTTTTCGAAGAATTTTCTTTTTAATGATCGCAGCTGTTATTTCCTTCAAAGTAGGGTGCGATGTAAAGGCCAACATTAAAGATAGTTGGTTTTGGAAAACAAATATTTACAATGGTGACTTGAAGATAACGAGTGTAGTGCAAAAAAAAACAAAGTGCCTTGAACTGGCTATTTCAAAGTGAATTGCTTTCGTGGTAAAGCCTAAACCGCATGATAGTTCATTGTTTTATATGCTTTGCATGAAATATGCCAATTTTCTTGCCAGATAAGTTCTCCAGTTCATACATATTTCGGCCAATTTGTTTAACTACACGACACTTAACGTACTTAGGACATAATTTTGTGGACAGGTTCTTAGACGAGTCGCTTAACGTACGGATGTTATAGGTTTTAGCAGATCTTTCGTCGGATTTTAAAATGTTTTCTCGAATTCTTTTGCGAATGCACTCCAATCGATCGCGTCGGGGGAGAATCATCAACTCACTATCTTCAACTGCGTCTCACTTTCCTGCAAGTTCATAACTGCTACCGTGCATTATCATGTTCATACTGAACAACGCAAAGTATGCAGATACGCCGGTAGAGCTATGAACAGTACTTCTCAAGGCACAAGCAATATCATTCGGATAATAATCCCAATCTCGTTGATCCGTTTTGAGATAAGAACGGATTGCTGCTAGCAACGTGCGGTTGACTCTGGGGTGCATAGTTCGCTGTCCTTAAGTGTTGAATTCCGTATTTTTGCAAGAGATTTTGGAATTCTTTCACAAGAAACTGTTTACCATTGTCCGAATAGATTATGCGAGGTACGCCGAACATGTTAAAAACCTCCTGTTGCAGACATTTTATTACAGCGTTTTTCAAAGCCTTTAAGAACACGAACTTAGACAAATGATCCAACACAACAAACACTACCGGACTTTAATCTGGGATAAGGACCCAAAAAAATCAATGTACAATTTTTGAAATGGACGATCAGAACAGTAAGAGTGGACAATTGGAGGACAAGATATTTGATTTGAAACTTTACACTCAGAACAATTAGAGACATATTCGCGCACTTGTACTGTCATATTCGGCCAATGAAAATTTTGTCGGATTCTGTGTAGCGTTTTAGCTATCCCTCCATGGGCTACTTTAGGCGGATTATGTGCTTTCTTAATAATGTCTTCGGTGAGGCCAGACGGTACCCACAAAAGCCACGTATGCTCTTGCATAGGTTCATCACCTGCATTTCTAAAAGCGCGCTTATATGTATACAAACCCGTCTTTGATTTTAAGATCAGGGAGTTCATCGGCGTGATCTTTTATTGTTTTTTATTGAACTCTCGTACTCATGGGAGCAGAATTCTGGGGACTCTAAGTTGATGAGTGGAGTGAATCTACGTGTACCCGAGAAAGAGTATCCGGAACTACATTCAGACTGCTCTTTCGATGCTGTATGTCGAAGGCATACGACTGCAAAGGTAAACTCCATCTGGCTAATTTCCCACTCAGATCCTTCATTGACATTATCCAGCGGAGACTGGAGTGGTCCGTAATTACTGTGAAGTCCATGCCTTCGACATATGGCCTGAATTTTTGCACAGCCATCAGCGCAGCCATACACTTCTTCTCAGTCACACTGTAGTTCCTCTGGCTTTTGTTGAACTTCTGTGAGAAGAATGATATCGGGATCTCTTCGTCCTCCGCGTTTTTCTGGAACAGCACTACACCGATTCCTGCATCCGTAGCATCACACTGGATGTAAAAACGTTTTGAGAAATCGGGATGCGAAAGAACCGGCGCAGTGGTTAACGTCCGCTTCGTCCGTCATTTTGAACTTTTCCTTCCGCTTTTTCAGTAGGTCAGTCAAGGGTGCAGTCAAACTCGAGAAATCCTTAATAAACTTCCGATATCACCCTGCTAAACCAAGCAACCGCCGAATCTGCCTTAGGGTTTTGGGGACCGGAAAATCCACAATGGCTTCCACCTTAGCAGGATCGGTTTTAAGCTTACCGCCACCAATTATGAAGCCCAAATACTTCAGCTCTTTGAAGCAGAATTTGGATTTCTTCATGTTGATGGTTAGGTTCGCTCTGCGGTAACAGTCGGCTACTTCACTTACCAGGGCGATATGCGTCTCAAAATCAGGCGCTATGATGAGTAGATCGTCAAGATACACGAAGACACGATCCCTAAGTCGTGCAGGAATTACCTTGTCCATAAACTGACATAACCTTTGGGCTGCATTACACAAACCAAAGGGCATGACAGTGAATTGGTACAAGGGTCTTCCCGCAAAGGCAGTTGATTAAGAATTAATAATTAATAAAAAAGAAAAAAACCAACTTTTCTTTTACTTTAACTTTAACTTTAACTTTAATTAAATTCTTATCAAAACGAATTTTTACTATTACAATTAATATGAGTGACAATGATTGAAAATTAGAAATAGGTACAGTATGTTCGGCAAGTTACAAAATAGTTTTAATGTTTAATGCAATTAGTATTTAAGGTACAATAAGATAAATTTTAAAGATGTAATAAGAACAATTAAAAACGAATAAATAATAATAAATCATAATAATTTCATTCTTTTATAATAATTCATAATAATTTCATTCTTAAGAAAGTGAGAAGGAGTAAGTGGATTAAGGTCTAAATCAGAAAAAGGACAAATAGGTCTAGAGTTAAGGAGGGCTTCAATTTGGGTTAAAAGGGTGGACATTTCTTCAAAAGTAAGAACGCTATCACCGATGACATGACGAAGATGATGTTTTACTAATTTCACAACCGCTTCCCAAAGCCCGCCAAAGTGAGGGCTGTGAGGGGGTATAAACTGCCAATCAATACCTTCAGCTGTTAAGGTTTCAGCAACCTTTTGATTCTGCTGGTGCGACTGGACAAATTTGCGCATTTCCGATAAAGCACGAGCTGCTCCTCTAATGTTGGTGCCATTATCCGAGTAAATTACGCTACATTTACCACGTCTGGCGATGAATTTCCGCAAAGCAGCCAAAAAAGCATCTGTAGTCAGATCAGACACAAACTAAAGATGAAGCGCTTTGGTGGTCAAACAGACAAATAACGAGATGTACCCCTTCATGAGCTTGGGGTTCCTTCCCTTGGACGAACGAATAGTGATGGGGCCAGCGTAGTCACATCCTGTATGGGCAAATGGGTATGAAGGATTTACACGAGCCGATGGCAAATTGCCCATAAGTTGATTTGCTGTAACCTTTCGTTGAGAAAACACGTAATACAGTTATGGACCAATTTTCGTATAAGATTTCTGCCACCGATAACCGAATATTGTTGACGAATCAATGCGAACAGCCCAGACACTCCAATGTGCAAAAAGTTCCTATGTGCATCTTCTAGAATAAGCTGAGTTAAACGACTGTTTTTGGGAAGTATTATAGGGTGTTTGACAGTAAAAGGAACATCCTTGGCGTTGGAAATTCTTCCACCTACACGCAACAACCCAACTTCATCGATAAAAGGTGACAGCGAAGATAATTTAGATTGCTTAGATACCCCAAGGCCAGTTTTTAAATTATTTATGTCCTTACTGAATTCAAGTTGTGCCCATCTGAGACAGATTTCTTGGGCAGTTCGAAGATCTGATACTCTTAGATACGTGGAGGTTTTATCTGATTTTGGCAACCGACAATAGCATATAAAACGCTTAACATAACAGACAATTCTCAAAATTTTTCTCCAACCTGATATTTTCAACGAAAGGTTTTCTAGAAAATGTCTATCAGTTGAGGAAACATGAACTGCCACGGTATATTTTCTTTCCTCCGGAATATCTTGCAAGTTTACTTCAGGACTTGAGGGCCACTTATCAAAGTCCTGAGACAGCCATTCTGGACCGTCCCACCAGATCCTATTTTTTAACAAATCCATTGGTTCTAGACCTCTAGAAGCACAGTCGGCAGGATTTTCAGTGGAACAGACATGATTCCAACACGAACGAGGTAAGACAGATAATATTTCTGAAGTGCGGTTGGCAACGAAAGTACTCCATTTTCGGGGAGATGACGAAAGCCAAGACAAAACAATTTGTGAATCACAAAACACAAATACACGATTGGGTTTTGTATCTAACGACGATCGGACGAGTTCAACCAAACGAGATAGAAGTAAAGCTCCACATAGTTCAAGACGAGGGATAGACAGTTGTTTGACTGGAGCAACACGAGTTTTAGCAGAGACTAATTTAATTTCATAACCATTTTCTGAATAACTTCGACAATAAACGACGGCGGAGTAAGCCTTTTCAGACGCATCGGAAAATCCTATTAGATCCAAGCATTTAGAATTTTGGGTAAACCTTCGAGAAATTCTAAAGTTTTCGAAATAGGTCATTTTTTCTCGATATTGCTTCCACTTTTCCGCAATTTCATCGGGCAAGGGGTCATCCCAATCAATTTTGTTTTTCGAAATCCAGAGCTCCTGAAATAATATTTTCAACAAAATAGTAGACGGAGCTAAAAATCCCAAAGGATCAAATATCCTTGCAACCTCCGAAAGAAGCTTACGTTTGGTAGGTCGAAATTGTTCCGGCAGATTAATTTTGTAAGTGAAAATGTCATGAAACGGGTTCCAAATCAAGCCAAGAACCTTCGTAACCTGCGTTGTCGCATCCAGATCAAGAGAAATTGATTCCTTACAATCGATGTCACTCAAAATATCCCAACAATTAGAGCTCCACTTACTTAGTTCTAGACCACCACATGATAACATTTCAACGATCTGCTTCTTCAATTCCAGAGTCTCCGACAACGAGTCAGTACCTGTCATTAAGTCATCAACATACATGTCAAACAGAATGGCATGAGATGCTAGAGGAAACTGGTGCTTATAATCAAATGCTAACTGACGAAGAACACGCATAGATAAGTAAGGAGCTGGAGATGTACCATACGTCACAGTACACAAACGAAAATGTGAAATGGGTTTGTCAGGTGAATCTCTCCAAACAATTCTTTGGAAATCTCGATGCTTCAGATGAACCCATATTTGACGAAACATCTTTACGACATCAGCACAAAAAACGTAGCGATGAACACGAAAACGTATACAAACGTTGATTAAGTTTCGTTGAAGAGGAGTTCCGATATGCAGCATTTCGTTAAGACTACAATTTCTTGTGTCCTTGTGTGAACCATCGAAAACTACAAGAATTTTATTTGTTATTACGGCATGATGGGGCAAGTAAAAAACGCTTCCCGAAGTAGGTTCAATTTGTTCATCCGGAATGATTTCCATATGCCCCAGTTTCAAGTAGGTTTTCATAAACTCGCAATATTGAAGATGGAGATCTTTGTCGCGTGCAAAACGACGTTCCATGGCATACAGCCTAGACAAAGCTCCAGAAATGGAGTTACCAAATTTGACATTTTCTTGGCGAAAAGGAAGTTCAACCATGTATTTATTATCGGAAGTGCGTGATAATGATTTCAAAAACATCTTATCAACCTCATCTTCAGCAAACGCAGAACTAGTAGGCACCTCCTCTATTTCCCAAAATAATCTTAAAATAACGTCAAGATCAACACCGACATGCAACGAAACTAATGACCTTTCAGGCAAACAGCCCGTTATAACCCATCCAAATTGAGTTTCATGAGCAACAACTCTTCCTTCTGGATCAGACCGATCGATGACCACCTAGCAGAACACCCCAAGCCTTGTCGGCCCCAAGCAGAATATCAACGGGTCCGGGGTTTTTGAATGCATCGTCAGCTAACAGAAGATTATCAAGGAATGGAAAATGACTAACATTAAACGACAGCGACGGAGTACTTGATGTTATTTTGTTCAAAATGTATGCTTGAAGTTGCATAGAATGCTGCGAAACCCGAGATTTTAAACTTAATTCAACCACACCTTGAGTCACACCGGCCTCAACTGACGAAATTCCAGATATGGGCAAACGAGCATGCGAACGACGAAGCCCTAGTCTTTTTACTAAATTGTCCGTTACAAAAGAAACTTGGGAACCACTATCCAACAAAACGCGCGCGCGATGAGTCCTTCCAGAGGCATCGAGAACATATACGACAGCTGTTGGTAATATCGCGGCGGACCGGGTGTTTGAGTCATATGATTACTGACGATCGGCACGGAGCTAGATGTAGCATCGGTATCGTTTGGCGGAGACATGGTGTTTGAGCTATCTGAATGTACTAAGCTGTGATGACGAGATTTACAGACGGTACAACGTGCCTTTACTCGACATCTTGTCGAAGAATGCTTAGTACCGAGGCAATTGTAGCATAATTTTTGGTCTCTAGCGAAATTTTGACGCGAACTAACCGACATTTCAAGAAACTCTGGACACTTGGGTAGGTAATGTTCACCCTTACATTTTGGACAAGTGCCATTGAAAACTGTAAGGCTTTTTACGGACACCGAGTTCTGTTGCTTTGAAGTTTTACCGACACGACCTATTTTTGGGTCACTAGCTTCCAAGGCACAGGAACGGTCCTCTAAAAATTCTAAGAGTTCATCGACGGTCGAATACTCGGAATGTTTACTTTCTAGTGCCCATGCTTTTCGTGTTTCTAGGTCAGTTTTGTTTATCAGTAAGTAAACGAGCCACGGATATCTACTAGTACACTTAGCTGCTTCTAAACCACGAACAACTTCATCCGCCTTATCAACCAGCTTGCGCAGCTGGGTACCGTCGCCCGAATTCACATTTGGCAACTTAAGAAACTGTTCGATAAGAGCATTGATAATATATAATGGCTTGTCATACCGGCGTTCAAGCTTTTCCCAAGCGGGCTTATAATTTGAGTTCGAAACATTAATACCGTGCAAAAGATTCAAAGCATCGTCGCGCAAAAGTGATTTTAAGTACCTAAACTTTTGTGCTTCCGAAAGTTTGGTATTGAAGTCTATTGTTTGCAAAAACACGTCACGAAACCCTGGCCATTCGCGATAATTTCCAGAAAACGGGTTTCTTTGCATTGGCTGTAGCTTAATACTGGAATCTCTCGAATTTTGGCCAGAAGATGCTTGCCCTAAACGATCAATAAGCTCGGCTTGAGAAGCGACTAATTCACGCATCGAAATATCTTTATTTTCAGAAACGACCGGAGTTAACTGTTTTAGGCGTCCTAGAAAGGCACATTTTGACGCTATATATTTCGACTCTATGATCTCAAATTCGGGTTCGGGGTCAACATAACCCTCATCTTCATGAAACCTTTGTATATGAAAACTATAGTACTCTCATGGCGAGTTTTTTTTAGGGTTGCCCGGATCCTGGTGGTGGCGCTGCAAAATGTGAGGTGTAAAATTCGATTTGGTGAGTCTTTAAGCGTCGAAAATTGGTGGTAGGAGCAAGAGGAGACTATTTTTTGGATAATTGCATCCAAAAAATATCAATAAATATCATTTAAAACCTCCATAAGCTCTCCGCAAAAAAAAAAAGAGTAAGGGTTGCCGGCATACATTAGAAGTCGCCCCATTCGACTTCCACCATGAGAGTACTATAGTTTTCATATACAAAGATGAAACCCGCAAAGAGCCGATTGCGATTCACAAATGTCATTGAATGCCTTTTCTAGACGTTCTAAACGAATATTCAATTCTATGGAACTAGCAGTTTCTGGAATATTCTGCGCGTAAGTAAAGGCTCTGGTTATAGCAGCCTTGTAATGTCCACGTGTTTGCTTCCAAATTTTCTATTTTGAATACCGAAATACCGTTTCACTAACCACGCGGTTTTTAAAGTCCGAATTTTCACAAATTGTATGTCTTGTTCCAATATATTAGACCCCACCAACAACTATCAACGGATAAGACGAGAACAGCATGCAGAAATTAATCGAAGCATTCAAAAAAATGCATTCATAAGAGGAACCAAGGTACCAGCCAACATCAAAAAAAATCATATAAGTGGAGCACTGAGGAGCACCAACCAACATCAAAAAAAAAATCATATATGAGACACAGGCACGGAGAAGCACGAGGCACAATTAAATTTTCTGCTTAATACTTATCCGTGGTATGGGAGTCCAAATTCAGCAACCACCAACTAACAAGAAACAAATTTATCCGGCTCGAAGGACCAAAACTTTGATTAAGAATTAAGAATTAATAATTAATAGAAAAGAAAAAAACCAACTTTTCTTTTACTTTAACTTTAACTTTAATTAAATTCTTATCAAAACGAATTTTTACTATTACAATTTGTATATTTAGCGGACTGACTGGACTGGTTGGTGGTTACTTGACGAGTGAGTGATAATAAGACTTTTACATTAGATACTGACTGATAGAACAAAAGGTAAAACCAGTATTTTCACATACATACATTTACATTAACAATATTGTTTGACCATTGCGGCTTTTCTCTTGCAACTGTTCAATTCAGTGAACATCAAATGCAAATAACTCTAATATTTACGGTTAAAACAATACTCTTATTAATATGAGTGACAATGATTGAAAATTAGAAATAGGTACAGTATGTTCGGCAAGTTACAAAATAGTTTTAATGTTTAATGCAATTAGTATTTAAGGTAGGTACAATAAGATAAATTTTAAAGATGTAATAAGAACAATTAAAAACGAATAAATAATAATAAATGATAATAGTTTCATTCTTTAACATCAGTCTTTTCCCTACTCCGTTTCTCGAGCGGTATTTGCCAAAATGCTTTCTTCAGACCAATACAACTGATGTATTACGTATCCGGTAGTCGGCTGAGGAGCCCGTTGATATGGGGGAGAGGATTAGCATTTTTTTGTGAGCGCATTTACTTAGCGGGAATCCAGGCAAAGTCTATTTTTGCCTGGCTTCCGCAACAACACTACTGGTGAACACCAGGGGCTCTCACTCTCCTCGATAACTCCGAGGCCCAACATCCGATCTAACTCTTCATACAAAATGGCTTGTATCGCTGGAGAGACGGGGTAGTTACGCTGTTTCACAGGGAGTGCGTCCCCGGTATCAATAACATGCTCCATGAGCGTCGTCTTTCCAAGACCATCCCGGTCGAAGTTAAGAAACTTTTGCTTGACTGCATCAAGTCTGGCCTGCAGTCCGGCAGTTTTTGCCGAGGATGCTTACATTGGCCCCACTGTCAAGCAAACCTAAAACTTCTTTATTTCCTAATTTAATTTTAGCATACGGTCTTGGGTCCGATGCTAAATCTACGATAGTAGAGGAAATTCGCTTCCTAATTACTTTTCTTGCCTTGTATCTTCTTCTCGCTTTAATTATTTTGTTAGAAGGTTTGAAAATCGCGCTATTAAAAGTTCTGTTACGTGCTTAATTATATTCGGTGATTCTTATGTGTAGGGGTTTTATTTGAAATAACTTGGGTTTTATGTTTCTTCTTCATTTAAATTTTTTTCTTCTCTGTGTAAAATTTTAAACTCATTTTTGTTATCCTCCTCAAAAAGAGGCATTTTAACAACTTTCGTTTCAGTTTGTTCGACTTCCAGTGTTGATTTTACTTCGGGTTCTGAGGTTGGGTTGGACGTGATTCCCCCGGAGTTTTCACGTCCCATGACCTGTTTCCCGGATTGCAACGGGTGCAATGTGGAGTTTTCACACCCTCAAGACCACATTTGAAGCAAAACAGATTACGAGTGTGGTGGTTCTACTGGGAATGCCCTATGTTTGCTAGATAAAGCGCAGCTCGCTATATAATTTGGCTAATGAGCCGCAATTATAAAATTAAAGTTTTAGGTATGTTGGTAGTTTTAGAACTGTTTTTTATTATCCAATATTTCACCGCTATTTATACTACTTAAAATCAATGGGTTATCCCCACTTATGCTTAAGAACTATCTTACAAATACTTTTGTGCTGCATCAGCATTCTATTTTTAATATATACAATATGTTGGGGCAGTCTAATAATTATGACTCAATGAAATTATGAATCTGGAACATAGTGTAACAAAATACTTCTACGACACTTCATGTGCATAGTCACCCAAGTGGTGGCAATGCCCTGAGCACAACACTCAGTTTCGTTTGGTAAAAAGAAACAAAAAAATAAATTTGATATTAAACTTTATAGTTTCGAATATCAATGAAATTTACTATTTCAATTGTGTCGATCTAATACTACATGTGGCTTTGTTTACGTTTGAGAAATGAGAAATGATTTTACGTTAATGAAATGAAAGAATGCTTTCATTACACTACATCCTTCCCCTTTGAAAAAATGATATTTGTTTACATTTCTAAAATTTAAATAAATATCATTTGACTTTTTTGTGATATTATTATTTTGAGTTTATGTATTTCTTGCTTTAATTAAGTTATTATTATGTATTTCATATTTCTTATCATCTAATAAAATAGTACTATTTACACTGTTTTGAGATATAATTGTATATGGTCCTCTAAAAGGTTTATCGAATTTTCTTGTGTTTTGATTTTTTAAATATACATAATCTCCTACGGTAAAGTTTGATTTGTTTACATTTTTCTAAAAATTTTGTCTTTTATATTTGTCTTCAATTAAGTGATTTTTTGCTTGTTCATGAGCATGTCTTAATTTGCATTTCAATTCATTCAAGTAATTGTCAATATTATAAATTGTATCTTTATTTTCTATTACTTCACATGGAAGTGTACATAATTTACCAAATACAAGTTCAAATGGTGAATATAAAGTGCTACTGTGTGGTGTAGAGTTATAACAATAAGTATAATATGGTAACCATTCTTCCCAGTTATTTTTATCCCCTACGCTCATAATATATTCATTAAATACCCTATGATTTCTCTCTATTGATCCCATTCTTTCATGGTGAAAAGGTGTGGAAACTATCTTTTCTATCTTTAAAAGTGTACAAATATTCTTTAGCAATTCATTAGTAAATTCTGTTCCTTTATCTGTTTTAAGTTTCTTAAAGCATCCATATTTAAGAATAAAAAAATTTTCTACTATTGCTTTTGCTACAGTATTCGCTTCTTTAGTTTCTATCGGGAATGCTTCTACAAATTTCGTTAAATCACATTGTACCGTTAATATGTATCTATAACCATTTGATGGTCTAAGTGGTCCTACAGTATCAATTGTTATTGTTTCAAATGACGAACTGGGTGTATCTGTAATTACAATATTTTCTTTTGTGTATCTTGTTATCTTTGTTTCATTGCATGTTTTGCAATTGTTAACAAATTTCTTAACCATTTTATTCATATTCTTCCAAACATATCTTTGTTTTAACTTATTGACGCATCTTCTGGTACCGCAATGTCCTCCTATTTTGGAATTATGATATTCTTCTATCAATTTGTGCATTTCTTTCTCATCTATTGGGCCATATGCATAAAGGGTAGTAAATGCTTTTACTGGCAAATTTTTATAGTATTTACTAAAAGTCATATGCATAAAATCATAGTAAATACTTGAAAACTAGTATTTACTGGAAGAAAAAGTATTTACTTGCCTCGGATGAATTTTTCTAGTAAATACTTTGATTGGTATGCATAAAAACTTTTTCTTTCTAGTATTTACTGGAAATTTTTCAAGTTAGTAAATACCAACATGAACATTTTATAGTAAATACTTTGTTCGTTGAAAATCAAAATATATTCACATTTTTGAGTCTAATTTCCAAGTATTCAGTCCACTTTAGCGTTTTTATTTATTAGCTCAGAAAAAGTTTACAAGGAGCGAAGAGTGCCCGCAATCAATACTTTTAAAATGCTTTATCGTTATGAAAGAGAAAACTTTGAGTGCTTAAGTGATCATTTTATGTAAAAGTTATTGAATTATTTACCTGCACTGACTATAAAATCAAAAGGTTGAGATATGTTGGTGATCCAGGATTTCAAGTGGGAGTTGGAGAAGACACAGAATTTCATCAGAGTACTGTTTGCAGAACAGTGCACTATGTAGCAAGACTTATTATCCAGAAATCATTACTTGTGAAACATTATACAAGTAATGTTTAAATATGTAATGTTTCAAAAGAGTTAACAAACAAAAAAATATGGTTTAACGGATATAATAAAGTTTCCAATTTAACGTAAAAACACATTTTTATAGTATATACTGGTATTTTTGGATGAATTGATAGTATTTACTAGGATGAATCCAGTATTTACTACTAGTTTATGGTTACTAGTATAAACTTTTTTTTTTGCATACGAAAAGAAGTAAATACTAGAAATTTAACCTTTTACTAGAAGTTAAAGTATTTACTAGAAACTTTTACTTCTAGTAAGTACTTTCTTTTTATGCATATGGCCCATTATCTGCTTTGGAGGTTCAAATAATATTATGTCTAGACATTTGTCCTCATTTATATTTTCTTGCAGCTTATTAAATATTTCTTTAAATTCTTGTATGCATACTTCATTAAATATTAGACTATTTCTTGCTAGCGCTAGTCTTTTAACACCGGCATTGTTCATTTTGAATATTAGCTTCCTCAGAATCAATTTTATCTCTGATAAAGATTTATCGCTATATTCTACAACTACAGTGTTTGGTGCTATTATTATTTCATTTATTTTCCTCTTTGTAACGTTACTTTCTTTAAATTCTATCTTTTTTAATCGCCTTATGTCCGATATTGATGTACAGTCCCAAATATGAAGGTAGCTAGTCTCCACAATTGAGTCCAAGGCTATTGCACAATTTTCTTTTGCCTTTGGTATCTTCTCTTTATTTTTATTCATTGCTCTAGTTAAAACTTCTATGTTGTATTTTGGTATCATTTCTTTTAATTCATCAGAATCAATTTTTATTCTTGATAAAGCATCTGCATTGGTATTCATCTTGCCCTTTTTAAAAATTATTTCAAAATCATAATCCATCAAGTCAACTCGTATTCTAGTTAATTTAGATGATGGGTTTTTGTGAGTAAATAAACTGACTAATGGTCTGTGGTCTGTGTAAACTTTGAATTTTCTACCGAAAAGATATGGTCTAAAATAATTTATTCCCCAATGTATTGCTAACAATTCCTTCTCTATAATGGGTTTATTTAATTCGTGTTTATTTAGGGATCTACTGGCATATGCTATAGGTTTATCTGTTCCAATTTCTCCCTGTGACAAAACTGCTCCTAAAGCAAAATTCGAAGCGTCTGTAGTTAGAATGAAAGGTTTTTTGAAATCAGGATAGCTAAGTATGGGAGGAGTTATTAAATTTTGATTAAGTGTGTTAAAAGATTTTTCACAGTCTTCTGTCCAAGAAAATATTTTTTTTTTTTTTAAAGTTGGTTGAGAGGCTTTGCTATTTCTGCAAAATCTTTTATGAATTTTCTATAAAAGTTGCAAAAAGCTACAAATCTTCTAACATCATCTGCATTTTTAGGCAGTGGATAAGTTTTAATTGTTTCATATTTTTTTGGATCTGGTTTTATTCCATTTGCTGTTATCAAATGCCCCAAATAAATTACCTCTGGCTTCAAGAAATTACATTTTTCTATATTTAATTTCAAATTATATTTACGAAGTCTTCCTAAAACTTTTGTCAAGTTTTCGTTGTGATCTTTCAAATTCTTACCAAAAACTATCACATCATCTACATATAGAAAAGCTGAGGCTTGTAAACCACTAAGAGCTATCGACAACATCCTCTGAAAACTATTTGTTGAGATTTTCAATCCGAAAGGAAGTCTCTTGAATTGGTAATGACACTCATTAGTTGAAAATGCCGTCAATGGTCTAGAATTTTTGTTTAGTGAAATTTGATGAAATGAGCTTGTCATATCTAGAGTGGAAAAATATTTAGCATTACCTAACTTATCTAATACATCTTCTAATCCCGTGAGTGGAAATTTGTCATCTACAACTTTTTTATTTAAAGACCTAAAATCTACTACTAATCTCCATTTAGTTTGTCCGTTTAGCGTCTTTTTTGGAACTATAAGTAATGGTGAGTTATATGGACTAACAGACTCTTCTATTATGTCATTTTTTTAATAAATCAGATACTTGCTTTTGTATTTCGTCTAATTGCGTGTTTGGTAGTCTATAGTTTTTTATGTATACTGGATTTTTGTCAGTTAATGCGATGTTTTGTTCGTAGAAATTGTTTGTTGTTAGTTTTTCATCAACATCATGGAAGACATCCTGAAATTCTTCACAAATACTTAGTATAGCGTGAGCAGAAGATTTATCTATGTAAGTTGTCTATTTGAATTTTCTCTATTAAGTTTTTAAATTTTTGCTTGTCTTTAAATCTTGTATTATTCGATAATATTCTATATTTGCTCAAGGGTTCTATTCCTATCATGGAATTTTCTATTGTTTCCTCTTTATCTGTAGTATTCAGTATCTTGATATGCTTTATTCCTTATGCAGGCAATATTGAATTGGCTAAGAAAATTCCCTTTTTGATTTCAATACCGATGAGAACACTATCTTCATTCAAATCTAGTTTGATACTTTTTACTATTTCTGTTCTTGGTAGAATTGTTAATTTTCCTAAATTCTTCATTGTCATATTTAATGGTAGTATTATTTCTTCATCTTGTACTAATACTACAAGCACACAAGTTTCATAGTCTATTTTACAGTTATAAGCTTTAAGAAAATCTCTTCCTAGTATTGCATCGGTAGTTATATTTATTTCTTCATTGACAACGTGAAATTGATGTTCTACATTAGCTTCTCCTATTATGAGTTCTAGATTTGATACACCCCTAGAAAATATTATTTTGTTTGTAATGCCGTTTATTTGACATGCCGAATTTTCATTTAATTCTTTCGCCAGATATTTTTTACAGACAGAAATATCTGCACCCGTGTCAATTAAAAATTTGAAAGTTTTGTTTAAATGTTTTATTCTTATGCTTACGAAATTTGTGTTATATTCCCCATATAAATTTAAAACCTTCTTTGATTCCCCCGATTCTGCTGACCGGGGATACCTATGTTTTCCGACCTAGTGTTATTATGGTATCCTCTTGCAGTACCTCTACCTCTAGCACTACCTCTATTATAACTGTTATTTCTTTCATAGCTATTGCTATAAATATTGTTATTGTATTGTCTATCTTTATTGTATCTATTATTGTTATTGAATCTAGGGTAAGAATTGTTATATTGCTGTCTACCTCTAAAATTTGTTCTAAATTGCATGACATTGTTTTGTCGCGATGAAACTTCAACTTCAGTAGCTATCTTTATAGCTTCATTGAATGTCGTAATTCTAGATGCTTGTATGACATGTCTTGTAGCTTCGTTCAATCCGTTTTTAAAAGCATTTAGTCCTAACTGATCATTTAAATTTATTATAACTTTTCTATTTGATTCACCTTGTTGAGCTATTTGTATCTCATTTAATTGAGCTATCAGTAATTCTATTCTTTCAGCAAATCTATTTACTTCTTGAGTTCCTTGGTGTGATCTTGCTAACTCACTATGTATTTTCAATGGATTTGTTTTTGGTTTGTAAATTTCTGTTAAAGCCTTTTTAAGATCAGGAAAAAGTTGTGGTTGATTTTCTAATGTAAGAAGCCTGTTTCTCACTTTGTCAATTACTTTTGTTGCTATTACAAATTTGATTAACTTTTTCTTTTCTAATTCCTCACCTAATGTATCAGTATAAAACTCAATTAGTCCTAAAAAATTTGATAAATTTTTTGAATCACTATTGAATTCTGGTATTAGCTTTGTAGCTACCAATATTTCAAATTTTGCCATTTCTTTTGAAATTGACTTTTCTAGTTTTGGTATTAATAGTTCTGTTATTTTATTTCTTATTTCTAAGTATAAAATTTGTATCTCTTTTACTTCATCTTTTTTACAAGTTATTAAAATTATGTTCCAAATATCTTCTACTTCTTTTTTTGTATTTGAAATGTACTCTTCTGAGTATTGTCTACCTGGGCTTTTCTTTAAATTTTTCAATATACTTTTCAATTCTTCTATTTTATCCATTGAAAGGAAATTAATAGTTTTTTTATTTTTTTTTTTTTTATCAATTTATATATATTTTATCTTCAAACATTTTGTTTAAACATGGTTAAGTCTATTTCTCAACACTTGTTTTCTAACATACTTTTTATAATAAGAGTGTATTTTTGCAAATAACAGAATTATTATTATAAAAAAAGTGTATATATTTATGTTGCTGCTGTTAAAAATTTGGTTGGTTTGACTGCTATTCAGGTTGTTATTAATTACTTCCTTTGACTGCGGCTGTCCCATTTTTGTAGTTCACAAATCAATTTATTCTTTAAAGTCTTGTCAATTGTAATTGCGATTATTCTGTGGAGTTCAGCTTTTCGTTGTCGTTCCTTTACCGCTTTGCCGGCTCTCGGTCTTCTGGTTTTTACAGGGGTTTTGGAGATTTGTGTTGCAGATGTCTTTTTATTTCTTCTTAGGTATTCTTCAATCGTCAGGGGTTGCGGCCCCGCTGTTTTGGGAGTGGGTATATACACAGGTGGTGTAAACTTTAGTGAGTCCTCTGTCAGAGGTGTATATTCCTCGACCTCGACCGATGATCTTCTTGGTGTGTTCAGCTCTTCAAAAAGCTCATCGAGTTGTTGCTCGTTGTAGTTCATTTGTTTATGGTCCGCTACTGGTGGTAAAACAAAATATATTTTTTTTTGTATACCTAACAGTTTGGCAAGATCGCCATGTGGTGGTTCTACTGGGAATGCCCTATGTTTGTTATAATAAGATATTTATAGTTCACGCAATGCACTCATTCTATTTGTAAACGCATTCACTTAACTTTTATTTGTAAACACATTCTATTAACTTTTATTTGTAAACGCATTTTGTCTGGATGCGTGGCATTCTTTTTATATCTTGTAACAAGTTAAGACGTGTAATAGATTCTTAAGAAATTAAAAGCACATAAAAACTTAATCTGAAATTGGAGTTATTATTTCTTGTACATGGTGTCAGAAGTTAAAAACTTAAAATGTCGAAATTAAATTTTAAAACGCCAGAGCCATTAAACTTTGACGAAGCCGGTAAGGATTGGCCTCTATGGAAACAAAAATTCAAGATTTTTCTCGTGGCGTCTGGAAAAAACAATGAAGAAGAAAAAGTAAAAATTTCTCTGTTCCTTTCCTTCATCGGTGAAAAAGGGATAGAGGTATATAACACTCTATTCGAAACCATATTTGATCCAGACAGCGATGAAGATTTCCACGATGCTGAGGAGACAGAAGAAGAAGAAAATAAAATAACACTTAAATTGGTCCTAGCGAAGTTTGAGGAATATTGTCTTCCCAAGAAGAATGTCTTAATGGAATCTTATAAATTTAACTTAATTGCTCAGAAAGAGAACCAGCCCTTTACGGAGTACCTGACGGAGTTGCGCACGCAAATTAAATATTGTGAGTACAATTGTACAAAGTGTAATGAACCATTTACAGACTGCATGCTGCGAGAACGGGTTATCCTTTTCTTATTTGACAAAAAATTACAAATAAAGCTCTTGGAGGACAAAAAACTCACACTGAGTGACATAATAAATAAGTGCAAGGTTGCAGAGGCTGTTGTTGTGAATAAAAAATTGCTGTCCCAGGTGGAAAAGGTCAACATGGTGGACACAAGCCAAAAGGATGTTAATTTAGTTCAAAAGAAAACATTCCAAAGACATCCGAATACACCAAAATGTGATCGTTGCGGTGGTTTTTCAACGGGGCAACATCTGAAATATTGCCCAGCTCAGAAGGAAGGTGCAAAATGCAATTTATGTGGAAAACCAGGCCACTTTGCAAGAGTTTGCCGGTCACGTCAACAGGAGGAGAGGCCAAAAGGAAGTAATCAGTTGCAGCTTTATAGAGGACCAAGGCAGAGTCGTGTTAATGAACTAAGATATGGATTTAGTTCTGATGAAGGTAATAAATTATGTCAGAATAATAATATAATTATTAAAAAATATGTGTTTAGAATAAATACCAGTGCCAGGGGTTGGTTCAAAGTATTGAATGTGGGTGGTGCTGAAGTTGAATTCAAACTAGATACTGGGGCTGATATTAGCTGTCTCCCAATTAAATATATCAAACAAGCCAACATCCAAAATCAAATTCAAGAATCCAATAATCAATTATTTGCTTATAATAACTGTAAGATTGAGACTTTTGGAAAAATAAATTTAATTTGTATTGATTGTGATACACAGTTAAAAAAAATTGTTTCATTTGAGATTGTTGGTGATGAATTTCAGCCTATATTGAGCAGAGATGCATGCGTTGAACTTAATTTACTAAATAGAACTAATATTTTCCATATATCTATGGATTCAAAAGAAAAATTCATTGAGCAGAATTTAGATGTATTTGATGGTATTGGTACAATTCCAGGAGAGTGTAGTATTATGCTTAAGGAAAATTCTGTTCCAACGCTTAAGTATAAGAAACGAATTCCTGAAAGTTTACATAAAAGGTTGAAGATTACACTTAAAGAAATGCAGGAACAGGGTATTATAACATCTGTTGATTACCCTACGGACTGGGTCAATAACTTGGAAATTGTTGAAAAACCTAATGGGTCATTAAGAATATGTCTTGATCCGATACCATTAAATAAATGCATTCGCAGGGAACATTTTTTAATTCCCACAGTGGAAGAAATAATAAGCAGGTTGTCAAATAAATCATTTTTTACAGTTTTAGATCTAAAGCAGGGATTTTGGCAACTTTCACTTGATAAAAAAAGTTCAGAATTAACAACTTTTATGACCCCATTTGGTCGCTATCGCTGGAATAGGGTTCCTTTTGGAATAAGTAGTGCGCCGGAAATGTTTATGAAAAAAATGGTTGCTATATTTGGTAATATATCTAATGTTGAAGTTTATTTTGATGATATTTTCATTACTGGTAGCACAAAAAAGGAGCATGATGAAACATTAGAAATGGTATTAAGTAAAGCTAGAGAAAACGGGATAAAGTTCAATAAAGAAAAGGTGCAATTGTGCAAAAAAAGAGTAAAATTTATGGGACAAATTATACAAGAAAATAGGGTAGAACCAGATCCCAAATATATAGAAGCTATAAAAAATATAAGTCAACCACAAAATAAAAAAGATATTTTGCGAATATTAGGTATGTTTAAGTATCTGGCGAGGTTTATTCCAAATTTGACAAAGAAATCAGCTAATTTAAGAAACTTGACACGTCTGGACACAGAGTGGAAATGGTTAGATGCACATCAACGTGAATTTGAGGATTTGAAGGAAATTCTGTGCAAAGGCACTTCTTTGAGAATTTTTGATCCTAAACTTCCTTTAATCATGCAAACAGATGCATCTAAGGATGGCTTAGGATGTGTTTTAATGCAGAACGATCAACCAATTGCATTCGCTTCAAGAAGTCTCACTATTACTGAACAAAAGTGGAGCACAATGGAAAAGGAATTATTGGCCATCGTTTTTGCCTGTGAAAAATTCCATCATTTCATTTATGGTCGCGAAGTAATTGTTCAATCAGACCATAAGCCACTGGAACAATTAATTAGAAAAGAACTTGACGATGTTACTGTTAGACTTCAAAGAATGTTCTTAATGTTATTGAGATATCCGGGCCTAGAAATAAAATATACACCTGGAAGTAAAGTAGTCATAGCTGATTGTCTATCTAGAGCTCCATTGAAAGAAACAGGCTCTGAAAATGAGGAATTAAAATATGTTATTCACTTATTGAAGAGAAAAGTTTGCTTATCAGAAAACAATTATAAAATTTATGTAGAGGCGACAAAGAATGATTCAGAACTAGTTGAAATAATAGATTATGTTAAAACAGAATGGCCAGAATATAAGAAATTATCGCATATAGGAAAACGTTTTCATAAGCTTAAAGATCAACTAAGGTTTGAAGAAGAATTATTATTTTTAAATGATAAATTAATCATTCCACATTCATTGAGAGTTTCACTACTAAAAATATTACATGAACCACATTTGGGAATTGAAAAAACTCTCGCTAGAGCTCGTAACATGTTTTATTGGACGGGAATAACAGATGATGTTAAAACTATGGTCAAAAATTGTCGAATTTGCGAAAAATATACAAGAAATAATTGTTCCGAACCACTTATTCAAGAGGAAAATCCGCAATATCCATGGCAAAAAACTTCAATGGATATATATGAATATGCAGGAAAATTTTATATAGCGTTTGTTGATGCATATTCGGGGTGGATTTGTACTGAAAGACTTAAAGACAAGTCTATAACAAGCGTTATAGCATTCTTGGAAAATATTTTCAATCATTTTGGTAGCCCAACTGAAATCAGAACTGATAATAGTCCTTTCAATTCGAAACAACTTCTGCAATACGCTGATATAAATAATATCAAAATGAAATTTTCAAGCCCGAATTATCCTCAAAGCAACGGTCTAGCTGAAAAAGCAGTTGGAATAGCTAAACTAATAATAAAAAAAGCAATTGATGAGGGTAAAGGGAATGAAATCGGATATAGGATATTAGAATATAACACAACACCTATAGCAAGTATGAGCATATCTCCTACTGAATTATTTATGGGAAGAATGATAAAAACAAAATTACCAGTTAATATGAAAAATCTTGTTAGAACGTTTGTAGCGGAGGAAGAAATACAAAAGAAAATAACTGAAAAGAAAATAAAGCAAAAAGAATATTTTGATAGACATACGAAAAAATTGAGCAGATTGGAGGTAGGAGACAAAGTTATGTTCAAAAAGGACTCAACAAACTGGGCCTATGGTGAAGTTATAGAACAATTGAATGAGAGGTCATACAACATTAAAAGTAGTTCAGGAACAATATTCAGGCGAAATAGAAAATTTATAGTTAAAACAAATAACACAAATGTGACAGATGTTGATGAGTATGATTTCTTGGATGATGGTTTGTTTGTTGAGGACAATAACGAACAAGTGACTCATGTTGAATCACCAAATATAGAACAAAGCAACATAGCACCTACAGTTGATGTTGAGAACCAGCCTTTGGTTGACGATACAGAAAATGATCATGTAACTAGTCAAAGAGGTCGTGTTATCAGACCACCCAATAGATTTGGTGATTGGGAATATGACTAAAATTTCTGACATGATTTGTTACGCAATTTAATTGTATTAATTGTATTTGTATAATTAATGGTACTGTTTATTAATATATAATAATGTAAAAAATATATATTTTTGAATTATAAAATTATAAAATATTCCTTAGCCTTAAAAAAAAAAAAAAAAAAAAAAAAAAAAAAAAAAAAAAAAAAAAAATGTAAAAAGAAAAAGCGTGTTATAATAAGATATTTATAGTTCACGCAATGCACTCATTCTATTTGTAAACGCATTCACTTAACTTTTATTTGTAAACACATTCTATTAACTTTTATTTGTAAACGCATTTTGTCTGGATGCGTGGCATTCTTTTTATATCTTGTAACAAGTTAAGACGTGTAATAGATTCTTAAGAAATTAAAAGCACATAAAAACTTAATCTGAAATTGGAGTTATTATTTCTTGTACAATGTTTGCTAAATAAAGCGCAGCTCGCTATATAATTTGGCTAATGAGCCGCAATTATAAAATTAAAGTTTTAGGTATGTTGGTAGTTTTAGAACTGTTTTTTATTATCCAATATTTCACCGCTATTTATACTACTTAAAATCAATGGGTTATCCCCACTTATGCTTAAGAACTATCTTACAAATACTTTTGTGCTGCATCAGCATTCTATTTTTAATATATACAATATGTTGGGGCAGTCTAATAATTATGACTCAATGAAATTATGAATCTGGAACATAGTGTAACAAAATACTTCTACGACACTTCATGTGCATAGTCACCCAAGTGATGGCAATGCCCTGAGCACAACACTCAGTTTCGTTTGGTAAAAAGAAACAAAAAAATAAATTTGATATTAAACTTTATAGTTTCGAATATCAATGAAATTTACTATTTCAATTGTGTCGATCTAATACTACATGTGGCTTTGTTTACGTTTGAGAAATGAGAAATGATTTTACGTTAATGAAATGAAAGAATGCTTTCATTACACTACACGAGTATCCGACTCGCAATCAAAAAAGGTATGGCCTTGAGTTTTGCAGTTCCAGCAAACCAATTTCGAAACATCTGCATATTTTCGTGGGGGAGTTTTTTGGCGAGCTCCACCAAACTGGTATGCAGCCAGATGTATGATGTGGTATGCGTCATCATACTCGATCTCATTGGCAGTGTATTTCACTGGCGGCCTTGAGGGTTTTGGAAACTCTCTTTCTTTCCTTGGAAACGCGAATTCAACGTCCTTGCAAGCATTCCTGAGCTGGTCTAATGTATAAATTGGCATTGGATATACCAAGCTAATGAACCGGTCGTTCAAACTCGTTTTTATCATCTTCACTTAGTCAACTTCAGGAATCGGTAGTCGTAGCTGGGATTTAATTTTATTGATGGCTGCCAAGAAATCATTAATACTCTCCGAGCAACCCTGCTTACGGTTCGTTATCTCACGAGTGATTTCATAATCGGACCTATTATTCTTGAACTGGCGCATCAGAGCTTCTCGAAGAGTGGGCCAGTCAGGACGATAATGATTCCGCTGAAACTGCCAGAACCAGTCGTGGGCATTTCCAGCGAGCAAAAGATGGAAATCGCGCAATAATTGGTGTGGATTCATCGGTTGGTACCAACCAACGGGTATGTTGGATGCGGACCGAATTTGCCTATCTGTTAAGAGAGGAGAATGCATCACTGCCTAGAGGTAGGATCTAAACTTTGGCTTACTGACCTCGTTAATCTAGTTTTTGCCTTGACACCACTGAGGGAAGTTTACTTGATGGGAACACCTCACGATACTTCACTGGTGACCAGGTATCTGGGGTATCTGGCCAATTCCCGGAACCTCTGCGCATATGTCCAGCCCCGTCGAGAGGGGGAAGGGGGAAACCCCCCGGGCCCGAGATTTTCTAGGGGTCCGTAAAATTGAAAGCAATGAGGAGAGTGTTTTTTTTTTTCAATATACTCTATATTCATCATCAACATACCTATTCTCACTTATTTTTATGGGCCTGAAAATTTCAGATCATTCATGCTTTCGCAATCGGTCCCCTATTTGCATGTTATCTACCAATCTATCAGTCACAAGCTTGCCCATCTAGGCCCCTGATTATTATTGGCGTACATTTTTGTTTAAATGAAAAATTGGGCAACTCTGAACTATTGAAAGAAAGTTATAATAAATTGTTTCTCTTTTCTTATTTAATTTAACGTAAATTTTAAATTTATTTTATTTTGAAAATTTTTAAAGTCAAAATAGAAGGCCCGGCAACTAAAAACAAAACGCAAATATTTATTTCGGTTTCTGTTTTTATAAAGTTTCTTTTCTTCTATTTTTGTGTCTGCTCGGAACGAAAATTTTGATTCGGTTTCGGGAACCGGAAAATTTTTAATAAGTAGTTAATCGACCGTATTATCAGTTACTAACATGTCGTTGGCAATATCGAATTGAATGTATGATTCTGTTCGGAATCTGATCTACTCGCATGTAGAATTATTTTCTATCCATCCTCCATTTCAACTGATGATTAACACTTTTTTTTCGGTTCACTTTGCAAACAAAAAATTATTATTTCCGTTAATTCCAACCAATTTCCAGCTATTCGTAGTTGAAATTAGAACGTACCATATCAGTGGGCATGAACTTTGAAAAAAAAATGGTAAATATGGGGGGGCACAATCAACAGGATCAGGAATCGATAAAATGAAGAGTCGACAAACCCAGGAATCGATAAATTGATGCGGCAGCCCAGCGCGCTGCAGTCAACTGAGTCCGCCAGAAAGTCACTTATTTAAGATTTGTAACCTATGTAAAAATTTCCCTCTTAGCACAGGTTTCTTGAATAAAAACTTCTTTAAAACTCACCCAAATTTGTTTTATACGTAAAAAAATATAATTAAGTTTTTATCACGGATTATTCAAAGCGATCATTTAAGGCACTATATGAAATCCTAGGAAACAAAAAAAAGATAGATGCTTATTGCAGGGAACAATACACTTTAAAAGTACGCACCAGTAAGTATTTTTGCCTTGAATTTGACAAAGGAAATCTTGGGATCAACAGACTGTACCCGATGGTTAATGGATTTGAATTAACTTATTTTAATATCCACGGCTATTGGAGAATCAAGAAGAAAATGACTTTGATTTTGAATGTCATACGGGATTTGCAAAGGAACATACCACCCTTTTTTTATATTTTCATTTAGATCTCCTGTCCTTTTCCTATCGTCCCATCCATCATCCAAAAATTCTTATTCAAATTTCATTGTATTAGTAGACCTTTTTTTTTTGTTCATTTCTTAGTATGACATTCCGAATAATGTGTTAATTTTTACACTTCGAATCTGATAACTAGATGTCACTAACAGCTCAATTTGTCTTATAGAGGGCACTACGAAACTCTACCAAACGTAAGGCTCAGTTTTCACTATTGTAATATTCTGCTAAGGGTTCGCAATAAAAACTTATTTACTTTATTTCTTAACTTCTTCTTATTACATTTAAAATAAAACACACTTTACTTCAATAGAAATCACTTTTATTAATCACTGGCACAACAGTATGCAACACTTTACACGAACTGTATTCTTTCACTTTCAAAAATAAACTGTGTCCAATCGGTAGCGCCATCAAGCTTATATAGGAAAATATCTGGTTCTGGTCTAATCTCGAAATCAATAGAAAGCTCTTGAACCTGTATCTCGATATTTCTATTCTGACAAATAGATGGAATAATTCCCCTTTCGGGCTTCGACATTTACCAATGTTCGAAAAAGCTCATTCAAAGCTCAACGCAGGTTGTTCTAATGACGATGGTAGATGGCGTTGTCATCGCATTCGAGAATCGATATAGTTCGAATGTAAAAGTCGTTTTATTATAATTCAAAAGTAGTTCTTTACATTGTCCCCCTCTTAGAATTGATCGTCCCGAGCAATTTCATCACTTCTTTCACCGTTATATCGATGTAAACGGTCATCGTGAACTACTTTTAGTTTGCCTCTTACGCCTCTTTGTATACGGTAAACCACATCATTGATTCTTTCTTTTCACCACAGTATATGGCCCTCCCAGTTTTGTTGGAGTTTTGGTGATAGTCCCTTTCGTCTATGAGGATTGTAAAACCATACAAGGTCTCCTTCTTGAAATCCCGTTGCTGTCGCTTTTGCGTCGTATCTTGTTTTCATCCAATCACTAGACAATTTTATATTTGTCCTTGTTCGCTGATGAATGTCAATAAGCCTTTCCTTGAGTTCATTCACATATTCCTCTGTTTCCTGTGACTCATTTGGATGACAACCAAACTTCACTTCACTTGGCAGCCGTATAGTTGTCCCGAACAGGATTTCCCATGGTGTTTTTCCTGTCGAGCTATGGGTTGCACCTTTGTATATAAAAACTATAGTACTATCATGGCGAGTTTTTTTTAGGGTTGCAAAGGTCCTGGAAAACTTGAGGTGTAAAATCCGATTTGGGGCGTCTTTAAGCGTCGAAAATTGGTGGTAGGAGAAAGAGGAGACTATTTTTTGAATTATTGCATCCAAAAAATATCAATAAATATCAATTAAAACCTCCATAAGCTCTCCACAAAAAAAAAGAGTAAGGGTTGCAGGCATACACTAGATGTCGCCCCATTCGACTTCCACCATGATAGTACTATAGCTTTCATATACAAAGGTTGCACTTCGATATGGCATAAGGAACAATGGGATACGTCGTTCCCAGTCTCGTTGATAGTCGCCGACAACCTTAGACAGATGTTCTTTAAGCGTTCTGTTGAATCGTTAACCATCCTATCACATTGTGGATGGAGCGGTGTTGTTCTTGTCTTTTTAATGCCAAGGAGCGAGCAAACTTCCTGAAAGACTTTTGATTCGAAGTTCCTTCCTTAGTCAGAATGAAGCTCCATGGGAACGCCAAACCTGTTCACCCAATTGAAGACAATTTGATCCACAACTGTTTTGGTTTCTTGGTTTGGGATGGCAAATGCTTCAGGCCACTTGCTGAAATAATCCATGACTACAAGGATGTATCGGTTTCCGTTGTTAGTTTCAGGAAAAGGACCCGCGACGTCTATTGCAATTCTCTCAAAAGGTGTGCCCACATTATACTGCTGCATTTTACTTTGAATTTTTCTACCTGGTCCCTTGCTAGCAGCACAAGTATCACTTTTTCGGCACCATCTTTCGACGTCATCTCTTGCGTGTAGCCAGTAGAATCGTTGTCGTATCTTTTCCAGCGTCTTATTCACTCCAAATGACCTCCAGAAGTTCCATCACGCATCTCTTGAAGTACATCGTTAACCTTTGACCGAGGTACGACCAGCTGCATCACATAAGATTTACCGTCTGCGGATTCCCACTTACGCCTTAATACCCCTTCTTGCACATGAAGCGAGTCCCACTGTGCCCAATATGCTTTGAGAGCTGGAATTCGGTAGGAGATATCACACCATTCTGGTTTCTCTTTTTTTTTTAGAAATTCATTTTTATTCAATCTTCTTTCTTAACCTAACTTAAACTAGACAAATAAATAAATATAAAAATAAATAAATATAAATATAACTTACTGGCCCCGTTGGGACGCTCTAAGTAATTCATGATAAACTTAAAACTAATGCCTTTCGGCCTATAAACTTTTTATGTATTTAATTTTATTTGAATCATTATTTCTTATTTTTTTTTATTGTTAGAAAAATCTTAAAAAAAACTAACTCTATTTTTTTATTTAAAGATTTGTTTTGTATCTTACATGCTACTTAAAATTAAGTCCTTAAAATAAAACTTAATACTACCTAAAACTAACCTAGTCTACCTAAAAAACTACTTACAAACTAGAACACCCACAGCGGCAAAAAAATTTATGTGACCATTTTTGATCTTAACCTATATCTTTTTTTTTGTATTTTTTCAATTTTTATATATTTTTTTTTTTTAAGTTTTATTAATTTTTTTTTTGTGCCACCACCTACTCTACTTAAAACTAAACCCTAAACCCTTTAACCTAAAACAAGTATGTAAGCCGGCCAAGGCTCAAAAACAAACCAACCCGACTACCGATTATCAAAAGCAGCTTGAAGCCACCAAAACTGGTTCTCCTGCTTCACCCTATCTCTTCGGTCCCGTTCGGACACAGCCCTACTGAACCGAAGGAGCTCGGCTCCGTCTTGTGCGAGGGCGTCTCGACTGTAAAGGAGCCGCCGGTCCACGGTACTTCATCTGACGTGGTAGGTTAACGGAATTGCCGACCCATCTTGTATCAGACCGTTTCTATCTAAATAGAGGAATGCACCCACTCAAGCGCGCGCCCTTGTATATGAATTTATATAGTACTACTATGGAACACGATTTTTTCCATTTGGGTCGCCTCACTTGGTGGCGTGGAAGTAGCGAAATATGGGATTGGAGAGTTCGGAATGATGATAGGCAGCAAGAATATAGAATAGGTAGTCAAAGTGAGAGGATTTATTATTTTCATTTTGACAGTTGCTGACAACAAATAGAGAGAGTAAGGGAGATAGGTGAGCCAGTTGATGTTGTCAAGGCAACAAGGGGAAAATGAAAAGAATTTATTGGGCTGTGGATTTATTCAACGGTTTTTTTTTGCATTTTTCATATATGAAGAAGTATAGATATAGCTACATTATTTTCAATTTTCAAATAATTTCGTGTATTTTATTTGATTTTGTGAGATTTGAGATATTATGAGAGCTATGTTGCAAATTTTCATGTGTTACAGATACATTTAAGCTTTTTTTTCTTGCTTGTATAGAATTGTACTATACGTATTTGGTTTTTGTGAACTATGTACCTTGCCAAATTTCATGTTTTACAGAAACATTTATATTTATTTTCTTGCAAGTAATAGAATTAGACTATACCTACATACCTATTTGTTTTTTGTCAGTAAAATGCATATTTTTATATCTTTTTTTATTTCTTTTTTATTGGTACATGATATTCTTTTAATTTCTCAATTCTGAAGAAATTACCATATACCTATATATAACATTATATATAGATATACTCTTTTACTAAGCATTTGGAAGAAGCATATCTACTGTATTTGTTTTTCTGTGATAAAACAATAGGAAATCAAAGTTTTATGATTCCTGTTGTTTTTTCAATAGATTTTATTGGCATGAAATCATTTTAATTTTTTAAATAGTAAGATATATGACCGTTTTAAAAATCAATTCAAATAATTTATTCAACATTTTTTTTTGTTAATTGTTTTGCTGATGAAAATAATTTTTTCGCACTCCATCAGAAAAATCAAAAAATGCTTCAAAAATATACATAGGTATTTGTACCAAAATTTGAAAAGTTTAGAAAAAATTTTAAAAAATAAATTTGATAAATTTTGAAATAATTTGTGAAAAAAATTGAAAAATTTGAAAAGTTTGTAAAAAAAAATTTAGAAAAAAATGAGAAATTTAGAAAAAAAAAACTTGAAAAATATGTAAAAAATGAATCTGAGAAGTTTAGAGATAATTTGTGTAAAAATTTAAAAAAATGAGAAATATAGAATAAAAATTTGAAAAATTTAATTTGTGAATAAAATTGAAAAATTAGTATAAAAATAGAAATTTAAAAAGTTTTGAAAAAAAATTTAGAAACAGAAAAATATGTAGAAAAAAATTGAGAAATTTAAAAAAAAAGTTTTAAAAATTTAAAAACAAATTTGTTCACTTTTTTTTAAAGATGTACCCAGTTAATAATATTTTTTTTTTCAATCAGTTCTTGATCGAATTCTAAAAATTTGAAGTTGTGATAGTGATAGTTTTCGAAAACAAAATACAAATTGTGAAATTGAAAAATTTATTTTTTTTTTTTAATGTTTTGTCGTTCGAAATAGATAGAAGCTTGATTTTAATTATTAAAATGTTCCCTAGACATAGATAATACCCTCTATGCCATTCGAAAAAAAAAGTGAAAAAAAATTAGCAAAAATTTCATACTTGACTAATTTTTGTACGTATAAATGAAAAACAAAAAATACATCTAAAAGGCTATTTTTTTCAATTTTTGCTAAAACTTAAAATTGTTTTCAGGATTACATAGTAGACATCATTTATGACTGGAATATGTTTAAATTAATAAAATCGTACAAGAACTTTTGAAATGAAAGCTTATCATAATCACCAATTTGAAAAATTTTATATGATTTTCATTGAAATTCCTATAAGTGTAAGATAAAAAATGTCATCATTTCAAATCTACTTGTTCGATTTGGATGATTCAAACGTTTCCTAGTCATAAATAATGCCTTCTACTTGATTCCATAAAAAAAAAGTATTTAAATAAAAAAATGCAAAAAAATCCAATATTTGACTCATTTCGTCATGTTAATCGTATGTAACAGTATCTGATAATGGTAAAAAAAATATTTCTGTATGGCTATTTTTTTAATTTTTTCTTTAAATCCAAAATGGTTTTTAATAACGGTAACAATACTTAAATTGTAACTCAGAACCTTTTCAATCATCAAAATCGAGCAAGAATTTTTGAAATCAAAGCTTATCATAAGCAACACTTTCAAAAATTTCATACCATTTTCCTTGAAATTCTTATGAGTGTTACTTAAGAAACGTTATTATTTCAATAATACTTGCCCGATTTTAATGATTGAAACGCCCCTAAGTCACAATTTATGTCCTATATGCGTTTCTTTAAAGAAATTTTAACAGAAACAAAAAATGACAAAAAATTTAATACATGACTCATTTCGTCAGCTCAGTGCAGTACCCAAGAATGGACAAAATTATTTAAAATTGTCGTTTTTTTATATTTGTGCCAGGTTTCAAAACAGGTTGGATGAGCACATAAAAGCCATAATTTATAAGTGTTGTACACTTAAATTATTAAAATCAAACAAAAAATCTTCAAATGCAAGCATATCATATGCAGCATATCATAATATGTATCTCCCATACAAATGTTATGAAAAACACGTTCTCAAAAATCTAAAAATTTGTTTTTGGCATTATACTTACGGTAATATTAAAAATCCGACAGTAAGAATTAGAAGTTCCTGGCTTCTAATCTTAAGTCAGCCGTTTTTAATAACTTTGAATCTGAAAAAAATAAAAGTAGCATTTCGTATTCTTTTCCACATCACCCAATGGGGTAGAATACTAGACGCGTTTTTTTTAACGAGGTTCCCCAGTAGGCCTGCCTCCTAACTACTACATGCAACATGCTAAGTTATTTTAAAAACTTCAATTACTAAACTACAAAAATATTGCACTATTGAACTACTCAAATTTTAAACTACATACTTAAAAATACTAATACACTAGAACTACAACTATTGAACCTAGTATGCGTACATTCACTGTACAACTAGAACTACAACTAAAAATACATACCAAGAAATACTAAGGAAATAAATTTTTATAAATAGAAAAAAAAAATAATAATAATATAACAATAATAATATAATAATAAAAAACGACCTGAAAAAGATGGAGAATATGAAGTCTGATCAGGAACGACACTGATCAGGAAAAAGATGGAGAATATGAAGTCTGATCAGGAACGACACTGATCAGGAAAAGTGGTGGACTGGACGGATGGACTGGACGGCGATGGCGAATAAGTCTGATCAGGAACGACGCTGATCAGGAAAAGTGGTGGACTTGGAGAATAAGTCTGATCAGGAACGACACTGATCAGGAAAAGTGGTGGACTGGACTGGATGACGTTGACGATGGAGAATAAGTCTGATCAGGAACGACACTGATCAGGAAAGTAGCTCAATTGAACAATTAGATGAGAAAGAGGAGTGAGTCTGATCAGGAACGACGCTGATCAGGAAATTTTTAGACAAGAATTATTAAGAGTGAGGTACGACAATTTTAAATTTAAATAAATGGGATCTTGTCTTTGATACTTTTATTTGTATTTCTAATTTGCAGGATGATAAGTCCGAACATAACAAATTTTATCATTGTTTCCCGGTGTTCAATTGAGCAGCTTGCTGCTGGGACTTTAACTTTCCTCTTCATGATTTGACCCAACCATGTTTCAGCAATTTTTTCTAAAATGTTATTCTTTGCAAAGTCATTTTTGCAAATTTGGTCTAGAAAGTTGACAGTTTCATCAAAACGGATTGAAGGAACTGTCAGCTTTCCATAGTCTGAAGTTGTTGCTTTTGTTTTATAAGCTCTAAGCTTAATAAGCATTGTTTGTTCCCTTTCTTTGTCAATGTCGCCTTCATCAACCAAAAATTTGGAACAAACCTCACAACTCAGCTTCTTTTTTAATTTTGCTGCTGCAAAACCGGCGTAGTATGCAGCACCTGCTTTTTGCAGTTTCGTGGACAAATCTGTTTGTCCATCTTTTTCCACGTTGGATTCATCGCCACCTTCTTCCTCTATTACATCCTCAAAAACGAAGTCTGCGTGGGTTGATTCAGTTTCAGCCACTTCTTCTGTGAAAGACGCTCCCTCCAGTAGTGGTTTCGCCCCTGAATCTTCGTATCCCGAATTTTCAGCTGTTGTCAAGTGCTGAAAAATAATTTGTTTGAGATTCCTAATGAATCTCCAAGTGGAAGGTTCCCTCTCATATGACCCTCTATTGCAACGAACCATAGAAAACAAATTTTCTGCCACATCTGTATTTAGATGTGCAAGCAGAAAATAATTTGCTTGTCGCTTTTGTGATGTTTCCACATCAATTCGATTCCCAAAATGGTTTGTTGTAGCCCGATGAAGCATGTAATGACTTTCCTTTGGCCACTGATTCTCCACGTCGATATCCAGTGTCTTGCTGCTATAAGACACTCCAGTACGTCTGTATCCTCTGATAGGACCTGGCTATTGGGATTTCTTGAATATAGCTGCCCAGAATTGAAATTGTCAAAAAGGTCGTTCATTTTATTAAAAAATCTAGCTGTTGACTCAGCGACTTTCTTTTCTTCAGGCGTCTTAAAGTAACCTGCGCTTATTGCAAATAAAATGCCTGTAGTCACCTTAGCACTAAAAACTTGCGTTGCTAACTTGACCGATAACTTTTCATGCCGGTCAGGTTCAATATGGGCCCTAGTAAGCTTGTAGAAGACTTTAAACTTGTCTTCATCCGCTTCAAACATCTTCTTTAGGATCTGCCAGTCAACAATTTCATCATCCCCAACTTTAATTATATACTTCAGCAATGTATTTCTCACACTCTTGAACATATGTGGATAATCATAGAGCAAGAAAACTCTATGATTATCTACATCAACATATGGATTTGTCTTCAAGAATGGAGTTAATTTCATGTATGCTGATACGTTAATAGGTCCTTGGTCACAGCTTGTTGCGACAACATTAAGTCCACATTTGATTATTTCTTTGATGATTTTGATAATCATCTTTGACAATATCTCGGCTTTTGGAGATCCAACGTAGTATGCGATGGTCTGCTTCCAATTTTTATTCAATCCTCTAAGTGTGAAGACCATTAACTTATTTGCTATGGTTGCTTGCCGTCCAAATTCTCCAAAATCCGTGTATCCGTAAATTAGATCATCTTTTATATTGTATTCTAATTCCTTTTTGACGCTCATTTCATCAAAAAGGAGAACACATTTTTTATCCATCGCCGTCATGTCTTTTGCTTTATTTGTTAGCAAATCTTTAATCCTAGAGCTAAATCCTGTTGGCAGGCGTATTTCAGAATGCCATCGATAGATACTACTTACCGATGGCAGTTTGAACCCTGAGCTAATCATAAATGAATAGCATGCTGGAGACTTGAAGAAAATTTTAAGAAACAGGTCTCTTTCCTTAGGTCCCCATGGCGTGTTCGATTTATGGAATAATTGAGCAAAAATGAAAGTTTGCAGCTCTTCTGAAAATCCTTCCATATGCCTATCAAGACCGTTTCTTAAAATATATTCCGGGTCACACGCTTTTTTAACAGGCGTTTCAAAAATAGACCGTGGAATGTATGTCGCACGATCTACCTTTGGAACCGGTGCCTTTTGGTAAGTATACAATCCGGGCGAAGGGAATTGTGAAGGAGAAATGTGTGACGAAGGGGCTACTTGGGGGATGGAATAATCCCTGATGTAGTTAGTTGAGGAACTTGCAGCCAAATTCTTTAGGGATAAGGTTGGACTGCAAGCTTCCAGTGCCTGTGAAGGCACTGGTAGAAGTTGGGATGTAGGAGGATGTAAAGGCTCAGAAACATGGGACGCAGAAGTAACCGTGGAAGATGGCTGCTTCCGGGTCCTGGATGCCTCCATTAGACGAACGCATGCTCTATCATTCGAAATCTCGGAGCAACAACAAATATCCGCAGAAGAAATTGGAATTGCGTATTTGTTCAGGTATTTAAAAGTTGATTTAATTAGAATGTCTTTTGCATGAAAATGTTCCTCACACATTTTTGCTTTTTTGAGTAAAGCATTTATGTTTGCAACATTTCCATGCTTAAGCCAAACCTCCCTTCTGTGGACATTTGGCAGTTTAAAAAACGAAATACTGCTAAATGCCGTTTCTTTGTTTATACACCCAGCGTAGATGCAAAAACTCATTGTAAGTATTTTTTTTTACTTTTGTTATATTATTATTAATATAAATATAAATAAAAACTAATAAAAAACAAGTATGTATTCGGAAAATAAGATTAAAATTGATAGTAAAAGTGTATTATTAAAATAAAAAATAATTAAAAGAAATAAATATATCTTAAGTCGGTAATTATTTATTTTTAAAAGATTTTTAAATATATCTTTATATATATATTTATATGTATATATATATATATCAATGTATCTAAAAATGTTTTTGAAAAAAAAAAATTATTTTTGATCTTTTACCAAAATTTTAAATTTACAAAATTCCTAACATGTGCGAAAGCACCCTATGATTTGAAATTTAAAAAAAGTCTAGGAATAGACACAACAAAATCTTTAACTACAAAAAAAAAGTCACTGATGACCTAAAATGTTAACTAAATAGGTAGATACTTTTGTTTATAATTTAATGATTATAACAATTAAAACCTCACTGCACTACAATAATAAATAAATAAAAAAGTAATATAGGTACAAAAAATAGGTAGGTAATTTTTTTTTCAAAATGATTTAGTTTTAAAAAAAACTGTTAAATCCTTCAGGAAAATGGCAGGAATGGCAAAGCAGGTACAGTTGAAAGCACAACACTTATGTATTTCGAATTTAAGTTATTTTATAGTTTTTAGAAAAACTTTATTGAAAAATCACATAAATTCAAAAATCAAACCGCACTTGCAAAAAGCTTTCACTGTCACTACTGAATAAAATCAAAAGCAAAATCACCGGCAATTGAAAAAAGGCGGTGTTGCCACTTTTATAAATATTTGAGTAGTTGTAAAAACTTATTTGGTTTTTTTTTTTTAATTACATCGTTTTATAATAAATATGTATAATCAAAATTAAAAAGGTTGTTTTAATATTCCAGGTTAATTCTCAAGAAATTACATCGTTTTATAAATTTCACGTGAATTTTCAAAAAAAATCACGTTACTTTCAAAAAACACATAGTTTTTAATATTCCAGGTTAATTCTGAAGAAATTACGTCGTTTTATAAATTTCACGTGAATTTTCAAAAAAAATCACGTTACTTTCAAAAAACACATAGTTTTAATATTCCAGGTTAATTCTCAAGAAATTACATCGATTTATAAATTTCACGTGAATTTTCAAAAAAAATCACGTTACTTTCAAAAAACACATAGTTTTAATATTCCAGGTTAATTCTCAAGAAATTACATCGTTTTATAAATTTCACGTGAATTTTCAAAAAAAATCACGTTACTTTCAAAAAACACATAGTTTTAATATTCCAGGTTAATTCTCAAGAAATTACATCGTTTTATAAATTTCACGTGAATTTTCAAAAAAAATCACGTTACTTTCAAAAAACACATAGTTTTAATATTCCAGGTTAATTCTCAAGAAATAACATCGTTTTATAAATTTCAAGTGAATTTTCAAAAAAATCACGTTACTTTCAAAAATTAAATAACTTTACTATTCCAGATGAATTTCCACAGAATTATATCATTTTGTAGTTTTCACTTGAATTTTCAAAAAAAAAAAAACGGAATATCATAAACATGTAGTTTTCAAAAAACTTACTTAATTTTACTATTCTACGGGTATCTGCAAAGAATTATATCATTTTATAAATTTCATGTGAATTTTCAAAGAAACACGTAATTTTATTACTCACTGTTTTTATATTTTACGGGAGTTTCAAAATTCTGAAGAAAATTTCACTTGAATTTTCAAGTTTTAAACAAATTTTAATTTAAATACCACATGAATTTTCAAAGAATTTAATAATTTTAAATTTTCACGGCGATTTTTATGTTTCTTAAGTTAGTTAAAACTTTCACATGAATTTTTAAAATTCTTAAGTAAATTCGAAATTTCACTTTAATTTTCAACACAATTTAATAATTTTAAAAATTAAAGTGAATTTAAAACAACTCCGATAACTCACGTTTCAAGATTTCTATAACACTTTTCATACTTCTTCGTTTCTAAATTTAAACTATTAACTCAATTTTATTTAATTAATACATTCAAGTGTTTAAAGAAAAATTAAAAATTTTATGTGAATTTTTTAAGTAATTTAAAAATTTTTACGTAATTTGAATATAACTTAAATTTTCAAAAAACCCAAGAAAATCTAAAATTTACTTAAATTTTCCATAGCAATAACATAATTTTAGTTTTCAGTAAACTTCAAATTTTATGTCGATTTTCAATAATTTTAAAATATCACGTAAGTATAAACAAAAAAAAAACTAATTTCTGAAATCTACGTGAAATTAAAAAAAATTAATATAATATTAAGAAATCCCTTTCATACTTACTTCAATTGTAAAAGAAAAAATAAAATTAAAATAATCTTAAAAATATTTCTCTATTTGCAAAAAGTGGCAACCCATTACCCTTTTGTTTGAAAAAATTCAAAACAAAACCGTTTTTCCTTCATGGATTTTCATTGCCCATTCCCTACCTACCTAGAAATAAAAGTCAAATAATTCCCCTTTGCAAGAAAGACAATGAAGAAAAAAATCGTTAAGAGTCTTTTTTTCTGACTCCCTCGAACTCCCATCAAATTTTTTTCTAATTTTATACAGCTTTCTCTATCCTCTGTTATTCTCTAGACATTCATATTTATTATTCTTTTTCCTTGTACTTCCCCTATTAATTACTCTACACTAATCTCCACTAAAGGTAGGACTACGTTGCTGGGTCGCTTGCCCAGAGGTCGCGTCGTTCGTTCCTCTTCATAATAGTACTATGCAAATTCATATACAAGGCGCGCGCTTTCAAAATATTCTTCGTTAGGATAGAAGCCTCCAAAGATCAAATTATTTGTCGAGGTCATAGCTCTGGCAATGTGACCCCGCACAAGTTTTATCACGAAATTATCAATTCTGTTGACCCGGGCCCTGTTGTATAGGACTTCGTTCGAATAATATTTAATGTAATCGGTTTTCCTGGAGTTGGATAGGCCAGTACAGGTGCATTACATAAACGCAGTTTCAACTCTTGAAAGCTTTTCTCGCACTCATCTGACCATTTGAACGGCTTCCCCTTTTCAGTAAGGTGATGCAAGCTTTTGGCGATCCTAGCAAAATCCTTCACGAAACGCCGATAATATGTGGCCACACCAAGAAAGCTCCGGAGTTGATGTTTGTCCTGAGGCGTTGGCCAATTCTTTACAGTGTCAACTTTCTCAGGATCAGTTTTTACTCCTTGGGATGAGATGATATGTCTGAAATATTTAACTTCGGTCTTAAAAAGCGCACATTTCTTAGGAAGCCTCTGGAATACAGCTTTAAGGTTTTCACAATGTTCGTCAAACACGATGACATCGTCCAGGTAGACCAGGCAAGATTTCCAAGTTAGTCCATCTAAATATCCGTATGAATGCAACACAATCAATGGATGAGTATTTGCGAGGATTTTTTTCAATAATTAATTGGCTCCAAGAGCTAGATGCTAAATTAGATGATGATCTTCTCGTTATTTTATTATTAGATAGTCTGGATGAAGACTATAAAAGCGTACAAGCTGCTTTCGATGCTCAAGAGGAAGGCCCAAAATTAGAAACAGTGCGAATACGTTTAATGGAAGTGGGTGACAAAAAACGAGAACCATGTGAAAACAACGCACTCAGAGTACGAGGTAATTTTAATCGTCATTATTCAAGCAATAACAACTCTAATGAACGAAATGCCAAGCATAAAAAAAATTTTCCTAAAATTCACGAGAGTTCAACAGAATTTAAGTATAATTATTGTCGACGATGTGGAAGAAGAGGCCATAAAGCAAAAGAATGCTGGAGCTATGGTCAACAAGCTGCAAAACAGGTTTATGACGAAAGCGAGAGTGGGTTTATCATTCAAGAGTTCTTATCTGTGGGAACGTCATCAAAGGCATTAGAAGTTGTTGCCGAAGTTTGCAAAGGTAAACAAGTGAGCCGGTGGTGTGTGGATAGTGGGGCTACCTCCCATATGTGTTTTGATGAAAAATTATTTTCTGATCTGTCAAAAAATCACAAGGGGTATGTAAAATTAGCAAACGATAAAAAGATCCAAATTATGGGAATCGGTACGGTAACAATTTTTAATGAAATTTATAATAAACCTCAGAAGTGTACTTTTTATAACACTTTATATGTTCCAGATCTAACAGAAAATCTAATTTCAATTAATAAAGTAACTAATTGCGGAGGCCAAGTTACATTTGAAGCCGAGGTTGCGAAAATCTCAAACAAATTTGGGAAGGTACTTTTGTGTGCCAAGAAGCAGGATGGTCTTTTCATCGTAAATCCAACAAAAGACACAGCTTTTGCAACTAAGGAGCACAACACTGCACCAGAAGCCAACAGTTTTGAAATGTGGCATAATGAATGGATCATTTAAATGGTGCATCTTTGATTCAACTACAGCGTAAAGGTTATGTGACTGGACTGCCAAATTTTAATTCAGTGGAGCTTAAGTGTACATCATGCATACGTGGAAAGCAAACTAGGCTGCCATTCATGGAAAAGCTGGAAAAGTCTACTACGCAGTGCTTGGAACTTATCCACTCTGATATATGCGGACCGATGCGCACCGAATCCCTGACTAAGTCACTTTACTTCATTGTTTTTGTCGATGATTATTCTCAGAAAATATTTGTATATTTTATTCGTAAAAAATCTGAACTCTTAGACAAATTTATTGAGCTCAAAAACTATGTCGAGAATCAAACGAACCTCAGAATTAGAAGATTAAGATCAGATAATGGTTCTGAATATACGAGTACGGCTTTTTCCGAGATCTGCAAGGCTAGTGGAATTAAACAAGAATTCACATCCGCATACACACCCCAGCAAAACGGGGTTGCAGAACGTGCGAACAAAACCCTCGTAGAAATGGCACGTTGCCTAATGATTGATGCCGACTTGCCGAAGTTTTTATGGGCCGAACTAGTTCATACCTCTGCGTATATACGTAACCGATGTCCCACTAAACCGAACGATAGCAAAACACCAGAGGAAATGTGGACTTCAAGAACACCAAATGTCTCTCATTTTCGAGAAATCGGATCGAAAGCTTTTGCTTTGATCAAAGATGGTAAAAATGGTAAATTTGATTCAAAAAGTGAGGAATACGTTTTGATTGGATACTGTAATGATTGGATAATGTAATGGAAGTCGTTCAATTATAAAAAGTAGAGATGTAGTCCTTATTGAAGCAGGAAGTGGTCGATATGAAAATAAGTATCTTACTTACGATTTAATACAAAATGAAAATTTAGAACAGGACCAGCTGGATGCTAACATGCAAATAAAAAACGATAACTTAGAAGAAAAGGAAACTATTGATCAAGGAAAAGTGGACAAAATAGAGGAAAAGGAAACTTTCGAGGATGCTAATGAAAATTTTAATATGCCACTTAATGAATCTGCAAATCTTGTGAATTTGACCGACCCAAAGACTATGAAAGAAATAGAAATGTCAGAACATGCAGATGAATGGAGAGACGCGATGAAAACAGAAATGGAGCTACTAAATAAAAATGAGACATGGAAGCTTGTAGACCGACCAAAGGATACCAATATTGTCGGTTGTAGATGGGTTTTCAAGACCAAATTTCATCCTGATGGCTCAGTCGAACGCAGGAAGGCTAGACTGGTTGCGAAAGGATATACACAACAGTATGGAGTAGATTATTTCGAAACGTTCACGCCCGTTGCCGAAATAAGTTCAATTAGACTATTATACGCTTTTGCTACAAAGGAAGACTTAGATCTTTTTCATATAGATGTGTCTACCGCTTTTCTCTATGGAGACTTGGATGAAACCATCTTTATGGAATTGCCTGAAGGATGTTTTCAAAATAAAAATAAAGTCTGTAAGCATAAAAAGTCTATTTACGGCTTAAAACAATCTGGTCATCAGTGGAATAAGTAAGTAGACACCATTTTAAAACAGGATTGTTTTATTAATTCCAGCTATGACAGGTGTATTTATTTTAAAAGAAATTTAAACTTAGTTACTTTCATAGCTGCTTATGTAGATGATTTGATCGTAGCAACAAATGATAACCTAACCTTTTCGAAACTTAAATTACATATAAAAACTAATTTTGATATTCGAGATCTAGGTGAACCACGAACTACTATTGGACTAGAAGTATTACGAGACCGTGCCAAAGGAGCTTTGTCAATAAGTCAACCGTCTTATGTAAGAAATTTGTTAACCAAATACAATCTCTTGAATTGCAAGCCGAATACCCTACCAATGCCACCTAAAACTAAAATGGAGAAAGAGCCCTCACAGAATGAAGAACGAACACCTGTTGATAAAAAATCATACCAAGAACTCATCGGTAGTCTTTTACATCTCTCTACTTTTAGTCGCCCAGATATCTCCTGCAATGTTAACATGTTGTCTCAATTCAATCAAGATCCAAGAAAGCAGCACTGGAATTTAGCTTTATCTGTTCTTAAGTATTTAAAAGGAGCAATCAATTCAAAAATTCTCTATTCCAGAACAAGCAAACCAATTTCCGCTTACTCTGACTCCAATTGGGCAGAAGACATCAATGATCGGAAATCCCAATCGGGCATTGTTTTCGTAATGGCTGGAGGTCCTATTGACTGGGAATCAAGAAAACAATCAATAATAACAACATCAAGTGCTGAAGCCGAATATGTGACATTAACATCTGCTGCTAAGAAGGCAAAATATTTCAAGCTCTTACTTGTTGAACTCGGAATTCTACGTGAAGAGCAGCCCATAGATTTATACACTGATAGCCAAAGTGCTCATTATATTGCACACTATCAAGGAAAGCGGTCCAGAACAAAACATCTTCACATTAAGTTTTACTATATTCGAGAAGCTGTATCCGAGGGAACTATTCGACTAAAATATCTGCAAACAGAATTGATGTTAGCTGATGCTTTAACTAAGTGTACGCCGTTTCCAAAACATCGTTTTTGTTTTAAAAATCTTGGATTAACTTATGAAAACTAATTTTTTAATTTATTGAATATTTAATGAATTTGCTTACAAAACTTATGTATGTACATATGTAATCTATTCAAAGAAATTTTTCATATTTGAATTTACATTTATTTAAATCTAGTTTTTTGAATTTTAAAGTGTTGAGAGGGTGTGTTAAATATAATAATAAGTGTCAACACTAATAACACTCAACGCCCCCTTACACAAATAAACTAATATTAATTCTAAAGTCACTTAAATACAAAATACATTTCCTGTAACCTTTTTTCCTTTTTTACTTTTAATATACTTTTTACTTGAACTTTACTTAGCGTGGTCGTTTTATTTAATCTCTGGACATCTTCTTTCATAACTCTGGTATTCTACAATCTTTGTTTGTCACGTCGTCGTTCAGTCTTCGGTAGTCTACACAAAATCGAGTGCTTCCATCCTTCTTTTTGACAAGAACGACTGGTGATGCCCAAGGGCTTTTGGAATTTTCGATTACCCCATCTTTCTTCATTGTCGATATCATTTCTTCAGTTTGTTTTGCTAGAGGGAGACGTCTTGCTGGTTGGCGAATTGGTCTTGCATTTCCTGTATCAATTCGATGCCGTACTAGTTGTGTTCGACCATATTGTCCGTTGGGTGAAGAGAATATATCAGCATACTCATGAAGAAGATCTCCAGCAACATTAAACTGATGTTGACTCAGACTTGATGACTTCAGAATTTGGTCTTTTAATCTGTCAAAGCTCAGGGGCTTATTTGTTTCCGCTTCGGTGATCTTAGTAATCGCGGATACAGGTTCACATTGCCCAACTACTTCTCCCTTCTTGAGCTTAATTTCGTACGGTTTGATGTTCAGTATCCGTACAGGCACCATGTTGTTCTTTGGTGCCACCAGAGTCTTCCCTACCATGATGTTTTGGTAACGTTGTTCCACCATGAGGTATCGATGGCTTCCAAAGTCACCCTTTAGTTTCGTCCATACGAATACTTCCGAAGAAGCAGGCAAGCAAATGTCTTCTTTGATGACGGTCCTGATAGTTGTTGAGTTTTCGTTGCCATAGACCATCGGAATCTCCACATTTTGGTACTTAAGAACTTGTTTACCGATATCCAAAATTATTTCATGCTCCTTCATGAAGTCGATTCCAACGATGCACTCGTCACATATATCCGCTACCAGGAATAGGTGCGAAATCTCTAGTTCTGCCAAACGGATCATAAGACGAACCCCACCATACACTTTTGCTGCCTCTCCTGTGGCGGTCTTCAGACGGTAGCTATTGGTGTTGTGTAGCCAAGACATCTTGACCAAGTCTCTTCGTACAATGGAGGCGGTGGCACCGGTGTCGATTGTAGCCACGTGTTTCTTATTGTTTATTATTGCCTCCACTGTCAGACTTTTTTTTTGTCTCGTTTAGTCTGTGAGACTTGGATAGTGTTTCTGGGGCCATCGATACCAGAAACCAGCTTCTGCCTCTCGAAGTTGGTTCTTACTCGTTGAGCAGGAGTGTTGGTACTATTGCTTGGTTGTTCTCTAGCGTTGGTTCTTCTTCCACAATGTTGGCATGCAGCTCTTCTCGGTGGTAATCTGCACTGCCGCTGAAGATGTCCGGTTTTGTTACAATTTCAGCATCGATCAAGTCCTTCACGCTGGCTTCTTTGGAATGCGATTTTCTGACAAGAGCATTCTTCAACTTCGACTTCTCTGACTCGATGAACTCCTTGGGAAGCTTGTTCTGCTGCTTCCATGGTCAGAGCAACGCTAAAGCTTCAGGAAGCGTACGTTTTCCAGCAGTTCGAATTGCTCGCTGTAAGTTAATGTCAGATACAGCACGGATGAAGGCTTCTGTTGCAAGTTGGCTGACGATTTCATCCCCAGCAGCTGGATATGCGAGATGCGCCAACCGTTCAATGTCTGCTTGAAGTTGCTGCAGAGTTTCTCCTCTTTTCTGGACTCTAGTATTCAGTTGGACGCGGAAGACTTCTTGCATATGACCATCTCCAAAGCGTTTGTCTATGGCCTGAATAAGAGCACTGAAGTTACCATTCTTATCTGCTGGAATGGTTTGCAGCAGTTCAGCAGCAGATCCTCTGAGGGCAACCGTTAGAGCTATAAATGTGTCTTCTTCGTCCCAGCCGTTCGTCTCTGCGGCTGCCTCAAACTGTTTCTTGTAGATCGACCAAGAAGTTTGCCCGTCAAAAGTCGGTGGATGTATTTCCTTCTTCCTTGGGTAATCGCCAACACTGTCTCTAATCTTAATTTTTCGAACTTTGTCTAATTCGTCGGCAATACTTTGTATTTAACTTCGAATTTTTCTTGAACGCTCTCGAGTTTTGAAAAATGTTTTTCGAAGCAATCAAAGCGTCCATCAATAGTAACGAACTTGCTCTCAAAAGCATCAAGCTTACCTTCGATGAGAGTCTTCTGTTCTTCTAGAAGATTCTTTTGTTGTTTTTCCATTTGTTCCAGTTGGTTCTTTTGTTCTGTACGTTGTTCTTCGAGAAGATTCTTTTGTTCTGTACGTTGTTCTTCGAGAAGATTCTTTTGTTCTGTACGTTGTTCTTCGAGCTTGCCAATGAGAAGTGCCACCATTGCCGACAAGTCGACACCAGTACTTACTTGTTCTTCAGGCATTTCTATTTCGAATAGGAACGTGTCTGGGTCTTCTCCGCGTTGACTTAAATCCTCTTGCAGACGAATAATGAGGTCAGCTTTTCTTCCAGCAGTAGGAAGGCCTCGTTTATTCAGCTCTGCCCTGAATTCAACACAATTCAATTGAATCACTGTCTTACCCATTTTTCTTTTATTTTTCTTTTTACAGTCACTTTTTGTCTCTGTTCTATCAAAACACACACACGTATATATTTTTTTTTTTTATCACCACAATTTATCTGAATGCACAGACAACATAAGTTTTTATTCCACTTCTAACTTACTTACTTACTTAAGGTGGCGCTACAGACCGGGACGGACCTGGGCCCCAACCAACATGCGTTTCCAGCCAGCTCGGTCCCTAGCTAGCTGCCTCCAGTTTCGCACGCCAAGTTGGTTGAGGACCTCTCCCACTTGTGTGCGCCACCTGAGTCGCGGTCTTCCTCTACTGCGCCGTCCCTCGGGATTGGATTCGAAGACTCTAAGGGCCGGAGCGTTGATGTCCATCCGCTCTACATGACCCAGCCATCTAAGTCGTTGGACTTTGATTCGCTTAACCAGGTCAGTGTCGCTGTACAGCCCGTACAGTTCATGGTTGTATCTTCTCCTCCACTCATCATCTATGCAGTCGGGACCAAAATTCACCCGGAGAATTTTCCTCTCGAAGCATCCTAAGACGTTCTCATCCTGCCTTGACAAGGTCCAAGCCTCAGCGCCATAAATAAGAACTGGGATGATAAGCGTCTTATAAAGGATCACTTTAGTTGCTCGAGAGAGGACTTTACAACTCAATTGCCTTCTAAGTCCAAAGAAGCAGCGATTAGCAAGAGTTATTCTCCGTTTAATTTCAGCGCTGGTGTCGTTTTTTGAATTGATAGCGGTGCCTAGGTAGACAAAGTCCTCAACTACCTCGAAGTTATAGCTGCCTATGGTGACGTTTTGTCCAAGACGTCGCCGTTCTATGTCCTTTCTTGAAGACCGCATATACTTCGTCTTGCCCTCATTGACCACCAAACCCATTTTCTGCGCTTCCGTCTCAATGCTCACAAACGCGCTACTGACATCACTCTTCGCTCTTCCAATTATGTCAATATCATCGGCAGATCCGAGTAATTGGACGGACCTTTGGAAGATTGTGCCTCTGGTGTTGACGAGTGAGTTTTGCACAATCCTTTCCAGAACGATGTTGAAGAAGTCGCATGACAGTGCATCGCCTTGTCTAAAACCTTTTTTGACATCAAATGCGTCGGTGAGATCTTGTCCGACCTTGATGGAGCAGCGTGCATTCTACATCGTCATTTTGCAAAAACGGACAAGTTTGGCAGGGATGTCAAAACTAGACATTGCTCTGTATAGTTCTTCCCTACAGATACTGTAATACGCGGCCTTGAAATCGATGAAGAGGTGGTATCGATTTGAAGTTCCTGGGTTTTTTCCAAGATCTGCCGTAGTGTGAATATTTGGTCGATGTTAGACTTTCCTGGTCTGAAGCCACACTGATATGGACCTATCAGCTTGTTGACGAAAGGCTTCAGACGTTCACACAAAGGATCTTGTAAGCGATGTTCAGGAGACTGATGCCTCTATAGTTAGCGCAGTTCAGAGGGTCTCCTTTCTTGAGGATTGGGCAAACAATGCTGAGATTCCATTCATCGGGCATGCTTTCTTCCGACCATACTTTGCAAATGAGTTGGTGCATACTCCTTACCAAGTCATCGCCTGCTGCTTTGAACAGTTCGGCAGTGAGGCCGTCAGCCCCAGCAGCTTTGTTGGACTTAAGATTGGATATAGCTATCCTCACTTCGTCGAGGTCGGGTAGGCGGAATTGTTGGTCTGCGTCGCCTAGGTTGAATGGCGTTATCTCCCTTGCAGCGGAATTCGATTCGTATTCGCCGTTATACAGCTTGGAAAATTGGTCTTTCCATATTCTCAGCATGGACTGCTGTTCTACTACGATGTTCCCCTGATCATCTTTGCAGGCTTGGGTTCGCGGTCGGTAACCCTGTGATGTCTTTTTTACCTTTTGGTAAAACTTCCGAACCTAATTCCTGTTGTGACACCCCTCTATCTCCACGATCGCGAGCTTCTCATGCTCCCTCTTTTTCCTTCTGAGAAGCCGGTGTTCCTCTCTCCTCTTCTGCTCGTAAAGCTCGCGAGCAGCTCTGGTCCGTCTGTGCAGCGCCGCTTTGTATGCCTGTTGTTTAGCTGCATGTGCTTGCCGGCACTCGTCGTCAAACCAGGGGTTTCGCTGTGGTGGCCGTGTGAAACCCAGCACTTCAGAGGCGGCATCTCTGATGGCTGCTTGGCAATGTTGCCACTGGTTTTCAATACTTGATGCAGGCAGTATAGGACTTCTTAAGAGGTTGTCAGAAACTCGATCGGAGAAGGACATGGCGATCTCTTGCGATTGTAGCCGTCCAACGTCGAATTTTCTCACAGTAATTCCTTGTTTTGGCTTGGATCGGAATATCCGTAGTCGTACCTTGGCTACAACGAGGTAGTGGTCCGAGTCAATGTTGGCCCCTCGGAACGTTCGGACATCCTGTACACTGAAGAAGTGCCGCGCGTCGATCGCAATGTGGTCAATCTGGTTGACGGTTGATTGATCAGGAGATTTCCATGTCCCCTTGTGGATATCGAGATGTGTGAACTGCGTACTAGCTACCAGAACGTCTCGCCCCGCAGCGAAGTCGATCAGCCTGAATCCATTATCAGAGGACATATGTCATATGTTTTGTCCAGGAGCTCGTAGAATATGTCTTTGGTGTCTTCATCTTTTTCCTCTGCAGGGGCATGCGCGCAAATGAGGCTTATGTCGGCGAATTTAGCCTTGATGCGGATTGTCGTGATGCGTTCGTTCACACTGTTGAAACTCAAGACGTTTTGCCTGAGCCTAGTTCCAACAACAAATCCACACCCAAATAGTCGCTGCCTTTGTTCTCGGTAACAGTCGCCGAAGTATACATCGCAGTCTTTTAATTTGCGTTTACCCGGTCCATCCCATCGCACTTCCTGGATGGCGGTAATATCTGCTTTGCAGCAGTTTAGGGCTTCCGCTAATTGTTCGGCTGCACGTGGTCTATTAAGGGACCTAACATTCCACGTACAGATCCGAAGTTCGTTGTCCTTATTTCGTTTGCTTGGTTCGTCATCAGTAAATCCGTCCGTATCCGAGGCTAGTTGTTGCTTCGCAACTAAATATATTTAACGTGGTCGGGAAGTCACCCCGACGGCACAACCCCCAACCTGGAGGGCCAGATCCTTCGTTTAACTCCAAAGACGGGGAGCCGGATAAAACCGCTCCTTACAGGCCTCAGCTCCGAATATGTCGTAGTAGCCCTATAAGGTGTTCACTAAGTAGTTCAACCTGACTGGAACTGTAGACGCCACCGTTGATTCCATCTTGGGAATTCCTCCGCTGCCGTCTGGATAGAAAGAGAGGTGCCTTAGTGGGTCTCCAGTTGAGGTACTAGGTACCCGATGTTCACCGCGAGGAGGTGAGAGTAGGAGTTGGTAGACAGAGGTGGGTTTTGAGAAAAACCTATGGACGCTTGTGTCCACTTCCACTTCTAACACCAATGTAATATTCTGCTAAGGGTTCGCAATAAAAACTTATTTACTTTATTTCTTAACTTCTTCTTATTACATTTAAAATAAAACACACTTTACTTCAATAGAAATCACTTTTATTAATCACTGGCACAACAGTATGCAACACTTTACACGAACTTTATTCTTTCACTTTCAAAAATAAACTGTGTCCAATCGGTAGCGCCATCAAGCTTATATAGGAAAATATCTGGTTCTGGTCTAATCTCGAAAGCAATAGAAAGCTCTTGAACCTGTATCCTTTGTATATGAAAACTATAGTACTATCATGGTGGAAGTCGAATGGGGCGACATCTAAAGTGTCTGCGCAACCCTTGCTCTTTTCTTTTTGCGGAGAGCTTATGGAGGTTTTAATTCATATTTATTTATATTTTTTGGATGCAATAATCCAAAAAAATAGTCTCCTCTTGCCCCTACCACCAATTTCCGACGCTTAAAGACTCGCTTCAAAATTTGAGGTGTAATATTCGATTTTGGGAGTCTTTAAGCGTCGGAAATTGGTGGTAGGGGAAAGAGAAGACTATTATTTGGATTATTGCATCCAAAAAATATCAATAAATATCATTTAAAACCTCCATAAGCTCTCCACAAAAAAAAAGAGTAAGGGTTGCCGACACACTTTAGATGTCGCCCCATTCGACTTCCACCATTATAGTACTATAGTTTTCATTTAGAAAGCAGTTTATTCTTTGTGTATGAAAAACATATATACTTTTCATATACATTTATTTATTTTTGAAAGTGAAAGAATAAAGTTTGTGTAAAGTGCTGCATATACTGTTGTGCTAGTAATTAATAAAAGTGGTTTGAATTGAAGTAAAGTGAGTTTTATTTCACATGTAATCAGTAGAAGTTAATAAATAAAGTAAATAAATTTTTATTGCGAACCCTAAGCAGAATATTACACCCCACTTATCAATTATAATTCTTCATTCGTGACATAATGCATCAGCATTTATATCTTTCCTTAAGTCTAATTTTTCAAAAAAATATTGGGTCATTGTTTTGTGACTCAATTTTATGGTCAATATGGAGTGTGGTGTAATCAAATTATTCTGTTCTGTTAGGATGGAATGCATGTGCTTAAGGAAATGAAATTAATGAATCTTGTTATCACACTACACTTCTTTCAACTAATAATTGGCGCCCGTTGTCTTCAAAACTCAACGATCGCCAAACATCATAAAAATGAGATATGGGTATCAAATTTAACAGGTGAATTAAAAAGAGGCTGGGGCAAAACCGCCTTGGTTAGATGTCAAAAAAAAAAAACGTGTACAGATAGGACCCAAAAAACACTTTACGAGTAAGTACACAAAGTTTCAAGAAAAATCACACACCCGTTTAGACAGCAGCTGAACAGAATTGCTAGACCCATCTTTTCGACTTGGCTATATAATAGTAATATCAAATTTGAGCAAAATCCCGAGTCCTAATTTTTATTTAGAATCCAAAACTTGTCCTATAGTAACTATAATCGCAAGTAAAAATAAGCCCAAATTAAGTCATCACTTGACTATAACCTTTTAAACACAACAGGAGGTGCAGTTTCTGAGTTTACCTCGATAATAGTTCATACATAACTTATGCTTAAATGCAAATGCAAATTAAATGCGACTTACATCTTCTTTCAATTGTAATTGCATTTTGTATTCCCTACTCACAAAGGTAACACATTTCAGCAAAACTGTTAGATTTCACTCTAGTTAAATTAAGCCTTGTTTTGTCATTGGCTATACTATGTCATTAACTTGTTATCGAGTACACCGCGTGTTACTTATACTAGGTAGTAAAAATAACTCTCCATGGATGGTTGACTAACGCCGCGCCGTAAAGAAACAAATCGTTAAGAGTTTTTAAACTTGTTTATTTGAGTTTGTATACAGTAGGGTGGAGTGAAACATAAATTATTTTCTTTTTTTTATTTATTTTTATTTTAATTCAAACTTATAACTATCTTAAAGCTTGAAAAAAATTCATGGAAAACTAGCCTACTTATCAATATCTTACAGCTTTGTATATGAAAACTATCGTACTCTCATGGTGGACGTCGAATGGGGTGACATCTAATGTATGCCTGCAACCCTTACTCTTTTTTTTTGCGGAGAGCTTATGGAGGTTTTAAATGATATTTATTGATATTTTTTGGATGCAATAATTAAAAAAATAGTCTCTTCTTGCTCCTACCACCAATTTTCGACGCTTAAAGACTCCCCAAATCGGATTTTACACCTCAAGTTTTGCAGCGCCACCACCAGGACCTTTGCAACCCTAAAAAAATTCGCCATGATAGTACTATAGTTTTTATATACAAAGCTTACAGTTACATCTAACTTACTGGTCCTAGGTGGACACTCTAAGTTATACCGACTACATAACCTAATATCTTAAAACTAATGCGTTGAGAAGTAGGGTGCAGCGGCATTGGGTCGAGATGGCTCATGATTCTCATCTGTATACGTAAGCTTATCTGCTAGCCACATTTCTCACCACTGGAGGTAAAGTTGCTTTCTTCCATCTACAAGGGGAAAGGTGAACGACGAAATTGCGAAATTAAGGTAGTGAAAAAGTTATTCTTGCTGACGATGGAGCCATTATAAGTTAAGATCTCATATTCTTGAAACAAGCTCTTCATGTATAGGTGAATGTTGTGCTGTCCATTTTCTGATCCCCACAGGCCTATTCCCGAGAACACATTTATTAGAATGGAACAGTGCTTCCCAGGTGTGAACATTTTAATACCTTCGATCTGTGATAAATTAGGAAGGATCTTGTGAAGATGACATTAAATACTAAGTAAGCGAATTGTGGATGAAGTGGCGGGAAAACTTAGCCATTTTCCGTGATTGCAAATGGCCCCTAAGATAAAAGGAAGGCTCTAAACAGCAGTTGTTCGTTCAAAAATTAAAAAAAAAATATTTTTTTCATTCCACTTTTATCTACAGTCACTGGCAAAATAATGTTTATTAATATATTGATGTGGTTTAGCGAAATTGTTAAAGAATGTTTAATGATTAACTTACTCGTATTTCAGGCCAAGTAAAAAAATTCCGATAAAACAATAATTTAACAACATGCTGAATTTTAGTTTCTTAGCTACGTTTTCTAATCTAAATTAGTGTAGGTATATGTGTGCTTATTTCTGGAGAAATAAATTATTTGATTTAATTATGGTATAAAAACCTACATAATTTTTAAGGCAACGTATTTATCCCTTTTTTCTGAACGATATATAAAATACCAAAATTTAAATATTCCTCAGAAGAATTTCATAAAAAAAAACTGTTCATAAACCTAGTTTTGACTTGGACTGTTGTGTTCAAAAAAATGCATGTTCATCAAAGCGCGAAATGAAAAAATAATGCAAAGCGGTTAAAAAAAGTCAAAACAATTATTATTTACTTCTCATCGGAATTGAACTAATGATACCCTTTCCGCTTATTACCTGTGCAAAATGACACAGGAGCAATCAACAACATGCATATAAATACGAGTCGGTTATAATTGGAGGTACAAATTGCATGCACAAAAATGTGCACTGCTTTATAAAAAACCAACGTCAGTAGGAGTATTTTTGTAACCGCAGAGTAAACAACCCTAGTCTTGTCAACCCCCTGAGCTGCGTAAGTTCACCATTAGGTTAACGATCTGTAAAAAATATATGCATGTGCAGGTATGGGGAACCAAGAAATATCATGTTACGGAGCTTTGAGTTTTAATCAAAATTTCGGAGTATTGAGTCCATTTTGTAGTATATGTAAATAAGCATTTAGTTCTTAATCATATGTAATTTAGTTGTTTAAACCAGATTTGAGGTGAAATTCACGCAAAAAAAAAGAAAAAATCACATACCTACATTAGAAGAAAACTTATATGATATCTCTATGGTTTTCATCCAAAAAGAATAAATGAACAGAAAGTTATTAATGAAATGACACATTTCTAGAAATTATGTATAAGAAGTAGCATAAAAACTTATTAAACTAATCTAAAAAATACAAAAATAATTGAAATAATGTGAAAATCACTTGGAATCTAAGTGGAAAACTTATTGAAATTATGTCGTGGAGGGTGTTTTTTTTTAATACAAACATTTTTTACTATCGAAGGGGGCCTATCTCCCCGTTTGGGCGGGATGGGTGATTTCATGAAAAAAATTACTAAAAATGGAAAAAAAAACCGTAACTCGCAACACCTTCAATTAAGTATTAGGTACATATACCTTTATTTAAAGCCAATACTCTTTTCTACAAGTAAAATCTATGCATAGCGCGGCCCCACCCCATCGTTTTAGTACACAATGTAGCCTCAAGTCTCACGGTAATTTAAGTTTTATCAGTTATATCCCTTGAATCTATAATATTAAAGTCCTGGGTATAAAAAAAAACTATTTCAGATACAAATTGTTTATAGTTATAGTAATTAAGATAGGAATAATAAGAAAATCATCCAGAAACAAAAATAGTGCTGACCTGTATAATTATTCTCATGCAATGACAATTGGGCATTCTGGTCCCACGAAACTTATGACATAATGAAAGGTCATGACCATGAGCTATACTTCATTTCAATATATGACAGCTATGTTGAATGGAGCGTGAAATTGGTGTTTCGGTGCATATTCAAAAAATAACGGTAACAGTTACAAAAAATAATTGTACTTTGTTTTTTAATCCAGAATTACAACTAATCGAACACTGAAAATAAAATTATTTATCTTTCATGAAGCTGAAGATCGCTGCATCCGAGGTTTTTATTCATTTAGAGTTGCAGCTCTCGAAAAGTATCAATGATATTGGAAAATTTTCAACACCGAAATGGGGCACAAAATTTCCTAGGAGCGATGTCCGGTACTTTTTTAAAATTCTATCCCGTAATATTTGTTTTTAATGGTTTTTTAAACTTTTAAGATTATTTTTTTTTGTTTAGACGTGCAGATAGACGAAACTAACGGTACAAAAAAAAAAAACAAAAAATGGTATCGTGTATAGCATCTTTTACTCTAGAGGCGATGTCGCTTATATTTTTTATTTTTTTTTACTAAGCGTTTTTAACCATGAAACATAAAAACAACACTCACAAAACTTTATACCATTATAACTTAGGATCACCGACTGGTACCAAAAAAAATTTACATAGAAAAATTAGATTTTTTCAACTCTAGAGGCGATGTTTTTTATTTTCATCGCCCCTGGGAAATTTTGTGCCCAACATTTCTGTGTTTAAAATTTTCAAATATCATTACTTTTCGAGAGCTGCAACTCTAAAAGAAAAAAAATGCAGCGATCTTCAGCTTCATTATCTTTCTTAGATTTTAGAAAATTAAAAATTAATAAATCTTGTTACTTTTAAATAAAAAAATTTATGTTTTGTTATTACGTGGACTTAATGAAAGTTGAATAGATTTGGATTCATTAATACGAACAAATTTAAACATGTTTGCAGATGCATTCTATTGCTCCTTTCTTTTTTTTTTTGATACACATTATGAAAATAATTGTGTTTGTGCGTTTTTCATTTTATCTGTTTGTAGATTTTAATTTTTTTTTTTGTTGTTGCTTTCAACAAAAAGATTATGATTTTTGAAAGATGAACTGAACTAACAAACTTACGAACTTTTTTAACTTATTCGACTTTTTCGCATTGGTATGGGTAAACATTAAGTGTAATGTGTAAGATACGGAGTGCTCCAAGATAAAGAAATCGAACGAGCCTTAAAGTCAAACTATAAAAGCAATACAATATTTAAAAACCAAAATAAGGGGAAATACATTTACTTTAATTCTTGATTTTTTTACTCTACTGTTACTGTTATTTTCGCCTTTTGTTTACAACTAAAAAACACAAACTTTTTAATTAACAATTTCTTTTTTTTCAAAATATATCTGGTCCAAAAATAATTTGTGGGAAAACAATTTTGAGGAAAAAATGTTAGTTTTCAAAGAAAAAAAAGGGTTGACAAAAAATGCCTTGGCAGCTAACTAAGAGGCAAAAAAGAAAAGAAATTAGTGTGACACCTCCTGAAAGTGATTTCACCGACTAATTGACCATTGGGGGTTGGAAGGCAAAGCATAAGTGAAATAAACTGCTTTATTTTATTTATTTATAAATAAGCAATAAGGCTACGCATGCAACATTAACAGTGATACACAGGCTACAGACATGCATACGGAACAAAATATAAAAATGTGGTACTGGCATGTCCTTATGAATTATTTGTTCTGGACGTGAGTTTTTCATTTAATTGCTAATATTTCATATTTATCTGTTCGGGGTTTTATTGTTTTTATTGTTTTGTTGTGGTTTTAATGGCAGAATAACACTGCGTGCTTCTAGTGTTTATCTTATGCCGCGGCTTAGGTTAATTAATATAGTGGGGAATGAAAGCTTCTTTATCCTTAAATGTCTATATTTATATCACACCCATAACCTGGTAAGGGGCATATGAGGATGGATAGTGTTTGGTGGTGGTCACTGCAAAATTACATCAACCACCAAAATAGATGTTCTTATGATTTGTGGCTATGCTTATATGAATTTAATATTTATATCATTAACTTAAATCGAAGATTTATTTATTTTACAAAGTAGCTGTATTAACAGAACACACATTGAGAAAAAATGTATATTCATAAGGTTTTGAGTTTTGATATTATTTTACAGTAACATCCAATCTGGCTCGGAAATTAGAGAGCAGAAAATAATTTAATTTGATTGGATACATTATTATTATTTTTTTTTTAAGCTTAAGTCTTCTACTTCTTTAATCGTTGCCATGATCGGAAGTTTCTTAACTGCATCTAGAACTAGGTTCTCAAAACATTTTCAAGACGGTATTTTGAATGTGAAGGATCTCTATAATTTCCGATCACGCTTTGTCAGTCCTGCTGTTATGAGATGAATCTTCTTTCCAATTCACTCTCATACGTCTTGTACATTGTCCAACATTACAAGTCATATATATGTACTGGACGAACAACTGACTTGAAGAGCTTTCTTTTCAGCTTAGGTGGCATTTTTCGATCATAAAAGATGGCAATGTTTTCTCATCACTACGCCTACGTCATGCTTAAACTCGTCATCATTAGATCCTTGGCTATTTTGATCACAGATCTAAGTTTTTCAAAACTTTTCGCACTCGGGGAGAAAAGATATCCGGATACGTGCATCGCAGAAAATGGGCACCTAAGGTATCCGGTCTTTTTCAAGCTAATGCTGCGGTATCCATATAGAATAAGTATCCCCCATTTATCAAACGTTCTTTGCAAAGGAACATGGCGCACTGGTACAGCTCTATTAAACTTTGATTCTTTTTAAAAACTGGCCGAAAAATAGGGAGATAGAGCCCACTATACTATAGTAAAAATGCTTATATCTAACTGTTATCGTACTCTTCCTCATTCTGGTCTTCTATTACAGTGCAATTATTATTTCATTTGCTACGCGTTTGTGGTGCTGATGGGGAAGGGAATTTACATGTGACCCAGATGTTCGCCCACCTCTATCCAGGAACGAACTTTCCAAAAGCACCCCTACAGTTATTTTTGTTTTTGTTATGGCATTTTCGTTTTGCGTTGCATTTGAGTTGCATTTGTTTAAGATCTTGTGTTCTAAATCGATATTTTTTTTGTATAATGACATAATTAAATTTAATAATCTACTCTCAGCAATCGTCAGATTCCCTATATACGTTTTTGTTCAGGCATAATAATTTTTCTTAAATTATTAAATTACAACTGTCGTTGATGGCAGTGGTATAAATTAAACGTAAAATTGATATTGTTTCTTAAGAAACTAGGTAAGCGCCCTATTCTAAAATAAATAAGTTTTATTGTATTTATTTTAACAAATTATTTTTGAAAAATTAAGTTTCAAACTCACAAGCTCACAAGCCACAAGCTCTAGTGAGGTCAACCATATGGGCGTTTTTCTTTATTACTTCAGAATAGAGCTCTGAACAGAGTCTGAACACTCCGAGCATACTCTGAACGATCTGAACAAAATTGAAGCTCCGAACGCTCTGAGCTATAAAAGAAACACAATTTTTTTCAACCACGGAACTAATAAAGAAAAACACATGTTCCGGTATTTTCCAACAATTCTCACCGGAAAACTCACAAGACGATTATTATTTTCAATAATAATAATCTGTCTCATTGTAAGATTTTTTTCAAAGGTATACGCAAAGCATTATTATGTGTTATATACAGGGTGAGTCATGAGCAATGCGACAAAATGCTAGGGCGTGTAGGTTGCGTTGAGACAAGAAAAAAATCGTATGGGAGGGGGGGTCTATTCCCCCCCGTTTAGCCGGGAGGGGCAATTTTCAAAAAAATTGACTTAAAATGGAAAAAAAAATTATTTAAAATCAACGGCTTCATTCAAAATGCTATGCGATACCTTTTTGAAAAGCTAAAAACTTTTTCTTTCATTCTGTGTTTAAATAAATCTATTTTAAGAAATAGTTTTTGATAGATAGATAGATAGATAAGATTTTTATTAGAATATTATAAATACATTTTACAAATCATGTTTTTACATATATACAAAAAAAATCATTATGACATGGCATTTGCCGTCTGCCAGATTGACAAATTAACATAAATTAGACAAATATTGAAATAAGCTTTTATAATTATTAATGTGGATTTTGAATTAATTTAAGTGGATTATTGTTTGATAAATCAGAAATCTTCGTTCATAATTCTAGATCTATAACTTAACGCGATTTTGCAATATTTGTACAAATTGCCGACATTCATTTCATTCAGCAAGGCAACAACTTGTTCATCCGATAAGAAGTCACTTCCAAAAAAGCTCCTTCTTGTTTCCTTTAAAGTAGGGCATTTTCCAACGAAATGAATAACGTCCTCTCTTTCTCTAAGATTGCAGATACTGCACTCCAATGGTAATTCGGGTCTATGTGGTATGAAATTCAGGCTTATAAGTTCGCTTCGGAGTCTAACCATTGTTGAAATCTCGTTCACACTATTTGCATCACTGAAGTAGTTTCTTTCAGCAAGATTGTGGTTCAACCTTCTATAAATAGTTCTGAATAAGGACTCGGAAGCTTCAGCTACAAAATCTTCTCTACATTTTTCATCTACTTTCGCAATCACATCATATAAGATATCCTTGCAACTTGATATGCTTCCAACGTTTAAATTGAACTCCACGTTACATCCTTCGGCGAGGGAATTCCACTCCCTGTACCAGCTATTTTGATTTTGTACTGCTTTAAGAGCTACTTTCTTGACCAGTCGGGAATCAGGCATCTTGAAAACTTTCAGTAAGTAGTCCGCTTGCAGTTTAAGGGTTTTGACGAATAGAGGTGAAAGTCCTGTCTCTAGCATAATAACATAGTTTGGTGTGTTCAATGGCAGACGAAATACTCTTTTCACGTAGTGAGTTAGTAGTTTCTCCACTGTGAGAAACTTTTGACATCCCCAAACTTGGGCGCCGTATAAAAGAATACTCTCCGCTGCAGCTTCAAATACTTTATATTTTATACTATGTGCTATGTTGACGTTCATAAAAACTCTTTTCCATGCTATATTTATAGCTGTTTTTGCTTTTTGCAGTTTTTCTACTAGATGCTTTTCCATGTTTAAGTTGCTCGAAAAGATGACGCCTAGGTATTTGTACTCCTTGACGCATTCAATGTCTTCTCCGTTAAACACCCACTTTTCATTCGATGCGTTTCGTCCACCTCCTCTTTTAAAAATCATCACCTTGGATTTTTGAGTGTTGACAACCAAATTCCATAAACAACAGTAATTGTAAATCTTGTTTATCATAAGTTGGAGTGTTTCTGGGGAGTAAGCAAACAAGACTATATCATCCGCGAACATCAATGCTTTAATACGCTCTCCCGCAAAGTCAACTCCTCCAGGAAGGAAATCAATTAAATCATTTATGAACAGCGAAAAGAGGGTAGGACTCAGTGTGCATCCCTGCCTCACTCCTGACGAAGTTGCAAACCAATCCGAAAGTTCCGCTCCATTCCAGACTGCAGCCCGTGTTCCTCTGTACAACTCTTCGAGTATTAGGCCAAACTTCAACGAAAATCCCAGATTGTACAGTTTGTAAAATAAGGCACCTCTGTTGATCGTGTCAAAAGCTGCTTTGAAGTCGATGAAAAATACATACAATTTTTTACCCTGCATGCAAAAGCTTTCAGCCAGGCTCCTGAGGACAAGGATATTGTCGATTGTAGAGTATCCGGATCTAAAACCAGCTTGACACTCGTTTAGCACATTTTGCGTTGTAATCCATCTTGTAAGTCGTTTATGTAACATTGTTGTGAAGATCTTATATGTTGCATTTAGAAAAGTTTTTGAAATATTAATTTTCAAAGTCAAAATTTTGAAAAAAAGTGGAAAAAAAATATTCAAATTAATTTTTTTCAAAATTTTACGTAATTAGGTGCTAATTTTAACTTCAAAATTAAGTGCTGTTATTAATTTTTATTCAAAATCAGAAAACCGGATGCAAAAAATTTATGTCGTTCTCAAGAAATTAAAAGAATTCTAAAGCTAAAAATAAAAAATTAATGATCGCTAAACTTTTTAAAACAAGAAAATGATGATTTGCTTTAAAAAGTCCTTTTATTTTTACTAAATTTTTTATTGGAAGGACTTATAAATAAAGCAAATCATCATTTTCTTGTTTTAAAAAGTTTAGCGATCATTAATTTTTTATTTTTAGCTTTAGAATTCTTTTAATTTCTTGAGAACGACATAAATTTTTTGCATCCGGTTTTCTGATTTTGAATTAGAATTAATAACAGCACTTAATTTTGAAGTTAAAATTAGCACTTAATCACGTAAAATTTTGAAAAAAATTAATTTGAATATTTTTTTTCCACTTTTTTTTCAAAATTTTGACTTTGAAAATTAATATTTCAAAAACTATTTCTTAGAATAGATTTATTTAAACACAGAATGAAAGAAAAAGTTTTTAGCTTTTCAAAAAGGTATCGCATAGCATTTTGAATGAAGCCGTTGATTTTAAATAATTTTTTTCCATTTTAAGTCAATTTTTTCGAAAATTGCCCCTCCCGGCTAAACGGGGGGGAATAGACCCCCCCCTCCTATACGATTTTTTTCTTGTCTCAACGCAACCTACACGCCCTAGCATTTTGTCGCATTGCTCATGACTCACCCTGTACATATGTAAATCTCCTGTCAGCTGTCACGATGTTTGTCCGCGATGGCTTCCTAAACTACTTAACCGATTTTAATGTTTTTTTTTTTTAATTAATCTACCCCACTGAGACGTTAACTGAAAACTGACCAGTTTATAAACCTCTGGATTCAAGACTTTTCTTAATTCCGTGAAAAGAAACTCATTCACCGACTTTGTCATTGATTTTCTTTCTTTTCCTTTTTAAAAAAACTCCAACTCCTCTATTAGATCGTTTAGTTGGGCTTCAATTTGGGTATGGGCCATTAATTAAACGCCAACCCATAGATCTAATTTATGTAATAAACAAATAAAATCAAATACGACCTACCTCAATTGAAGTTACTACACAACAAAAAAAAAACAAACGAAATTCGATCAATAATTGTAAAACTACACAGGCGACAAAGTTTAATGACGGATTTGTATAGAACAGCTAAAAACAAGCATTTTTTACTATGGGAGGGGGGTCCATCTCCCCCCGTTTAGGCGGTAGGGGCAATTTAAAAAATGTGTACGTTAAATGAAAAAAAAAATAATTTAAGAAATAACGGCAACACTTACAACTAAGTTCTATACATTTTTTAAAGCCAACACTTCTGTCTATTAGCCAGTTTTAAATCAAGTAAAACTATGCATAGTTTTTGAAAAAAGATGTTTTAAACTCAAAATTTGGAAAAAATTTAAAAAAATTATTAAATGTGCAATTGAGAGATGTGTTACTGAGCAGAAGTGCGTGATTGAGTGGTGATATTTTCCTCGAATTCCAAGTTTATTTTTGTACTTGCCAAGGTTTCTTATTCTCCTGTGACTGGCAATTGGACATTGAAAGTGATTGACTTTATTTTTGGTGAAAAATTTGATCTTTTATAAGTGCTAAAATAAAAATTTAATTATTTTCTTTCTGCTTATATCGTAAACGTACAAATTAAAAAAAAAATAAAAGAACAAAAGACAACCATGGCAGCAGCGAGAAAGGGCAAGAACACTCAAAAGTCAAAACTTACTTAACAAAGATCAGGTAACGTCTCCATCACTAAAACTAACAAACACTTCAAAGTTCTCTTCAAAAAACAATACCCCACTTATGAACACTCCATCAAATAAACTCTCTTAGAAAAAAAACACTAACAAAAAAATCGAAGAAACGGAAATGGAACACTATTTGGAAGAAAGCACAGATGGACCATAGAGAAAAGCCTTACCTAGAGAACCGACCGGTACCCCTCTTGCTTCTTAGACCAGCAAATTTTATTTGAGGAGAAAACTCTCTTAATTCTCCTATCGGTGTATACATGTAAGTTGTGAAAAAAAAAATTTCAGACTGGACTACAAAAACAACTAATGGACTTTTTGTTATTTGTGAAAAATGACATTTCTTACTGAGGTTTGTATTTTGAGTTATTTAATTTCATATTTTTTCAAATTATTCAATGTTGTGCAAATTATTAAGATTTTTTTTTATAATGTAATGTAGAAAAAATAGCACCATCAACAAATGGAGACAATAACTATAATACAATAATCGACTAGCAAACAACCATACAGAAATTCCAAACGTGAAATATAACCAGAAGTTCGGAGCAAAACAACGATGTACATACAACCACCGAGGATCGTAGAGAAAAGCTAATCATGAAGCAGAATCAAAAGTCTGCTCGAAACTAATAGCAGTATGACCAGCAGAAGCATTAGCAGTACCACCAGCAACAGCGGGCAAATAGTGATATAAGGTGTGTTTTGGTGACGAACTGCAACCCAGTCAGTCAAAATTTAGCAAGAGACACAATAATAAAAAACTACTGGCATTTACTTTAACTTTTTTTCTCAGTCAAATTTTACTTGACAAAATAGTATGTCTACTCAAAGGCAGGGGCGCTGATATTGCCATTTTCATTTTATATGTTGGTATGTTCGATTTTGTCATCTTAAGGCTGGTTACTCACCTGTATTTTTAAGGCGGAGTTTATAAAAAAATCTTTTTGACCGAGGTCGTTTTAAATGCTTTCAACAAAAAGATTATAATTTTTGAGAGATGAACTAAATTAACAATCTCATGAAAAGTTCAGCGCCAATCAAACATCAAAATAGTGAGAGCCCGCTGTCAAATAAAATGAAAATGTCGAACAAAAACACGAAAATGTGCAATGTGAACGCCTTTTTGGTTTGGTGTGGATAGTATTAAACCAGAATCAAGGCTCACAACGATGAAATAACAGTAACAACACGTTGCTATGATTAACAACAGCACGTTGTTGTTATTGTTGTTTCGTAGTCACGATTTTTTCGAATTAGTCTAAGTTATCATTAAAGGACTATTTACATGAGAGCGACCAACGACCGACGAATGAGCGAATATTCGTCCAGTTTGACATTTCTTTCACATGGCTTTTTTAATCGTTGCGAATGACGTTTGACTTTGACAAATTCAGTCATGACCCACCACGAAGAAAACAAAAACAAGATTGATTTTGAGGTTAGTTGCGCGAACAATTTGATCGTCGTAATGTCGATCGTATGTGGAACGCGAATAGAGTTTGACAATTCGTAACAATCATCTTGCAATTCGCGACGAATAATTTGTTTTCTCAAATTTATCGTATTTTTTCAAACAAAAAGCTTAGTTTAGTATCGGAACATCAAAACAAAATGTACTTCTCTTTTATTTCTAAGTGTACGCTTGTACATAGAATGTCAGTTTTATTAGACTTGACCATTCTTTATTCCGTCAATTTCATTGAATTTTTGTGAACAACAACAACAACTTAAAGGCACTTCCACCAATTGTTTTGTATGAATTAATTTTCTATTAATTCATTTATATTTTATTTTTTTGGCCGGAGTTATAGCTATTTCATGCTTGCCAGGCAATCATCAGACTCCTTAGTGGTGCTGAGCTTTAATCCAATTTTATTTGAAGAACACTTGTAGGATTCGAACCCACGCATATCAGATCTGCTCAGTCTTTGTAGTCATGTGCACTTACGCACTACACCACTTCATTCATTTTGATTAAAATTTGTGAAGAATTTAGGTTAATAAATTGTTTTAAATCACACTTATTCGGTCATTCGTCGGTCGTTCTCATGTGAACAGGCGTTAAGTGTAAGATCCGGAGTGCTCAAAGATAGAGAAATCGAACAAGCCTTAAAAAAAAAACGATCCACATTTGCTGTGGATCGTTTTCTTGATTTTTTTTTTACTCTGCTGTGCTACGTTCTCAACAAAGCACACCTATAGTGTGAATTGATTTGTGTTACAGATCTGCAGGACAGTAATGTGGCCCAACATTTGCATTTGCAGCAATCAACTCGTCAACAGCCGTACCCTTAACTCAACGCTTGCCTCAGGAACAGCAACAAATCCATCAGGTAATAATTTAAATACTATTACATAATATTTTATCTCAAACATAAATCTTTTTACACCTCAAGGTGGCCATAAACGACGAAAATGCTCGCCGAACATGCTCGTTTGCATTTCCCCCTACACGGCGAACACAGTTTGCGAACATTCGTTTCGTTCCGATTCTCAAAGAATAAACATCATGTGCGACAAAGAAAAGCAACAACAAAGTTCACAGCAAAAATGAGGTTTGCTCGCGAACATGGCCCTACACGGCGAACATTGAAACCAACGAACACAAGAAAATCGAAATGTTTCGCCAACAACGAGCCGTTCGCGAACTAGCCCCTACACGACGAATATCTAGCGAGCACTAGCATGTTCGGCAAGTATGTTCGTCGTTTATGGCCACCTTCAGGGAAAACACCACAAAAAAAGGATACAGAGAAAAGTGCAGTACTAGAAAGAATTTTCAATTAAAATTCATTCATACAAAGAGAAATACAAATGGAATGGAAACTCTATAGCTGGTGCAGCGCCAAAAATCGCATTTCGGACGGCCGGCCTGGCTAATTTTTTGAAAAGAAGTGTGTTGTTACATACGTGCAGAATATGGAAAATAACAATGAACGAGATCCTCGATTTGGGTGTCACCAACTTTCGTGTGCTGCTGATTCATGTGAAGGGTGAGAATGGCTTGCGGAACCGCAGCACATCATGAGAACTTATTTTGATCATATCGCCGAGTATTTTTCAAACTATATAAACGAGGATGATTTTCGTTTCCACTGCAACAACTGGGTCTGACAAATGGTTTACTATTACTTGGATAAATGGTTTTTTTTTACTGTAAGGAACATACGCGGAACATTCTTTACCAAAAACATTTCATTTGCGATTTCTTCTCCTTAGCTTACCTGATCACTTTCCACTCTAATCCATAAGATGAACAGTATCCAGTATCCTGCCAACATGGAAAATGAATTGATTCAGCACTTAATTTTTTAAACAAACAAATAATATAACACGTTTATTGTCTTATTAATTTTTATTGATATAAAGTTATGCATACATTGTACAATTGTACATAGGTAAAGATGTAAGAAAAACGAGGTTTTTTTTTTTGTAAAATATATTCCAATTTGCAAATAAAAGAAACATGACATATTTATGAATTTCATTCTTGATAAACAGGTTTTGCTATCATGGTAATTCTTAGTACTGACGACTGGTAGATCTGGTCATATTTATGTATAAAAAAAAGTCTCAGAAACGAGTGAACAATGATCAAGTTTTGGCGGTAAATAAAAAATTTTTTTTTGTAAACACCCTAGTGTATGTGCTAGAATTCCATCTTACTGCATACATCTGAATTTAAATGAGAAGCAAATAAAAAAGACAACAAATTGCAACCTGTAAGCGTAGTTTAAGGGTGCTTTTCCAAATTAAAACTTTTGAGTAAAAGATTTAAATGCTTCTTGTAACAACATTAAGTGCTGATTCCTAAAAGGTTTCAACCTTCTCTGTAAGACTTACCGTTCGTCAGCTACACTGCAAAATGTTTTTGCAGTGTAGCAAAAGTAAAAAAAGTGCTTGGCTGGAATCGCAAAATAACCGCACAAAACATCTAAAAAAACACCTCTTGTCTTGGGGCTTTGGCATAATCGTTACCATCTGCTGTTGATATTGTCGTGCTTGTCCTGGTCGTCTAGGCGTAGCCAGAGATATTCAAGCATAGGTACTTACTCTGTAAATGTTGTGATAACATTTTACTTAAATCACTTTGCATCGGATCGGTCCGGAAGAAATCATAATAGAGGGCAGTATTCTATTCGTTTCTTTGTATCCAATGTTAAAAGCTTTTCTATTCAATCGCATCCATATGAATCCGTTACATATGGACGCATTTACATTTCGATAGCCCAACAAGATTTCTTGGGGACGATACCAAAGGGTGAACACTCGTTTGTGTTCGTTCTTTGGAATGCTAAATCCACGCGCCAGAACAAAATCAGCGAGTTCTTTGTTATAAAAACATATCTGAAATTATTGAAAAAAATTGTATTATTTAATTCGCAAGCTCATTGTCAGAACCTACCTTGTTACTGTGAATGTAATACAATCCATTCAGAAGCTATTGCATGACTTTCTTGGTCTCTCACAGACTCAATGGCCACGTTCACAAATTTATCTAAAGCAATCCAGATTGGTTTGTGTTGTTGTAATCTCTTGAGAAAAAACAGCTGATTATAAAACATCTGTTCTCAAAATAAAAATCTCAACCGATCTAAAAAATTCTCGTATATTCAGCTATCTGAAGAGAAATGTCAAAAACAGCTGACTTGAATTCAAATCAAACAGCTAAATTAACCTATCCGGTTTTAGTCGTTCACAAACATATCCGGATACTCGAGTATCTGAGATAGCATATCTCAGCGCAATGTGAACGCGGCCAATTATACATTAATGTTGGAAAGAAGGCCAGCCAAATCATGTTCACAGAAATCAAGAAATCTATGGTCCATCTCATAGAGAAAAGACTTACCTAGAGAACAGACTCAGGGGTTTCGTTCTCTTTCACCCAACAAGCTGATTGAGGCAATGAATGCGTGTGAATGCGTTAGTTGTCCAATGCATTTCTTATGGGATGAAGCATCTATGGATGTATTAGTTGTTGCTTTAGATCAAATTGAGCAAATTGCTCAGTCGCGTTATAGGTTGGTTCACTTTTCAAAAAAAAAAAAATCCATTGAATTCAAAAATTGAAAACAAATATAGTTTTTTTGTATAAAAATGCCTGTTTCGACTCACTTTCAGTGTATATTGGTCTAAATATAACCTTTTGTGGCTTTTGGCATTCAAATTCTATAAATTCTATAAAAAGAACAAGGAGTGCATTGGAAATAATAACGGTTATTGTTAAGTTAGTTTTTTACAGCCAGTATTTAGTACTATAAGCCACTTTTTAAATCAGGCAAAATGTATGCACATTTTTTGAAAATTGAGTTTCAAACACAAAATTCGGGAAAAAAACACAAAAAAAGAAGTTTGAAGCGTAATTTTTCCAAACCATGGTATGGTATGGGGGGCATGCAGTCAAAAAGCTAAAATCTCATAAAAAAAGTAGTAAGTAATTTCCAATTTTCTCAAAAACTAAAAGTCATAAAATGATCTAGTTTTCAGTTTTTGATTAGGAATTAATAAGAGCACCGAATTCTCAAAAAAAAAATAAGTATATTAAATCTTATAGTTTTGAAAAATTACGCTTCCAACTTCTTTTTTTGTGTTTTTTTCCCGAATTTTGTGTTTGAAACTCAATTTTCAAAAAATGTGCATACATTTTGCCTGATTTAAAAAGTGGCTTATAGTACTAAATACTGGCTGTAAAAAACTAACTTAACTGTTAGTATTACCGTTATTTTTTAGTGATTTTTTTACTTTTAGTACTCTTTTCATATTGCTCCTCTGCCCAAACGGGGCAAGATAGACCCCCCTCCCATAGTAAAAAATGCTTGTTTTGGACCCCTCTTCAAAAAACCGTTATCAATTTTCGGCGCCCAAGTTATGGTACTCGTGCCGGATTCTCGGATGACTGTGAGGTGAAGGAGTTTGACACCACTCCTACAAGGTCAAACCGCATTTCTGCGGCAACAAGTTATCAGCATCCCGAATTATGCTATGAAAGCAAGTTAAAAATATCCAGAGCAAAATATCTTGATTTGAAAGGACTTTGTGAAAAAAAAACTATTCCTGAACGGTACCATGACGAGTACTTATCTTTGGGGTTTGCAACAAAGATCCAAGATAATTTGAATGAAATCGACGAAGAAGATAGTATGCAGAGTTAATTTGATTTTAGCATGTACGTACATACTTTTCTTTATTTCGTATCTATTAAATGATTTTTTTATTTTTATTTGTTATTTTTTTTAAACCTTTAACTGTGATTTCCACTAAAAATAAATAAAAAATGTGATTTTTTCATTCTAATTCGATGTTCTGTAAGTTTTTTTAATTTTATCGTAAACGCCAAAATTGGATCATGAGTTGGTAAGAAGTGAACACAAAAAATATCGTAAACGCCAAAAACGTCAAAAACAACGTTAATATGACAACAGCAGTGTCTTTTTTATATGAATTAATAGTATGTACAAAGATATAACTAAATACAGAAAATAAGCTCGTTTCATTTTGCAGCTCAGGCAAAAAACAAAAAAATTTGTTTCCTGTAAAATTTACTTTTTGTCGCTTACGATAAAATAGCGGTTAGGGCTCGATATGTATTCTATGTTTTTTTAGGATTAATTTTTCTTTTTTTTTACATTTTTTTTATTTTTGTTTAAATTCTTTATTATTTTTGTTATTGAGGATTGGGCCTACAGGGGATAGGTACCTCATTAAAAAAACGCATTCAAAAACCTAAGGGGCGCAAAAGCTAAATTTTGCACAGGGCGCTCGTTTGGGCTGGGCCGGCCCTGGGCAGGATACTGGAGCATACTGAGCAGTAATATGTCTGCCTTTTGAAATCCAGTCCAGAATGATGGGAGCCTATGTGTTCCCTAAGTACACGTTGATTAAAGGCCTTAGGATACACCGAACACACGCAAGGCTTTTCACCTGTAAAATAAAATGAAATTCTTTAGTAATGATTCTGCAAAAGGACGAACAAATTAATTTCTAACTAATTGTGTTAGTGGCAGTTGGAATTTAGTCATTACCTGTGTGAATCCTTTCATGTTTCCTCAGGGTTCCTCCATCGGCAATGCTTTCTAACAATACTGGATGAAAACGGTAGAGCCATTTATTCCGACAGTGACAAAAGGTTTGTTCATCTTATGGATTAGAGTGGAAACTGATCAGGTAAGCTGTGGAGAAGAAATCGCAAATGAAATGTTTTTGGTAAAGAATGTTCCACGTATGTTCCTTACAGTTGAAACCATTTATCCAAGTAATAGTAAACCATTTGTCAGACCCAGTTGTTGCAGTGGAAACGAAAATCATCCTCGTTTATATAGTTTGAAAAATACTCGGTGATATGATCAAAATAAGTTCCTATGATGTGCTGCGGTTCCGCAAGTAATTATCACCCTTCAGCCTTCACATGAATCAGCAGCACACGAAAGTTGTTGAAATCAACTTTAAACTCAAAAAGCTCTACACACAGATTTTTCTTACTTTTGCATGTAGGTACATTTAATTATATAATTTTGAGTTATCAATTTTGTTTACATTTAAGAACAGCTCATTTTATATGAATGGAAGATTTAAATAAATTAAACACTAAAGATCTAAAAAGATTACTTAATGAAAGAAATTTATCATACCGGTATAATTTAATGAAAGAATCAGTCGAAAGGTTGTATCAAAATTTTACGATATGGTTGAAGGATTTTGAGGATATTGCTACCGTTTGTACATGGAACGATATTCAGAAATATCTATATGCTAGGCGATTGTTGAGAGGAGCCGCAAAATTAGCAGTGGAATCCAAAAATGGGATTTGCAGTTGGCAAAAATTAAAGGACTTTTTGGAAAGTGAGTTTGAGGATAAACCATCCTGTATAAGTTTACATAAAGCATTGCAATCTCGTAATAGAAGGCCAAATGAATCCTTCTTGGAGTACATGTACGCCATGAAACAAATCTCGATGAAAGGAAATTTTGATGATGTCTCGCTTATTGCGTATATAGTACAGGTGTACAGGGTATTTCAGATAGTCCTAACAACAAAACAGTTTTGTATGAGGTAACTACTTTGGATGAAAGTTTTTGGTTTACGAAATTATAAAAAGTCAAATTGGTCCAGGTTATAAGAATCAAGCTCAAAATTCTCAAGGCTTTGACGTCAAATAATACAAAAAATACATCAAATCAAAAGCGATGCATAAATTGTAGCTCAATGTACCACCAACAGCAAGTTTGTCCAAAAAAGAGTAAGGGAACTGGGTGTTTTTCTTGTAATGAGCATATTGCTCCAAATTGCCCAAAAAAAAAGGCAATACGACTCCAGAGACTAGTAGAGGCAACGTTAAGAGGATAAATAAATTGGACTATTGTGTATAAATTGTTATATCTGGGGAATCTTACGATGTTTTGGTAGACACAGGAGCTGATGTGTCTCTGATTAGGAAAGCATTTAGAGGAGAATTGGTGCGGTTGTGATCGATGGACTTGGAGAATGTTTGTTCGGGTTTGGTGATAGAAAAGCAAAGAGAACGTAGATATGGATCTTGCTTGATTCAATTTTCAATTGAAACGGATATACATGAAGTTCGTTTTCATATAATTCCGGATGATTGGTTTCAGATTCCATGATTTTAGGGAAAAATTTTCTCAAATATGCTAAGGCTGTTATTGAAAATGGAAAGATTCACATAAGCCCAAAACCTATTACAATAGATCTGGCAGAAAACGATATATCAAGAATAGATGTTGTCGAGGTGATGGACAAGGAAAAGAACGCAATTGTTATATACATAAGTAGAAGATAATCTTAAACATATTTCGGATTCACAGTTACGCAGAAAAGTAGTTGAGCTTGTGAAAAGTTATACCCCTAAAAAGCCGCAAGATAAGTCACACGTTAAGATGAGAATTGTTTTATTTGATGATAAACCAGTTAATCAAAAGCGTAGGAGGTTAGCTATAACTGAAAGAGAAGATGTAAAGAGGCAGATAAGGGACTGGATGATGGAAGGTATAATTCGTTGTAGTAGTTCCGATTATGCTAGTCCTATTGTGCTTGTCAAGTAGAAAGACGGAACAAATCGAATATGTATCGATTACCGTTTACTAAACGCGAAGATTATAAAGGACACACATCCTTTACCTTTAATGGAAAACATTTTGGAAGATCTAGTAGAGGCCTGCAAGCATTTTAAAAATCGATTTTTTCATGTTGAGATACATAGATGAAGAAAGCCAGTTAGGAAAGAAGTTAGGTTATTGGGCTGACAATTGATGTAGTTATCGTCACACTCAGATCAATGTAGATCCATTGTGTTAATCTTGAGTGCAATCACTGGGCAAATTCTTAAACGCAACATTTGCAAAGCAAACCACATGCAAAGCAAATGAAGAATGCAGTTGAAAAGGCAAAGCAAGTGAAGTGCGCAAGATATTTTTGACATTTGCCGAAATACATTTGCATTTGCGCATGAAAATAAAATCTACTACATTTAGGGACAATCTGCTTAGCAGGGATGTTTACGTTTGCATTTTGGAATTGTTTGCTTAGCATAATTTGCGCAAGTTTTGCGTTTAGGAATTTGCCCACTCTTTTCTGATAAAAACCTATGTGTTCTATAGTCAATCGAGCCAATTTGAGGCATTGATGAAGTTCAATATGTGGATTTCTGGAATATTGTATAGATCTTCCAGATTGTCAAAGAAGTATCTACCAAGGAATTTCCTTCTTTGGTGGCAGATCGCAGGGCAGTGACAGAGAAAGTGCGATGTGTCTTCGTGCACCTCTTCGTCGCCACATTCCCTGCATAATTCATCTGTATTGAGTTTCATTTTAAATTTATAATATTTCAGTAAATTATGTCCGGTAATTATGCTCGTAAGAGAGCGAAGGGACTTCTTACTAAATTGCGTATAGTATTGTCTGTCCTCTGCTTATTAAAGCAGGCCCCTATTTTCCTAGTAGTATCACAGGTGTTAAGTAGACTCCACATTTCATTGGATTTCTCTAGAATTAAGTCTGAAATTTTCTTTTTAATGTTGCAGGGTGGGATGTTGACCGGCTCTGCTTGACTGGCATCAAGCGCTGATCCTTGTCTTGCTAACTCATCTGCTTTTTCGTTACCCGATATCTCTCTGTGCCCCTGATTGGATCTAGCCCGGAGTTCCACCAGTGTGGTTTCTTTTTACCCCTTACTTGTATAAGACGACATGCAGTGTCTAGAGCTTTATTTAGGGCTAATGTTAGATTGTTGACTTTGTCGTCAAGCAGTGCCGTAGCCAGGATTTTTTTTCGGGAGGGGCTTGTTCCTAAATCTTACAAAGATTTCTTTAAATAAAAAAACTACATATTGTAGGTATGCATTTCAATTCAAAATTAAATGATTTCAGGTATTTTCTTTCCAACTCCAAATAAAATTATGCAAAACACAACAAAAAAGCAAAGTTATTTATTACATATTAAACGCAACAACATTTATGTCTATATAGACATTTGTTAACTCGAGATAATTATATGGAGCTAGCTATATACTATAAAAACTATTGTTATTATCGATAATTTGTATGGAAAAGTCAAGGCCAGGGTTATGAGCTATCCTGTATTTTGTCGTTGTCGTTGTTCTTTCTGATTTTGACAGTTAAAAATGTCGCCCTTTGTTGGAAGAGTAATCAAAATCAAATTCGGCATTTTCACAAAAAAAGACACAAGTCACATCCTTTTTGGAAAAATGGCACAAATCAAACATTGTTTTTTCACTAAAATAATTATTTTAGGTAAGTGTTTTTATTCATGAAATAAAAATTAAAATATGATCTTGGTCTTAGAAAATGATGCGTTACAAAACTGTGTTTTTGAATTACATATTCATTCTCTTTTTACCTAATTCTGTATAGGAAAGTGAACTTTCATTTTTCACGAAATCACTTTAGATTAGATTAGATTTGTTCTTTTTTTTCAAATATTAAATATTAAGACTATACTTCACGGGAAATCACTTTAAGTGGACTTGTGCATGTTTAAAAAAAAATAGAAAGGCAATGTCCAAATCGATAGTTACGTAGTAATTCAAAATAGATACTTGATTTCTATGGGCTGTTTCTGTTTGTCAAATATCTTATTTTTTATTTGCAGAATTAGGTATAATCAGGGATAGGATTTTGTTTCATGTTTCAATGACAAATACATACCTTGCTTTTTTTGGCCTTTTCTTGACTTTGCAATAACGGAATTGCCTTTTTTGCCTTTTCCCATCATTTAAGCCTCTTTCTAAATTATACATATGTACAAAGGACTCAAATTTACAAACAAAAAGCTTATTTAAGTACTTAATGTGCAATATACAATATACATGCATTCATATTGCATATGCATACATCACATTCAAAAAATAGGTCAACAAAAAAATTTTAGTGAGCTTTTTTGTGTGCACTTATGAAGCTTAGAAATGAAGAAAAAAAGAAAAAATATTGGGTACCTACCTATCTTGTATATCGTTACATGTTCCTCAACGGACAATTATAAACTGGGTGCCGATGTGCGCGTGTGCAACGTCGAAAGAAACTACTATACCTATTCAGAACCACTAAAATTAAGTTGAATATTTATGTTTCTTCTTTCTTTTTTGGAAAATGCTTTTTTTTGACTATTTGGGTGCTTTATTTTGCCTTCTTTTTAAATTATTAGGTCCACAAAATCCCATCCCTGCTTATAATAATTGTTATTATACTAACTTTTTTCAATTTCTTTTTCTACAATTACTGAATCTCCAACACTAATTAGAGTTTAGAAGCAAAGCGTTTTAATTTTCTACAAAAGTGCTGATTTCATAAATAATCTACATATGTAAATACCTACTTATGATGATATTGGCAGAACAATTCATAAAAGATTTGTACTATGAATCAAAAAAAATATTATAACTTCCATGTCCTAACAAAAACATCAAGCAGTTACGTCAAAATTAAAATTTCGTAAAAAGAGACCGAACTATCCTCAAATTTCATTATATTTTTCACCTTATAAATTTCACCTTTAAAATCCTAACTCAAAAAAACTATTTATTTTATGTACCTACCTAAATAGTATATTTTTTCATAACGAAGTGTTTTCAAGTAGTTATTAACTTAAGCTTAATTCAAATAACCAATACATAGGTACCTGCATAGTCTCCTTATTTTTACATATTTGAGTTTATATGAGAAAGTTTTAGTTTTTTATTATCATTTCGGCGGGGGGGGGGGGGTGGTTCTTCAGCTCCTCAAGCCCCCCTGCTTGCTACATGGCTGGCTGTGTAAGATCTCCTTTAGATGCCAGTAAAATTCAAATTGACATTGACTGCATTGTTAACTGGTGTACTATTAATGGATTATATTTCAATATTAAAAAATGCGGTATTGTTACATTTTTTTAAAATATTAGATCCATTTTGTTTCGATTACAAAATTGATAATCATTCATTACAAAGATTAACGAGTCAAAAAGATCTTGGAGTTATCTTTGACTTTAAAGTGAGGTTTTTACTTCAAATTGACCATGTTATTTCTAGAGCTAACTCGATGTTGGGTTTTATTTCTAGAAGTTCAAAGTCTTTTGAAGATCCATATACTCTAAAAACCCTATATTTATCCCTTGTCAGACCTTTGCTGGAGTATTGTTGCATTATATGCAATCCCTTTACTCAATCAAGTATCCATAGGATTGAAAAGGTTCAGAAAAGATTTACTAAATTTGCTTTACGAAATTTTAATTGATTTAAAACTTTTAGTATTGGGAAGAAAGCTATATTCGGTACTCTTTGCTTTCGATGTTCTGAATTCTAACATAGATTGTTCTATTTTATTATCAATGTTTAATATTTATGTACCTTCTCGTAGTTTGCGATCTAGAGATGGTAATTTTTTGTATGTTCCTTTTCATAGTACGAATTATGCTAAACACAATCCAATTACTGATTCTTGTATTGCTTTTAATGAATTTGATTTTTTAATTGATTTTAATAAAAGCAGGTTAGATATTAAGAGAGATTTATTAAAATTGTTATAAACTTTATTTTTTATATTAATTATTTTAACTTATGTATTATAAATCTTATTATTATTTGATTTAAATGTAGTCTCCATAAAGTCATGTAACTTGAAAGACGAAATAAATAAATAAATTTCCTTCAATGGAAGACGATATTTCCCGGTCATCCTCGGTAGCAGGAGTGTCTGCTGTCGACGGTTTGTCCGAAATGGAGGCATAAAACTGCAATACTGGAGATGAGGATATTCTATTGAATTCATCCTCAGAGTTAGAAGACTCCGACATCACCGTGTTGGAGGCTGATTTGGAGTATTGTAGCGATAATGCTGCAAATACTCCAGATTAATATCCAACACTCCAAAAAGGCTTCGGCTTTTTCGCCTATTCGCTTGAGGGGCTGAAGCCCCCCCGAAGTGATAATAAAAAATTAAAACTTTCTTATATAAACTCAAATATATAAAAATAAGGAGACTGTGCAGGTACCTATGTATTGGTTATTTGAATTAAGCTTAAGTTAATAACTACTTGAAAACACTTCGTTATGAAAAAATATACTATTTAGGTAGGTACATAAAATAAATAGTTTTTTTGAGTTAGGATTTTAAAGGTGAAATTTATAAGGTGAAAAATATAATGAAATTTGAGGATAGTTCGGTCTCTTTTTACGAAATTTTAATTTTGACGTAACTGCCTGATGTTTTTGTTAGGACATGGAAGTTATAATATTTTTTTTGATTCATAGTACAAATCTTTTATGAATTGTTCTGCCAATATCATCATAAGTAGGTATTTACATATGTAGATAATTTATGAAATCAGCACTTTTGTAGAAAATTAAAACGCTTTGCTTCTAAACTCTGTGTTAGTGTTGGAGATTCAGTAATTGTAGAAAAAGAAATTGAAAAAAGTTAGTATAATAACAATTATTATAAGCAGGGATGGGATTTTGTGGACCTAATAATTTAAAAAGAAGGCAAAATAAAGCACCCAAATAGTCAAAAAAAAGCATTTTCCAAAAAAGAAAGAAGAAACATAAATATTCAACTTAATTTTAGTGGTTCTGAATAGGTATAGTAGTTTCTTTCGACGTTGTACACGCGCACATCGGCACCCAGTTTATAATTGTCCGTTGAGGAACATGTAACGATATACAAGATAGGTAGGTACCCAATATTTTTTTTTTTTTCTTCATTTCTAAGCTTCATAAGTGCACACAAAAAAGCTCACTAAAATTTTTTTGTTGACCTATTTTTTGAATGTGATGTATGCATATGCAATATGAATGCATGTATATTGTATATTGCACATTAAGTACTTAAATAAGCTTTTTGTTTGTAAATTTGAATCCTTTGTACATATGTATAATTTAGAAAGAGGCTTAAATGATGGGAAAAGGCAAAAAAGGCAATTCCGTTATTGCAAAGTCAAGAAAAGGCCAAAAAAAGCAAGGTATGTATTTGTCATTGAAACATGAAACAAAATCCTATCCCTGATTATACCTAATTCTGCAAATAAAAAATAAGATATTTGACAAACAGAAACAGCCCATAGAAATCAAGTATCTATTTTGAATTACTACGTAACTATCGATTTGGACATTGCCTTTCTATTTTTTTTTAAACATGCACAAGTCCACTTTCAAGTACGGACGTGTTATAAGTGAAAAGTTAAAAGTTAAAAGTGAACAATGGCGGAAAGTGCAGAAGACAGTGAAAATAACATTAATTTGATAAATTTAGAAGAAACAATAAACAGTGAAATGTTCTTATATAAAAACAGTGATGGAAATTTTGTGTTGACTGGACTAGACATAGACAATGCCTTCTCAGCCGACATCAACGGCACCGGCGCCAGCGCCAGCGCCACTTACACCACCGCCGTTCCCAGTAATTCAACTTGCTCTCCAATCACAAACACTACCGTTACTACACACAGCACAGAGAAGGCAAAACTTTTAGAGCTGCTTACAAAATTAACCGATTTTTTAAGTCCACCACTGCATTTGTATCCATTAAATAATGGAAAAACTTATTTTAGAATTAAGTATATTTAAGTGTTTTTTTGTAACAATATATATGATAAATAAAAGTACCTACATTTAAATTATTAATGCTTTTTTTCATTTTGGTATCGTGGGAGAGAATTTAACCCAATTTAAAATCAAGATCAAATGAGCTTAAATCAATCCAAAATAAACTTAAATATAAGAATTTTCGTTCTTATTTAAAGTTCGTTTATTCTTAATTTAAGACCAAATAACCTTGATTTAAGTATGTTTGTACTTATTAATTTGGTTTAATTAAGAATACGTGATTTTGAAATAAGATTTTGTATTCTTGAAATGAGCCGATTGCATACTTAACTTAAGCCTAATTTAGTCTTAAAATAAGAATTCGAAGCTTATAAAAAACAAGATTAAAACAAGAATTTTCGGTTTAAATTAAGAATTTCCGAGATTACCATACTTTCATCAACGGATCGGCTTGTTTTGAGACCGATATTCTTCATTTTAGCTCGTTTTTATTCTCTGTGTAATCAGAAAGAAAAACGACAACGACAAAATACAGGATAGCTCATAATAGTTATTATATAGTATATAGCTAATATAGTATATAGCTAACTCCATATAATTATCTCGAGTTAACAAATGTCTATATCGACATAAATGTTGTTGTGTATGAAGTAAATTACTTTGCTTTTTTGTTGTTTTTTGCATAATTTTATTTGGAGTTGGAAAGAACACACCTGATATCATCATTAGTTTAATTTTGAATTGAAATGCATACCTACAATATGTAGTTTTTTTGTTTAAAGGAATCTTTGTAAGATTTAGAAGCAAGCCCCTCCCGAAAAAAAATCCTGGCTACGGCACTGTACACAGCTAAAAATCTTGAGATCATCGGCGTATAAGAGACATTTGAATAAGAAATATAATTTGGTAAATCATTAATAAAAAGAATAGAAAGGAGTGGTCCAAGGTGGCTGCCTTATGTTTATTATTTCATTTGATAATACATCACCAATTTTAACATATTGACTACGTCCAACCAAATAACTTTTTATCCAATCAAGGAGAGCAGTGTGAAACCCAAGTTGCTCAAGTTTTTTCAAAAGAATATTGTGTTGCACGCGATCAAGAGCCTTTGAAAAATCGGTGTAAATAACGTCGATTTGCAAACGATTTTGTAAACATTGATAAATTGGTTGCCGTCGATCTACCATTCATAAAGCCATGCTCATGCGGGGATATATGATTTCGAACAAAGCTATAAAGCTTATTTTTAACAATTGCTTCAAATACCTTAGGGATTAACTGAAGTTTAGCAATAGGTCTTTAATTTTTCACAGATCCCTTAGATCCAGATTTGTGCAAATGAGTAATTATTAGAGAATGTTTCCAGTTATCTAAAAATTTACCCTGTCGCAAAGACATATTGAAAATATAACACAGTGGGACTTCTAAATTGTATTTGCAAAATTTTAAAAGAAGAGGTGGAATATTACCTGGTGCAGCGGAGAAACTGTTGTCCAGAGATGATAAAGCTGACAATTAAAATTATTAAAATGTTGATCATAGTTTATTCTCAAGTCAGAGAAATTTGATTGGAAAAATAAGGCAAAATTATTACAAATATTACTTAAGTTCTCTGAAAAGACCCCTTTATATGATACACTAGATGGGATCCCAATCGATTTTCTTTTAGTGTTCAAAAATGACCAAAAACATTTAGAATTACTCTTGATTTTCGACTCCAGAGACCAAATATATTGTTCATAAGTAAATCTTTTTAAAAATTCATACTCTTTCCTATTTCTATTAAATTGTTCACGAAAAGAGACCGAAATTTTACTTTTTTTATGAAGTTTAATCATGACATTTTTAAGTCCGGATATACTTTTATTAAACCAAATTGCCAAATTGGTCTTTTTGAATTATTGACTGTCTTTATGGGAACAAAATTAAAAATAGCCCGATCCAATATGTTCCGAAACATAGTAAAAGCTATCTCTAAGTTGTTACAATTTAAAATTATTTGCCAATTTACTGATTCAAATTATCTATTCATAGAAACAAAATCAGTATTTCTAAAATCATATTTCTGAACTACATTAGAATAAAATTGTGATTTAATTAAAACGGGAAAATTAAATTTAATCTCAAGTGCTTTATGACGTATATACTATAATCTGCTAACTTAAAACTAGCTGCATCTAATTGAGCTTCAAGATTTTTATCAATAAAAACTATATCTAAAATATGCCCAATAGAATTATAAACATCATTAATTTGATTCATATTCAAAGCCATTAAACTATCAATTACATTATATTCAAAGTCTTTAGATACGTTATAAGGAAAAATTTGTTTCTCATCATTTGAAAATAACCATTTTACATTAGTTAAATTAAAATCTCCAAGAACTACAATATAACAATTTTCATCTATATTTTTGCAATATCTTTAATATTTTTTATGTAAGCATCATAAACAAAATATTGAGATAATGAAGGAATGTATGAAACAAAAAAATAAATATGAATAGTTTTATAAGCAGGTAAAATAGATACACACATTTGCTCAATATTAGTATCAGATAAAATAATTTCTCTACTTATATATTCAGATCGAATAGCAAATAAAACACCACCGCCCCTACTTAAACCCGTCTGTACGGAGCAGCGATCTTTTCGGAAAACATTGAAATCAGATGTGAGGAATTCAGTTAAAAGAAAACTATCATTTAACCATGTCCATTGTATATAAAACTTATAGTACTATCATCACGATAATTTTTGAGTTGTGTGGTGTGGTCGTCTGAGGGCGCACTTGTATATACACAGAAACAGCAACCAGAAAATTAGTTAGGGGTGTGATCGCTAGGTGGCTGACGTGTGGAGCGTGTTCATGAGAGTACTATGCAAAATTATATACAATGACCATGTCTCGGTTAGAGCGTTGATATGATAACAACAATCAGCAACAGAATTAAAAAATCATTAGATTTTGTTCTAATACCTCCAATATTGTAGTAAAAAATCGTAAAGCGTTTTTTGGACGACTTGTGAACTGCTTAATTTGGACTCTAACAGGCCAGATGGATATCGACGTGCAGTGTAATTTATAACACTCTCTTCGGTTACTGTCTTATTTAATCGAGAGATGTGAATAAAACGCCGCCGTCGGGGTACAGATGGGATAGCATTTAGAGCATCAACATCACTGCGAAACAGCTGTTTATGTTTACGTTTTTTGTTATAAACATGGGGAAATGGAATTTGTTTATCCAAAGCATCATGAACATCCAAAGAATCCTGAGGAGGAACAGTTGCTGACTTTGACAGCTCATAAACAATTTGAGAAGAAAAACCAGCAATATTAACATTGTTGCCAATAGCAGCATCAATAATGCCATTATCTTTAGCAGTTTGGTTAGAAGAACCAGCAATATTATCAGTTATCACTATTGCAATCAACAGCAGCAACTTCAACACCATCAGCAACATCATCATTGTTACCAGCAGCAGCAGCATCATTTTCAGCAACCTGAACATTATGGGCATCAACAGAAACATCATCAGAACCAGCAGCAACAGCTTCGATGTTGTCAACATTTGAAATGATCTCAACAGCAGTGCTTTTACTTGAATTAGCTTCAAAGTCGTCGTCGCATCCATCCAACGAGAGTAAAGGAGACACAATGCTAATACTATTGGGAGCATCGGGATTGCCATTACCATTGATAGAAGAAGACGATGATGCTTTCGTCTGTTTTGCAATGTCATTCGAATTTGCTGAAGAAAGACAATCAGTTACAGAAACTCTCCTATGTTCATTGTATATAAATTTGCATAGTACTATCATCAGCACGTTCCACACGTCGTCCCCCAAGCGATCACACAACTGACTAATTTTTTGGTTGCTATTTCTGTGTATAACAAGTGCGCCCTCAAACGACCACACAACAAATCTTTGTGGAACGTGCTGATGAGAGTACTATAGGTAGATTTCTTATACAATGCCTATGTTTCATAGAGACACGATCAAGAGGAGTTGATGAACCCTTCAATGCAACTCTTCTATCAACGGAGGTGGAAAGCCGTTTTTTATCGTCATTAACTATATGTAGGCCCTCATTATGAATAGCGAAGCGAGCTTAAAAACTTGCGAATTCGATAACTGTTACATATGTATGAATTATTATTGTGAATTATAAAATGAATTTCTTAACATGCAATTGTGAACTAATATGAAACAATACTAGCTGTCATAATTGACATAATAAAATAATCCATTCCATGGACGGTAATTCTACAGTGTGGTTCTTCTTTCTAGTTTTTCCTTTTTGGGGTTAAGAAAATATTCAATAGTGGCGACGAGGACTTTTAAGGTTAAGAAAAATCTTTACGATGCCTGCTGACCCAATGCGAGAACTCATAGATGCATTAACAAATGCACTGCAAAATATTCAACATAACCCTAGCTCAGCAAATTTACACTTTGAGCACTTCAACGAAAATGAAGAACCCTTCACCAATTACATTAAAAGATTGGAAAATTATCTTGCACTACGAAACATCTCAGACGCTACAAAAAAACGGCAAGTACTTATAAATTGCATTGGCGCCAAATACTACCAACTTCTTTCCAACTTAACAGCCCCTGAAGATCCTGATACAAAATCATACGATGATCTAGTTGACCTTTTAAAAAAACACCTCAATCCAAAGCCAAATGAAATTACAGAGCAGCACAAGTTTCTGCTTCGACTCCAACATGAGGGAGAGTCAATATCAAACTATTTGGCTGAGTTGAAAAAGTTAAGCGCATACTGCAATTTCACCTGTCAGTCATGTAAAAAGTCCACGCTTAATACTCATCTGCGATCTCAATTCATTCGAGGACTGAGGGACTCCGACATTAAAGAAAGGCTTCTGCGGGAAACGGATATAACTTTGGATAAAACTGTTGAATATGCTATTTCAATGGAAGCTTCAAAAACCGAGAGCCAAACTATGCAAAATATTCACCAAGTCCAGGCGAAAGGGTCGCAAATACAAAAGGCTAAACCAAGTAAAATTGGTAGCAATAAAGTCCACGGTCGATCTACACAAAAAGACAAAAAGACGATTTGCTACAGATGTGGGAAGCATAATCATATGGCAAATAAGTGTCGTGCTACAAACTTATATTGTATTAAGTGCCGAGCAAGTGGTCATGTATCCTCAGTCTGTATGAAGTCGCAATCTTCACCTAAAGAGGCTAATACACTTCAAGTTTTTCATGATTCTGATGAGGAAACAGGTATGCAGCATAGTCTACAAGCGGATGATGATCCTTTTGAATTGAACGTGCTAAATTTAGCACCAAACAAAAGCTTGGCTTCGAAAGTTGAATCACGTGGTGGTAAATATTACATAACCTTACAAATCAACAACAAGAAGCTCGCCATGGAATTTGATACAGGGGCAGCCATATCGGTCATGAACTATGACACTTTTATTGCAAATTGGCCAAATGCAAAAATTACTCCTACAAAAATAATGCTAAAAACCTATAACAATACAACATTCCCAGCTTATGGAAAATCTCACGTGGAAGCAGTTTACAATGGGCGAAAGGTTATGTGCGATCTTTACATTGTGAAAGAGCCATTTGATACACTTTTGGGACGAGAATGGGTAAAGGCATTAAATATATTACAAATTAATGCAATTAACATTTTTACAGATGCTGACATACATCATTTGAAGCAACAAATCTTTGAGAACCATAGAGATGTTTTTCAACCGAAAATCGGAACGATTCCCAGTGTAAAAGGGTTTCTCAAACTACGAGAAGGAGCTTCTCCTATATTCATAAAACCACGACAGGCTCCTTATGCCATTCGACCTCTTATAGAAGATGAAATTGTTCGACTAGAAGAAGATGGTATCCTCGAAAAGGTTGAACATTCAGATTGGGGAACGCCTATAGTGCCAGTGATCAAATCAGACAAATCAATACGTCTCTGTGCAGATTTTAAGGTGACCTTGAACAAACTGATTGTGAACGACAAATACCCAATCCCCAAAATAGACGAATTGTATCAAAAACTAAAATACGGTGAATACTATTGCACTTTCGATATTTATAAAGCCTACTTACACCTTAGCATGTCAGAGGAGAGCGCACTGTTGCAAACTGTGAGTACAACAAAAGGTCTCTACAAAGTCAATAAACTCATGTTTGGAGTTAAAACTGCACCCAACATATGGCAACGCTTTATGGATGAGCATATCATTAATGATCTGGATGGAACAGCTTGTTTTTTCGATGATATCATCGTAATGGGACGGAATGTAGATGAGACTCTCCAAAGATGCAATCTCCTTCTTGACAAATTGCGAAAATTCAACCTTCATTTAAATAAATCCAAATGTAAAATGTTTGAAAGAAGTGTAATATATTTGGGACATAAAATTGACAAGAACGGACTACACAAGACACCTGATAAAATACACGCTATATCTGAGATGAAACCACCTACAGAAATAACCCAGCTACGCCAATTCCTGGGTATGGTTAATTACTACCACAAGTTTATACCGGATTTGTCAACAAAATTGCACCCATTATACAAACTTTTACGAAAGGAACAAAAATTTCTATGGTCATCAGACTGCCAGCATGCATTTGAAGTTCTCAAAAAGGAGATAATGAGTGAGAATGTACTAGCTCCGTTTGACGAAAATCTCCCACTTATCCTCGCTACAGATGCCTCACCCGTTGGACTTTCAGCTATACTTTCCCATATAACCGAGCAAGGTGAGAGACCAATCGCCTTCGCGTCGAGGAGTCTATCGAAAGCCGAAACTAATTACAGCCAATTGGATAAAGAAGCTACAGCCATTTTCTGGGGATTGCAAAAGTTCTTTGACTACTGCTACGGAAGGGAATTCACACTGATCACGGATAATAAACCGCTGACTTCGATATTTAGCCCAGAGAAAAATTTACCCCAACTTACAGCTCAACGTCTACTACACTACGCTCTTTTTCTCAGTGGATTCAATTACAAAATTAAATACAAAAATACAAAAGAACACACTAACGCTGATTTTCTTTCCAGGCATCCTTTAGAGAAGAATTGTTTAAAGGACCAAACCAAAGAAGTCTATCAAACCAAAGAAGTCTACCAGCTCTGGGAAGATATTTTGCCTGTGACTAAAAATGACATTCTGAGGGAAATGAAAAAGGACAAAGAGCTATCTTTACTGTTTAACCAATTACAAACTGGAGGTTCTCTCAAGAATTCAGCATACAGCGCTTTGGAAACTGAACTTATGTTGCAAGATGGTTGCATTTACAGGGGAATACGAGTTCTTATACCCACAACACTTCGTTTGGAAGTCCTAAAAGAATTACATACTGCACATATTGGTATAACAAAGATGAAGGCACTGGCAAGGAGTTACTGTTATTGGACGGGCATAGATCGCGATATTGAGGAATTAGTAAAGAGCTGTCGTGATTGTGCAAAGGTACTTACTGAGCCAAGAAAAGTTCAAATTCATCCATGGGAAATTCCTGCTCAACCTTGGCAGCGTCTGCATATCGACTTTGCGGGACCATTCATGGAGTATTTTTTTTGGTGATCGTTGATGCAAGAACGAAATGGTTGGAGGTATTTCCAATGAAGCGTATAACAAGCTTTTTCACAATTCATGCACTTAGAGAAGTTTTCTCAAGATTCGGGATTCCGAATACACTTGTGTCAGATAATGGCACAAACTTCACTTCAAAAGAATTTCGAGATTTTTTGAAATCAAATGCAATTAATCATAAGTTTTCTTCACCAGCACATCCAGCGACGAACGGACAGGCGGAACGTTTTGTAAGGATCCTAAAAGATGGACTTCGATCGTCAGTCAATGACCCTGGAGATTTACACACGAGGCTACACCGTTTACTCATGCAGTACCGAAAGACTCCATCTACAACAACGGGAAAGAGCCCAGCCGAATTGATGTTAAAATTTAATTTTCGAACAAGACTTGATCTGTTGAAGTATACACACACGGGGGAGAGTGAAAGAAACCACGAATGCATGCGGAGTTTTGATGTTGGGGACCTGGTTCAAGTCCGTTACTATCAAAACAAGGAAATTAAATGGAAATTCGGCAAAGTTACACAACGCGAAGGGCTTTTGCATTATTTAGTCGATGTTGATGGAATATCTTATCGGAGGCACATTGATCAGATGCGGTCTACACTTGTGGAAGGTAATTTTACTAATAAATCTTTACCCGTTCGTTTAGAGAAACAACCAGCGACGCCGACGATTCAAGAATATCCAGTTAGTTACAATGAATGAAAGCTCATCAATGAAATCAACTACCGATGGAGGAGAAATGAAAAACACCGTAGAAGGGGAAAGGGATGTGGATGAACCTATTCCTATCAACAACAAAGATGAGGAAAGACAAGAAACGACAACGGAGTTGAGAAGATCAACACGAGTGCGTCGCCCAGTTGTTCGTTATCAAAGCAATATGTAGTGGGGAAGACTGTTACATATGTATGAATTATTATTGTGAATTATAAAATGAATTTCTTAACATGCAATTGTGAACTAATATGAAACAATACTAGCTGTCATAATTGACATAATAAAATAATCCATTCCATGGACGGTAATTCTACAGTGTGGTTCTTCTTTCTAGTTTTTTCCTTTTTGGGGTTAAGAAAATATTATGAGTATCGATTCGCTTAAATTAAATTCGCTTCATATGTCAAAACATTATCGAACTTGCTTATCGACCAATTACAATTAGCGAATGTTCGCTAATTTAACCTCTCAAAACGTCGAATTCTATCGAATCAAAATATTCAGTGATAAACCTAGCGAATGTAGAGTCTGGTGTCTGTGTGCTAACATGAGTGACAAAAGGAAAAGGTATTTGAAAATAATTTGTATATTATAACAAAAAAAGTAAATAAAAAATCATATTTTCAAGGACAAATCAATTTGCTAGGCTTGTGCAATTGATGAAAACAAATCCCGATATAGCAAAGGGCAAGGTGTATTCCGTTCATCGAAAAGGAACCATAAATAAAATACATATATGTATTTTATTTATTTTTTTTTATTATTTAAGTTTGAAGAGTTCCTACCTAAATGTATATGTGATAAATTATCAAATCAATTGTACTTATCATTTAATTATTTTATAATTTAAAATTCACACAAAGAAAAAACATCAAATTCTTCACTTCTAAAATATTCATTTGACATTTGAGTTATGCCATTTCAGTATGATGATTTATTGGCAGCATTTATTTCTTAGCGAACGATGAAGTTCGCTATTAATAATACAGTGATAGTAAAAGTTCGCTAGATCATTCGCAACTTAGCGAATTGTCGATTCGCTATTCATAATGAGGGCCGTATTCTCTGTGCGCGAGTAGTAACATGAATATTGCTACTTGCATTTAACTTAGATGTACTAGTGTTATACAACGTTTTCACCAAGAGCTAAATCGCGATTTAAGTAGATTATCCATAAATCCTGTACAAATCTCGAAGATTTACCATATTAATAAATCTTGAGATTTCAAGGAGATTTCAAATAAATCTTGTGTTGTGGAACGTATTCCACAATTTTTTTTACTCTGTTTGACACAGATGGAACCCTCTATCTCACTCACTTCATAAGAAATAAGAGAACGCCATTTGAATTTTCAAGGAAGCTGTCAAATTTTAATCTTATTTAAATCTTTTTAATGTGGTGGAAACACTTCAGAAGATTTACTAATCCTCAACGAGATTGACCTTTGGCATTGTATATCAATTTGCATAGTACTATCATCAGCACGTTCCACCACGTCGGCCCCAAGCGATCACACAACTTACTAATTTTTTGGTTGCTGTTTCTGTGTAAAATCAAGTATGCCCTCAAACGACCACACAAAGCTTTGTGGAACGTGCTGATGATAGTACTATGCAAATTGATATACAATGCCTTTGGTGAAAACGTAGTATAAGATGTTATTGCAAGTTCACTCTGAGAATCTCTGACCTCGCCGAGTCGGCTGACAGCCAACGACAATAAATCACACGACCTCAACTTGATGTGTCCAGTATTAATACCGTACTGATGGAAAGGATTGACTGTAAGGAACACAAGCATCATGTCTGCCCAGTAATGTGAGAGAGGAATCGGGAATTGGGAGACGTTGAATGGTTTTTTCACCATCAGCGTAAGGTGGGTGGGAGAGGAGTTGGTACCAATAGTCCGCTATTCGCTTCCAATGTTGGGAGAGGAGAGGATTGAGGGATGGGTTAACGTGAGCGACCTTTGGTTTCAGGACTCATCTGGAGATGATCTCTCGAGAATCTTTGACCCTACTCAGCTTCTACAACTCGATAAGTTCGACACTCAGGTAGAAGACGGATATAAGGAAACTCTTGCGAGAACTACTAGTCGAAGAGTTTGTGGAAGAGCGAAAAGATATGCGGAGTCAAGCGAATGAACAAATTTTGAAAATCCAAGACGAAAATCGGACAGTATTTAATCGCAAAAGAAAACTTGCTGAAAAGTATAGTCTTCGTGATTTAGTAGCAATTAAGAAAACCCAGTTTGCTCCAGGGACAAAGATATATCCATCATACTTGGGACCATATGAGATCGTCAAAGTAAAAAGAAACGATCGCTACGACGTGAAAAAAGTCGGAACTCATGAAGGTCCTAATTTAACTTCAACCTCAGCTGATTTCATGAAACAATGGCGAGATGAAAATTCTTACGAAAACAGTGAAGATGAAGATGACAGCGATGTTGATGCACGTACTGATGACTACCGATTATTTGTTGAAGTCATATATCAACCGTTCGTCTGAGACAGCCGAAAAGAAGGATGGTCGACTGTAGGATGACATAATCTTATCTTATCTTATTAGCTATTTTTCAAATGAATAAAATGAATTACCAGACATATTTTAATTTACCCTATTGCAATTTCATTACATAACTTAAGTTACTGAATTTTTTGTGAACAAGAACTTTAAGGCACTACCACCAATTGTTTTTTACGAATTAATTTTTATATTAATTCGTTTATATTTTTTTTTATTTATGGCCGGAGTTATAGCTATTTCATGCTTGCCAGACAATCAACAGACTCCTTTTAGTGGCGCTGAGCTTTAATCCAATTTTATTTGAAGAACACTTGTAGGATTCGAACCCACGCATATCAGATTTGCGCAGTCTTTGTAGTCATGTGCTCTTACGCACTACACCACTTCAGACCACTGATGCTACGTGTCATGTGCTCTTACGCACTACACCACTTCAGACCACTGATGCTACGTGTCCAGATGCCGTACTTGTTCATCAAATGCATTTGGAGTCACAGCATTTTTACAATAAAAATTTTACAAATAAAATTGAATTAAAGCTCAGCGCCACTAAAAGGAGTCTGATGATTGTCTGGCAAGCATGAAATAGCTATAACTCCGGCCATAAAAAAAAAAACAAAAAAAATATAAACGAATTTATATAAAAATTAATTCGTAAAAAACAATTGGTGGTAGTGCCTTAAAGTTATTGTTGTTGTTGTTCACAAAAAATTCAATGCAATTGACGGAAGAATGGTTAAGTCTAATAAACTGACATTCTATGTACAAAAATAGTACAATAAAAATAATAAAGTAATAAGAATAAATTGTGGCCAGCGCCAAACTCTTCCGTAACTCTCCCCCCTTTGATACAGACTACGATCTGAAGTCTATCGAAGTAAGGTATGGAGAAAACTGAAGCCAGAACAAGATAACATACTTTAAGGCGTTTGTAAAAATGCTGTGACTCCAAATGCATTTGATGAACAAGTACGACATCTGGACACGTAGCATCAGTGGTCTGAAGTGGTGTAGTGCGTAAGAGGACATGACTAAGGACTTAGTTTTAAGTAGTATGTAAGATAAAATAATGGAGTTAGTTTTTTTATCATATTTTTCTAACAATAAAAAATAAATAAATAAAATCAAATAGGTACATAAATAGTTCATAGGCCGAAAGGCATTAGTTTTAAGTTTATCATAAATTGCTTAAAGCGCCCCAATGGGGCCAGTAAGTTATATTTAAGTCTTAGTTAAGTACACTAGTTTAAGATTCATTGTCTAGTTTTAATTAGGTTAAGTTTACTGAATAAAAATGAATTTTTCAAAAAAAAAAAAAAAGAGGACATGACTACAAAGACTGAGCAAATCTGATATGCGTGGGTTCGAATCCTACAAATAATTATAATAATAATCGCAAAAATAATTTTGATCCTAGAAGAAAAATTTATGAACAAAACTTTTAAAACAATAAAATTAAATTTAAGAGTTATAGTGTCTATACTTTTTGTTAAATAAAGTTGAAAAAAAAACAATTAATTTTTTTATTTTTTAACAATATGTAAGTACTATAACTCTTAAACAAAAGTAGTTATCGAAAAAAGTTGTTTAACATTTTTTTTAGAAAATTTATTGTTTTAAAAGTTTTGCTCATAAATTTTTCTTCTAGGATCAAAATTAAGTGAGTAATGCGCGAAAATCTTAATTCTCATTAAAAACAAGATGGTGGCCAAATAAAACCTTTCACAAATGTGAGAAATGTATTTTGAGCTTGTGTAATGTTACACTTTGAATTTATATTGAAAACGAAGAAAAAAATTGTTTGCGCCACCCTAATATAAAATATTTTTTTTTAAAACGACAAAAAGTGTTTGCATCACACAAATACATTTTATTTTTGAAAACAACTTTTTTTAATTCCAGCTGTATTTTAAGAAGCACCCTATCGTTAGGTATTGTTATTTTTTCATCTCTCGGGTACCCGACGCCTTACGGGTACTCGGCTACCCGGGTAATAAATGGAATGGGTATCAAGAGTTCTTCTTACAATGTGCCTCTGAATCTCGTATTCGCGGCTTGCCTTTCTTAAGCAGATGTAGGTGGTAGGTGCCTCCCCGTGTACCTACTTATGCAATTCTTTTTTAATACGTTGTTTGTTTGTGGCCATTTTTTAAAGTGCTGGAATTCAAAATAATTGTATGTATACCTACCTATATAGGTACGTATGCCTCTATATCTTTGTATAAAGCGTATTCATAGTCGTTTGCTAAACTTATGTTTTAGTAAACTAAATATTAAAGAGAAATGGATGAATGTTTTTAACCGAATTAGGTACCTACCTGACTCTTAAGTCGATTTAAATATAAGTATACTGATTAATTCAACTTAAAATAATGAATTTCTAGCGAATTCGTCAGCCTTACAATTGCTAACAAAGGTAAATGCACCATCTCAACGAGAGATGATCGGCAGTTGAGGGCTTTCAATGAGTTTATGGAGACAGAGTCAAGAGACTTAACGCAGCTTGGCTGTCAGAGAGAATGCGGATATCAGTAGTTGATATCACGTTTTCTTTAAGTCAAGATAGAACTTTCTTAATTGCTAGAATTTCCGTTGTCGGAGTACACCCACACCCACTCCTTCATCAGTTTTTGATCCATCAGTAGAAAAATGAACCAATGATTGATATTTATACATGCGTCCACCAAAAGAAATTGTTGACAGTAAGCCAAAATCCTTGTCTTGGCCCGGACTTAGAGCGGCTGAATGAAAAGCGAAACCTTTTATGAGAACTTGAAGCAAACTGGAATTTTTAACAAGAAAACAAGCAGCTGCATTAACAAAGAACGAAGAACAGTTTCATGATAGAAAAAAAATTAAAGCCGTTACTATTTTACTCTACATGCAATCACCCTACCTTATCTAGGTACCTATCAACACAAAATTCGCGTTGTTTTGTTTATTTTATAATAGGGTAAGTTCGGGCATTATGGCGCACCACTCAAATATCATAGTTCCAAAATTCTAATTTAAATAAAAACAATGCAAACACATACATATCAGTCTTTCCTTAACACGTGTCCAGTGAACATCGGTCGTGCGTCGATGCGACGAGATTCAGAGAAGAAAAAAAAATTGTTGCGTTTTTTGTGTGTTTTTTAATTTCGCTTTATTTTCAAATTCGTGTTTCTCGGTAAGTAGACAACGCAGGTGTTCGGTGTAAAGAGCAAAATACAGAACATAGTTTCAGTTTCATTGTGTAAAGGGTTTTTTTAAGCCTTTTTTGAATTATTTTAATTTTATTTATTTTGTTGAATTACTATTTTAATTTTATTTATTTATGTTGCTATTTTGTCTTATTTAATAAAAAAAATTGCTGAATTAAAAAATATTGTTCATTATAAAGTTATTTCAGATTTCCGTTAGGTGCGCCATAATTCCCGAACTTACCCTATTTATGTATGTAGGTATGAAGAAAATTGGATGAAAAAACAATATAAACTATAAAATTTAGCAAAAAGTAACTTTTATAATTGGAAAATACCTAATCTCAATTTGTGAGCTACAGAACGTGGGTAATTTTTTTTTCAGTTCTCTGAAAAAATTTGAAAGCTCATTGACCAAATGGTAAACTGGTAAATCGTTGCATGAATGTCCTTAATACCTTTGTACTTTCATGGTGGAAGTCGAATGGGGCGACATCTAAAGTGTCTGCGCAAACCTCACTCTTTTTTTTTGCGGAGAGCTTATGGAGGTTTTAATCGATATTTATTGATATTTTTTGAATGCAATAATCCAAAAAATAGTCTCCTCTTGCCCCTACCACCAATTTTCGACACTTAAAGACTCCCCAAATCGAATTTTGCAGCGCCACCACAAGGGTCCGCGCAACCCTAAAAAAAAACTCGCTATGATAGAACTATAATTTATATATACAAAGTTAATACCTACTCCGATATAATCTTGTGTCTACCTGCCTACCTTACCTACTGACTTAAACTGTCAGTATTGTGTTACAAGTACAAAACATATATATTGAATAATGGTTGCCCTGATCATTTCGCGCTCTTTTCAAATTAACAAAAATCAATTGAAAATAAATGCACATTTTATAAGAGAAAAAAAATAGTGCAGCTTTTCATTTTCTCTTTTGTAATCACACAATAAAAGCATTGTAATTGTAACTTCTCTTTTGTGACCTTGTCTCTTATCCAACATTCTACACAAATGCAATTATTTAAGAGAACGAAAATAAACTTTTTTGCGTGTGTGTACTAAATTCTACCTGGTCGCACTCGTAGTTGAGGCAATTTATTGTATTAGTGAGTTGCGTACAACAATATAACTGTCTCCCTTTTCACAAAAAGAGCCCCACCGCCATCTATACCAAAATCAGTGTATAACCAAAACTATAGTCAAATCAAAATGAACGCAAGTGCCATTGAAAAAGAAAATCCCCATTTTGTAACAACATTCGAATCGCGCATACACTCTGAGATTTAATTAATATTAGCCAAAATAGCGACAGTCTCGTTAAACAGATGAGAAGCTGAGCTGATGACTATGAGGAGCAATCACAGAGGCAGAAGCATAAACAGATGCTATTGTCGGGGCACAACCAAGTCCCCTATATGCATCTCCATCTCTCTCACACACGCCCCAAATAGGTTTACGATTAGTTAACACACAGCTACCGACGGCATGGCAGATACTCGTAAGCGAATGAGTTAGTAGACTGTTATCTCGCACCCTCATTAGCCACAGGAATGGATGTGGATTCTGGATACCTACTTTTGCTGGTTCGGCTTGACGTTGGTATAGATTGGGGTCCCCTTTAACTGAAGAATTATACTCTGCTTTTAGCTGATGGTGGTGGTGGTGCTGCTGCTGCAGTGCTGCTAATGATGCTTTGGCTCTTTTGAGTATCAATACAGTCATACGCCGTCGAATGAAATACGGTACAATAGTGCTCGTGAAGTGGTGGAGTGCGCGCTAAAAACAAAAGCATAGGGAGAATAAAAAAAACATGCGACAAATTTTAAGCATCGCTGATTGGCTCTCGCGCTTATAATCGTACGAAACGATTGGTTGTCGAACAAAAGGAGAGAGAACAGATAAGTGTAGCAGACGTAGATCCGAAATGTCAACAAGAAAAGTTGTAAAAGGAGAAACGAAACTAGTATAGGTATATATGAAGTATGAAGCACTATCGATCGAAGCGAAGCGAACCCAACCAAACCTATGGGGTAGATGAAGGTGGTAGGTAGTTGGCATATGATGAGATGATAGCGTGATTAAGATGCACAAGGAAAAAGCAATCAGAGCTCGGTGGAGCTGAAGATGTGGTTAAAGCTAAAGCTGCATGGAGGAACTGGACTCCCTCACACCTTTGTGTTGGCTTGGCTCAGTGTGAATGAATGAATGAATGAGTAGGTTTGAGATGGAGAAGAGAGAAACCTCCTTGAAATAGAGCGAATATGTACCTACCTAATTGCCACTGGAATTACAAATCACAACGTTGATGCAATGAAAATTACTATGACGTTGACTTTGACTGTACAGACTAAAGCTAAAATGATGGCCAATACGAAGACGGAGAAGCAGCAAGAGCACATGATATCCTGATTTGTGTAAATATAAATGCTGTGTTGATTATGTGTGCACAATGGGGGTGGGTGGGTGTTGAGGTGGACGACTGAGTGCTTAACCTGCCTTAGCAGCAAAAAACCGACGACCATGGTATACAAGTGGGTATCTACGTAGGTACCTAGTTATTAATAGATAGGTACCTACATATTTTCCTACTTTTGTGGCTGGATTAGCTTTTGCCTTTTCGTCTCTTCTTATGTCAAAAGCTATAGTGTCATAAGCCACAGTAAATTAGCTTTCGAAACTCTCACATGGAAAAATCAGCCATAACTGCACTTGCATCATTTTGATTTTTTTGAATGTACTACTTGAATTTCAACTGGTTTTCGATAGGTTTTATAGGTACATACCTATAAAACTTGTAAGTAGTTCACGAAAACTTGTGTTTTCGATTAGGTTTTGAAAAAACCACGTCTTGGGGTTGGTGTAAATGTCGTAAAACGAATCAACCAAATAAAAATAGCAATAGGGAGAGGGCCCTTTACCAAACTGTCATCGGGCGAAAGTGGAGACTTTGACTTTGTGATTTGCTTATTGTAAATCACAAATAGTCCTAACAGCGGGCTATTCTTGGCTGTCATTGGGACCCTGACGTTTGTTTGTAGCTTAACGTGAATTTTTCAAAAGAGTCAGCGATGTAGCTTATTTAAAAAGCTATATTATGGACGTGTCATATAAATTTCTTGTTCTCGCTCGGTTCAGTACCTACGACAAGTTACAAGTTAACTTTATTGAGGCAAATAAACTCAGTACAATTTAATTACAATCTTTTTGGTTTTATGTTTGGTCGACTTAAAGATATGCCTGACTACCTATACCTATAAGAAAATTACAAATAAGTATTCAAAATATTATCAAAGTTCATAAAACTAAATCATCTAATAAAATATTTTTAATTTTTGTTCGCTTGCTACCGGCAAACAATAACTTTTCTGCTCATATTTGGCAAAATTTAACTTATGACTAAAATTAGAACTAAACTTAAAACTAAAACTAAAATAAGACTACCTACAAATTAAAGGTCCACCTTACATAAAAAAAAAATATAAATGTATGTATTTATAGGGAACCTTAACAAAAGTGTATGTTGTATGTAGATATACATAACATCAACCTCTATAATTGAAAGGGGACGCTTTTTCGTAAAATGGGACTTGAAAGTTGCCGATTGTATCTGGTCCTAATAAGGGGATTGACCCGTCACTGAGTATATTAAATGGTGACAAATAATATTTATCAGCTAAACTGTCGTTGGCATTAGAGTCCATTAATGATCTTACTAGAAAGTTTGCATGAAATCTTATTCGTTCCATTTTTTTAAAAAGAAGATCTATTTGGTACTTCATTAAAGGAATAACCTGAGTTGTGTGTAGGTATATAGTTTTGTTTGAAAACCATTTTTTATCTGGCTCTCTAAACATTCCACAGCAAAATCTCAATATTTTTTGTTCAAAAATCTCAAGCTCTTTTGCCACAGCCGGTGATATGGTAAACCAAGTACAAAAGCCGTATGACAGAATGGGTCTTATAAGAGTCTTCTACATGAGAATTTTTGTTTTACTTGACATGAACTTCGAATTAAATAATGATTTTAATGACCCTGTAACCATTTTCGCTTTTTTAAGTATAGCTCTACCATGTTTATTAAAAAGAAATTGATTTTGAAAATTTATCCCAAGGTAGGTACGACCACGTCTGACGATTAAAGGTAGTTCTACCTCAACGATTTTTTTTACATTTTTAACGATTTACTTTCACACCAACCATTAAGGCGTCATTTCGTCGACTTATAGAGTAAAAATTTGCCAAGCCACGTTTTTCTTTTGCTAATTATTTCAAAAACTGCTTAAAAATACACAAAGCTATATACCTACGTTTACGACGTTTTTACATTTATAAGGACCTAAAAAAATTAATTTCATAATTTTCGGACACTTTTATTTAATAAAGAAAAACTTATTGAAATTTAAGAAGAATTACACTTAAAATGTATATAGAGTTGAAGCTCTAGGTATACTTGCAGACAGCTCCAATAAGCGGACAATTCCCTTATACGGACAAATTTTCGTGAACGAACTTCTTTTTCAAAATCTCATAGGCAGGTAGATAATAAACGGACGCGGACACGTTTTCTTGCTCATTTTAGATAGAAAACTTCTCATACGAGGACACATTATTTTATTTAAGGATCTTTTTTTGTATCAAGAAATGAAAGGGAAAAGAACAGAAGATCTTTTTTCAATACTGTTTCTGTTTTATGGTTAATACGTAAGTAAATCCATGCAAAATCTCCCATAACCGGACGCGATCTAATAACCGGACAGTGCGATATTATATTGAAAGGTCTTTAAGGGATTTCCCTATTTCTGTCTCTTTCCCTTAACCGGACAGCTCTCATAACCGGATAAAAACTTGGGGACCATGAGTGTCCGCTTTTTAGAGCTTTCACTGTACATCAATGATACGGAAAACTTATTGTTTTAAATCTCTACAATTGCAAAGTTTGGGCATAGCCAAAGAAATATTATTTTTAGCTGCATTTTGAGCGTTTGAGGTAATTGACTATTAGCATTGGATTTTTTTTTGAAATTTCGAGATTACTAGTGTTCAGGATTAATCAGCATTAATCAACCTAAATTTAAATCCAACTAAGTAACAAATTAATTTCACATACAATTGCATTTAAAACTATTTTGCATTTTACTAAATTTAATTACATAAAAATTATTTTGTAAACTTGCTAAACGTAGCGAATCATTCCCTATGAATTTTTTGTTCTCAAAACCTTAAATCTATACACATGCAGTTATATTTTTTTTCTTTGCCACATAATCTGTTCATGCAATAACAAGTTGTCATCACAGTTAACTTATTTCACTCAATTTGGTTATTTGTTCTTTGCAATCATTTTCGTTAACTTAACAAACAAGAATTTTGTTTAAAATCATTTCTTTTCTTTTTCAACCTGCAAGCTGTGAACATCGGTGGTAACATTTTGTATCAAACACATTTAGACAAATACACATAATAATATAAAATACATTGAATATTTAATTCTTATTTTTTCTACAGACAATTACGACAAAACATTTAATACAGTTCCCATTTATTCGCAATCATAAAGTTTTGGTCCTTCGAGCAGGATTAAAGAATTTTTTTTTTATTGAAAGTGTTTTTTTTAAGACAGTGAATTACATATATATTGATTGTATGATATCTATATGTATGTCTTTCGAAGCTCATGCGCCGCATATGTGAAACCTACAGTGAACTCATATACGACATTTCTTTTTTTTTTTAATCATTTAAAACCAATTTGATTAACACTCAATTAATAACACCGATTTATTCTTTTTATTTTTTCGCTTAAAAAAAAAACTGTGCCTTTTCGATATGGCGAATGCGTTAAAAGTTAAATGTGGTAACGCAAAGGGGCGTTTAACGAGAGCGGCAGCATTTGTGGAAACTATCGATGAATCCACATCTCTAGAAATGCTGGAGATTCGGTTGAATAAGCTCGAGACCGCGTGGTCCGAATTTTCTTCTCTTCATAACGAGATTCTCGAACAATCTCAAGAAAATGAAATCGGTGAAATTGAAAATGAATTTTCGACATACGAAACAAAATACTTTGTTACTAATGCTCAAATAATTAAAGCTATTCGCAAAAGGATTAATTCCGATGAACTATCGGTAAATACGTCAGCTATAGACCGGTTAGTTGACCAGCAATCGGTTTTTTTAGAAAAATTAAATAATTCATCTTCATTTTCGACGAATAATTCGAATACAACCAAACTTCCAAGTATCGTTGTGCCGCCTTTCAGTGGAAGCTATAAAGATTGGCCATCTTTTCGAGATTTATTTTTGGGGTCAGTTGACACTAAGAAGAATCTTAGTTCAACTCATAAATTTCATTATTTGAAATCTTATTTACGTGGCGATGCAGCTAATCTGATCAAACATATTACCATATCCGATGTTAATTACGCTGAAGCATGGGATCGTTTAGAAAAGCGTTATGATCGGACACAATTAATCGCTCAATCATTTATTGAAACTTTTTTATCGCTTCCTACTGCCAATGTTTGCAATGTTCAAACTTTAAGAAAAATTTCTGATGGTGCCGATGAAGTTGTGCGTGGGCTTAGTGCTTTGGGTAAATCGAGTCGCGACCTATGGCTTATTTATTTATTATTAAACAAACTTGATCCTGATTCAAAACAAGCTTGGGCAGAACATATCGGGTCTCGTGAAGACTGCACCATAGCAGAATTTTTAGAATTTTTAGATAAGCGATGCGATGCTCTTGAGGCATGTCAGTCTCTTAATAGTCGTCCGGTCACAACGCGGACAAAGCAACCAGCTAGCATACGGGCTCATTTAGCTGGGCCTTCTGAATCAAAATGCCCAATGTGTAAAGAGGATCATATCCTTCCGCAGTGTACAAAATTCGTCGCGTTAGACATTGACTCTCGTCGGGGGTTTGCAAAAACAAATTCACTTTGCTTTAATTGCCTTCGTGCTGGCCACTCGTCGCAGAAATGCCATTCTTCGTTTCGTTGTCGGGTGTGTAAATCACGCCATCATTCTCTTGTGCATTCCGAAGATACATATAAAAAAACTCAGTCTTCTTCTTCGCTTCAATCTCAACCTCCGTTATCAACATATGCAGCTACATCTACAGCTAAAACTACAACTACATCTATTGCTCCGAGTCAAATCATAAGTAACCATTCGCTTGAATTTAGTTGCCAAAAGAAAACGCTTTTACCAACCCTCTTGGCCAAAATTCAAGATAACCAGGGAAATCTTATAGACTGTCGTGTGCTTCTAGATTCCGGGTCACAATCTACTTTCGTTGTTGAATCTTTCGCTCAAAGACTCGGGTATCATAGAACTCATTCAAGAATTCCTATTCTCGGTTTATCGGCAACGGAAATAGGATATACAAAAGGGCGTATATCACTAAATCTTCATTCTCGTTTCAACAGTTCTCAGCTAATTGTTGATGCATTCATAATGGATAAATTATCTTCAAATTTACCATATAGATCAATAGACGTGTCTTCATGGTTTCATATTTCAAATCTCGAACTTGCTGATCCAAATTTCAATATCGCTGCTCCCATTGATGTTCTTCTTGGAACTGATAAGCTTTGGAGCATTCTTAAGAGTGGACAAATTCGTGGTCCTAATGGGTGTCCAATCGCTCAAAGCACTTCATTCGGCTGGATCATAACGGGACAGTTCTTTGAACCAGAAGAACCGAACTATTTTACGTCTTTTCATTCGTTAATCGACATAGATGCGTTATTACAACGATTTTGGGAACTCGAGGAAGTTGTTCCAGCAAGTCATTCAAATGTGATCGACCAGGCGGAAAACCATTTTCGCCAAACATTTTCTCGGTCTCCAGACGGGAAGTATGTAGTTCAACTCCCATTCAAATCACAAAATCCATCTTTCGAAAAAACTCTACCTCTTGCTATTTCGCGTCTCTATGCAATGGAACGTCGGTTTTCTCAAAATTCTAATTTGCGGGAATTGTATTCAAAGTTTATGCGAGAATATATTGACTTAGGGCATATGACTCAGGTTCCTCGTGGAGAAATTGACATTGCTGATGGCAAATGCTTTTATCTTCCTCATCATGCAGTGTTGAAGCCGGACAGTTCGTCCACAAAATTACGTGTCGTGTTTGATGGGTCAGCTAAAATCTTTGAACAGTACTCTGTTGATAGGCCCTCCTATTCAACGCGATTTGATAGGTGTGTGCTTACGTTTCGTAAACATCCGTTCGTGTTTACTGCTGACGTTGTTAAAATGTTTCGCCAAATTTGGGTTGATGATTCACACGTTGACCCTTGTATATGAATTTACATAGTACTATTATGGAGAGGAACGAACGACGCGACCTCTGGGCAACCGACCCAGCAACGTAGTCCTACCTTTAGTGGAGATTAGTGTAGAGAAGTACAAAGAAAAAGAATAATAAATATGAATGTCTAGAGAATAACAGAGGATAGAGAAAGCTGTATAAAATTGGAATACAATTTGATGGGAGTTTGAGGGAGTTAGAAAAAAAGACTCTTATTGATTTTTTCTTCATTGTCTTTCTTGCAAAGGGGAATTATTTGAATTTTTTTTGCTAGGTAGGTAGGGAATGGGCAATGAAAATTCGTGAAGAAAAAACGATTTTGTTTTGAATTTTTTCAAGCAAAAGGCCCGTATGCACTTCGTCACCTTGCACATAGAAAAATATTTTTAAGATTATTTTAATTTTATTTTTTCTTTTACAATTGAAGTACCTAAGTATGAAAGGATTTTGTTAATATTTTATTAATTGTTTTTTAATTTCACGTAGTTGTTTATACTTACGTGATATTTTAAAATTATTGAAAGTCGACATAAAAAAATATTGCTATGGAAAATTGAAGTAAATTTTAAATTTTTTTCGGTGGTATTTGAAAATTCAAGTAACATTTTCAAATTGAAACGTGAGTTATTGAAGATGTTTAAAATTCACGTTGACGTGAAATTTTGAATTTACTTAAGAACCTTAAAAATTCACGTCAAAGTCTGAATTTACTTAAAAAACATGAAAATCACCGTTAAAATTTAAAATTATTAATTTCTTTTGAAATTCACGTATTATTTAAAATTTGTTTAGGACTTAAAAATGCAAGAATTTTTAAAATTCCCGTAAAATATAAAAACAGGAGCAATAAAATGACGTATTTTTGGAAAATTGACGTGAAATTTATAAAATGTTCTAATTCTTTGGAAATACACCTAGAATAGTAAAATTAAGTAAGTTTTTTGAAACCTACGTGCTTTTTAAAGTTCCGTGTTTTTTTTTGAAAACTCACGTGAAATTTCTCGAAAATTCACAAGAAATTTTAAATTACTTTGAGGACTACGAAAAATCCACAGGAAAATTAAAAGAAAAAGGTTAAAACTATGAACTATGAATTTTTTTTAAATAATTAAAACTTTTGAAATTTCACGTGAAATAAATATGTAGGTACTTAATTTACTAAAAAACTTTTTAAAATTTTAAATTTCATTGAGAACTATCCACGTGAAATTTTTAACTTCATTTGAGCTACAAAAATTCACGTGAAAATTATTTAAACTTTTGAAAATTCAGGTGAAATTTTTCGATTTGCTTAAAATACTAAAATTCACGTGGTATCTCAAATTTACTTAAAAATTTTGAAAGTTGACGTGATATTTTAAATTTACTGAAAAATGAATAAACAAATACGTTTAAAAATATTTGATTTTGTTCAAGAAATTTTCTTTCAAGCAAATATTTTTTTAATTTTACTGATGGAAATTCGCACGGAAACCTTTTTTTAAGCAGTAAAATTAAAACAAAAAACTGTTGCATAAACTATTTTTAGTGATTTTAGGTAGGTACATCAATTTTTTTATCCTTTTAATTTTCAAATGGTCATTTCTTCAGATTTGAGAAATTAAAAGGATATCATATACCTATACCTACCTATAAAAAAGAAAGATATCATAAAAATATCATTGTAACCAAATGACAAAAACCAAATACCTACAATTCTATCACTTGCAAGAAAAAAAATATAAATGTTTCTGTAAAACATGAAATTTGGCAAGGTACATAGTTCACAAAAACCAAATACGTATAATAAATTCTATCACAAGCAAGAAAAAAAAAGTTTAAATGTATCTGTAAGACATGAAAATTTGCAACATAGCTCTCATAATATTTCAAATCTCACAAAATCAAATAAAATACACGAAATTATTTGAAAATTGAAAATAATGTAGCTATATCTATACTTCTACATATATGAAAAATGCAAAAAAACCGTTGAATAAATCCACAGCCCAATAAATTCTTTTCATTTTCCCCTTGTTGCCATGACACCATCAGCTGGCTCATCTAACTCCCTTACTCTCTCTCTTTGTTGTCAGCAACTGTCAAAATGAAAATAATAAATCCTCTCACTCTGACTACCTATTCTATATTCTTGCTGCATATCATCATTCCGAGCTCTCCAATCCTATATTTCGCTGCTGCAGCGCCACCAAGTGAGGCGGACCCAATAGAAAAAATCGTGTTCCATAATAGTACTATGTAATTATATATACAAAGCGTTGACTATCAGCGCATTGTTTGGCGTGAATCACCATCGAAAGAAATCGAGCATTATCGTTTACGTACTGTGACTTACGGTACAGCTTCCGCTCCATTTTTGTCTGTTCGCATTCTGAAGCAACTTGCAGAAGATTACAAATCAGTCTACCCAAATGCAGCCCGAGTTCTTCTGGAAGATGTATATGTCGATGACGTCATGACAGGAACTAAATCAATCAGGGAACTCATCGAATTACAATCAGAACTAGTTGCTCTTCTTTCCCTAGCCAAACTTCAGCTGCGAAAATGGAGTTCCAATTGTTCTTCTCTGCTAGCTTTGCTCCCGAAGGAAGATTGTGAGTACTCTATCTTCGATACTGAACGCTCAAAAACGGTTGTAAAAGTGCTCGGCATGCACTGGAATCCTCTAAATGATGAATATTCTTTTCGGATGTCAAATATTCTTCCAACCGTCTTGTTGACAAGGCGTTCATTGCTGTCAGAAGTGTCGCGTATATTCGACCCATTAGGATTACTTGCACCATCCGTCGTTCTCTTCAAAATTCTATTTCAGGAACTCTGGTCATCAAACTTAAATCTTGGATGGGACGACCCGTTGCCTTCGGAATTAGCTGAAAGATGGGCAAGGTACCGAAACGAACTTTCGTTTTTTGAACAAGTTCGTATTCCCAGAAATTTGTTTGCATCCTCATTCGATGACGTTGAGCTTCATGGGTTTTGTGATGCATCCTCACTTGCTTACGGTGCTGTTTTATACACTCGTTGTAAAACCGCTGAAGGATACAAGGTGAACATCATTGCAGCGAAGACAAAGGTTGCTCCGTTAAAACCGATTTCAATTCCTCGTCTGGAGCTTTGTGGGGCTTTGCTGTTAACTCGCTTGTTCAATCTCATAAAATCGTCATTTTCATATAAATTATCCAGAACTGTAGCCTGGTGTGATTCTGAAATTGTGTTGCACTGGCTCTCTTCACCTCCCCGTCGCTGGACTACGTTTGTCGCCAACAGAACCTCTACTATTTTGGAAACTGCTCCAAGGAATTGCTGGAATCATGTTCGATCGGAGTCAAATCCAGCTGATTGTGCGTCGCGCGGTATTCTTCCGTCAAACCTTCCACATCATCATCTTTGGTGGACTGGTCCACCGTGGTTATCGCTGGATGAAGGTGAATGGCCAAAACCTAAACTCGTGACCTTTAAACCTGAAGAAAATGAATCTTTACTAGAAAAAAGACTGTGCTCACCTCAAGTTTTTCTAACAACACCCAACAAATTTGATGTCATCGATCATATAATCAACAAAACATCATCTTGGTTTCGTATACAAAGAATACTCGCTTACGTCATACGTTTCATCTTCAATTACTTAAGTGAAAATTCTAACAAACCTAATCGTCGTTCCTCATACTTAACCCTAAAAGAAATCATCGTCGCGAAAACAACCATAATTAAATCAGTGCAGCAAAACTCATTCAGTGAAGATATTCGCACCTTAATAAACAAAAATCAATTACCCTACAAATCAAAACTTCTAAAATACTCCCCCTTTTTAGATAACAAAGGTCTTCTTAGAGTAGGAGGCAGGATAAAAAATGCTAACATATCATTTAACATAAAACATCCTTATATTCTGCCTAATAACAATTTGTCTTCTCTTATCATAGATGATATATATAAAGGTAACCTTCACCCAGGAGTCTCCGCAACTTTCGCCATTGTAAAACAACAGTTTTGGATCTTGGGCTCACGTAACATCATCCGTGAACCATTTACTGCAGTTCCAGAGCCAACTACTTTGAACACACCAATCAACCGACTCTCGCACTGGAATCACCTGCAAAATATGGTCCAAGGATTTTGGAAACGTTGGCATATGGAGTACATCACCACCCTTCAAGAACGTCCACGATGGAAACGATCAACACCAAATCTAAACCCAGGGGACCTGGTTATAATAAACGAGCCAAATCTTCCACCAACAAGGTGGCTTCTTGGCAAGATCGAAGCTACAACTCAAGGGTCTGATGGTCGAGTACGAGTTGCGAATGTAAGGACGGCTGGCGGAACATTTGTGCGTCCAATCACCAAGCTGGCACGAGTACCCATGTCCTGAAACGTGTTCCAGGGGGGGCGGAATGTTCAGGATTAATCAGCATTAATCAACCTAAATTTAAATCCAACTAAGTAACAAATTAATTTCACATACAATTGCATTTAAAACTATTTTGCATTTTACTAAATTTAATTACATAAAAATTATTTTGTAAACTTGCTAAACGTAGCGAATCATTCCCTATGAATTTTTTGTTCTCAAAACCTTAAATCTATACACATGCAGTTATATTTTTTTTCTTTGCCACATAATCTGTTCATGCAATAACAAGTTGTCATCACAGTTAACTTATTTCACTCAATTTGGTTATTTGTTCTTTGCAATCATTTTCGTTAACTTAACAAACAAGAATTTTGTTTAAAATCATTTCTTTTCTTTTTCAACCTGCAAGCTGTGAACATCGGTGGTAACATTTTGTATCAAACACATTTAGACAAATACACATAATAATATAAAATACATTGAATATTTAATTCTTATTTTTTCTACAGACAATTACGACAAAACATTTAATACAGTTCCCATTTATTCGCAATCAACTAGCATAAAAAAAGATATTTAAAAGAATATCGACACCAAAATGCCGCTGCAATAACTGTGGAATAGAGAGCAATAATCCAAAAAAGTTATTCCGTCCACACTTGTAGTGGGTCGTTGAAAAAGCACATTTTAACATGTTTCTTTCAGTTTCATTCAAATAAGAGCTATAGATACCTATACTTACTTAATTTATAAAAAAATCATTGTGGTTGGCTGACTTTTGAAGTCTTTGCTTGGTCTTGTCAGAATTTAATAATTCAACAGAAACGAGACGAGGCTGATACTAATCTTGGTCTGATGGCCATCCCTATTGGCAAAATATGGACGAATCACTTTCACGCCTTTCTGTAAAAGGCGGCTGGAATGTGCCAAACGACCCGGAAAATACGATGCGAAAATACCTTTAACTGTCTTAACATAAAAATTAGATCCTGCCAGAGTGATCGGCTATATAGATACCTACCATTCAAATTCGAAAAACTAGTTGCCATTAATTCGTCATGAGCGTCAAGTTAGCGAAACAAGTTTCATAAATTCGATTTTTTATGAATCTCCTATGAAAATAGCTAACGTGAAAATTTAAATTGCGCGATGAAGTGTAAAATAATTATAATAATATGTCAATAAATTTTTCATTTTAGTACAATGAAACTCGGTTTTTGTTCATAATTTTAGTGGATTTAACTTTTTAAACAAAAAAAAAAAAAAAACAGGCGTGTTCATTGTCAATTCTAGTGGCACCCTCGGCCACCCCAAACTCGCTTCGAAGAGTTTTTTATCCTAGCTCTTTTTTTCGCTCGGACTATGAGCGGGTGAGATTTGAAAATTTGTGGATTGTATTCGATGTAAAATGAAAACCCGAGTGGTTCTGAGTTTTTTGACAGTTGATTGACATCCCCCAGAGTTCCCTACAGCAGGGAACAAACTTTCAATTTTCTTCTTATGAAAGAAGTTAAGGGTTACCTTAATAACGATACTGCGGATACGTTTTTTTTTTTGGAGTTTTACACTAAAGTCCCCAGAAAAAAACAGCTTCATTTTATGGGCACCTTAATTTTTTAGAAATTTATTTAATAGTAGGTATCTTTTATTAATTCGAATTAGTTCTTAAAGCATTTTTAACAAACAAATTTTTTAAAAAGTTTTTTATTCAATTTGATATGCAGATTGAAGAAATTAAGTGATTTTGTTTTTTTTTATAGTTTAATACAGCACCCTGTACTAGAGAACCTTGCAAGCAAAATTCTGAACTGTCTATAAACCTATATAAGCTTCATAATGAACGCAACAAATACTGATCCTGCTTCTGTTGTGCTATCAATGGATGTCGATCAATGATTAATGTAAAATATCACCAAATTGGACACAAAAAAAAAACACAGACAACCAAAGAGCAGAGGAAGACCGTAAGGGTCAATTTCTTGACGAAATGCATACGGTATGGATGATGATCATCATCAATTTCTTGTGTCATCTTCCTGAGCCATGGCGACGAATATCAAACTACACGGCACGGCGGGGCCGACCGTCCGAACGACATGGCAAAGGCAATAGCGATAAAGAAGGAGGGTTTCTCCCGCACTATACTTCTTCCAGCATCTTCGCATCATCTCCGTTGGGACATTGGAAACATTGGGAGAAGGCTCCAATCGAACAACGCTTTTACCATTTTCAGAAGAGATACCAAAAATGTCTTCGAATTGAATTAATGGCATAAATTATTGCTTTTGTCTCAAATCTACGTACATACTGCCAAGTTATCTATCTTTATACACACATATGCACCACCAGAAAGCGTTTAAAAAGAATCTTTTGAATCTAAAATCGATTAAATATTCATTCACATTGATCTTTGTTCTGTGGGCTTTAGTTATTTGATGCTGTTGCTGATGCTTATGCGACTGATATCTTTAAGAATTGAGAGTGAGGTAAGCTGACCAAAAAACTATACCTAAACAAAAATATATCAACGGAATAAAAACAGAAACACCGACAACGACAAAAACGAAGGGGTCATCACTTTTTGTCCTTCGATTTCTTTTATTTATATTTTTTTTATTTCGAAAAAAATTTGTTCGGCAGTTGATTTAGTTAACATTTTAAATTTTCCTGCGGGTTTTATGATTAAAAAGTTCACGTGATTCAGATTTTGATATGCTCGAAATATCTGTTCTTGAATCTAGAGGCTGCTTTATTTAATAATTATCAACTTTAGCTTTGAAAAAACAGAATTTTCTAATGATTTTTTTTTTCTGGAAAGGCTGCTGAGACTCTTTTATGTCGTAATGGTGAAGGGCTTTTGAATAAACAGCCCTTCAAGCCCTTGTCACGAAGATGTCGCCGTCGAAGTAGTTAGTGCTGAGATAGAAAAATCCGAAAAAGAAAATCGATAGGGCCAGACAAGATATTATCCTCTAAGTACCTACTGGAAAAAAGATGGGCGACATCGGGTCTAGATGGCTCACGATTTTCAGCGTCAATCTGCGGTGACCAAATCAGTGGAGGGAAAGTTACATTTTTCCAAACAGCGAGGGGGAGGGTGATACACGAAATTGCGACATCTACCGTTCACACACCCTAAACATCTTAGAGCGAATAGAATAGCCTTCTTCTTTAAATGATACGGCTGTCTGACGACCAATGCGGGATTGTTTCGCGTAAACCGTAAATCAACAACAAATGCAATCAAGAGTATAAGAATCAGAATCGACCAATGTTGAGATTCCTCCAGAGATTTGAATTTGGTTGATTTTGAAAAAGCATTCAAAAGACAACCATATGATATGGGTTGCGGAGTTTTAGTAACTCCGGTAGTCTTCGTGCGGATGATCATTAACATTAAAACAAAGAAAAGATGCTCCACAGGAATCACCGAAGTGTTCCCAATTAGAGTAGGTGTGCCCCAGTCAAGCTAGGGTGCTTTGCTCTTTTTCACAGTCCTTGATATTCTGCTTGGGGATATTGGGCCTACATCAAAGTGCAACAAGCACTTGATGTATGAGTGTATGTTTGCTGTCCATTTTCTGATCCCCACAGGCCTATTCCGGACATTTATTTGAATGGAACAGTGCTTCCCAAGTGCGAAAAGTTTAAATACAGACAATTAATAAGATTATTGAGAGTAAATTGATGGCAGTTGAAATGAAGATGCTTCATGCCTCATATGACAGTAGCAGTGACAAAGTGGGATAAAAAAAAAAGATGAAAATCCGAGGAATATTTCACATCAAAATTACCTTTCTTGGTTTCGTCTCTCGAGACAAGTCTAGCTACTTCAATTTTGACGATACTGCCAGCCTTAGTTTAGGTGGTCAATCTAAACCAAAATTTCTATTCTTTCGAACGAAAAGTCAATCAAAAGGTAAGAATATTCGCCGTTCAAAGTATATCCCCATGATGATGTAATAGATAAAAATCTCAATTTGGTAAATAATTATCGAATGTTTTATCAAATATAATATTAAGTAGTTTGTCCTTGTTCATTTCCGATCAATATCTATTGGTAATTCAATCATCTCATTATTGATTGGAGCATTAGATAAAAAATCTAAATTGAGTATACGTGACCCTCTGCTACGAGTATGAAGAACTTTGAAAATTATTATTATATTATATATATATTATTATATTATATTACACAGTTCTGCTGGACATAATTCTATCCTTTCGTTTCTTATTTATTTGCCAATTTTCAAATTAATTTTCGCTAGCTCAGCCATCAACTGAACATATACCTTCCCCCAGATATAATGATAAGTCTTAAAATTACGTGTGTCAATTTTAAATTTAAAAGTCTGTCAAATTTTGATGCAACCAAACATAAATGACTTACTTTTGGTACGATACGTTGTTTACCATTTACTGTTCCGATTTGTGCGAAGTATATTTTTTGCTTAAAGTTAAATATTATTGTTACCTTTGTATATGAAAAGCATAGTATGTACTATCATGGCAAGTATTTTTAATGTTGCCCCGACCCTTGTGATGGCGCTGCAAAATTTGGGGTGTAGAATTTGATTTTGGGAGTCTTTAAGCGTCGGAAATTAGTGGTAGGAGCAAGAGGAGACTATTATTTGGATTATTGCATCCAAAAAATATCAATAAATATCAATTAAAACCTCCATGAGCTCTCCGCAAAAAAAAAAGAGTAAGGGTTGTCCCCACTTCTTAGATGTCGCCCCATTCGACTTCCACCATATGATGGTACTATGATTTCCTTATACAAAGCTGTTACAGTGTTTTAACTGGTCAGTGGTACTGCGAAAAAGTATATTACTGAAGCAAGAACAAGAAGTATAAAAGTTAAGAAACTAAATTTTTTTACAAAACCTTTTATTTTTGCGGAAGCCTTTAATTTGACATTAGCAAAACACAAAAAAAAAAAAAAAATAGCTCGACAAATTTGAAATTTTCACAACTAATTCAAAACATTGTAACTAAAACTATTAATCATAAAAATTTCATTTGAACTTAGCAAATGGCCAGGGGCGGGTGTAGCGAGTGCTCTTCAAGCTTCAGGAAGCTAGATTTACTGATTCAAAAAATACAAAAAAACCAACAATTTTAAAATATTTTTCGGAAAAAAGTAAAAAAAGGAAGAAGTAATTTTGTATTTCCATTATATTTAGGTTTTTAAACTTTTAAATGTACTTATGCAAGTCGACATTTTTGGCGAATGCAGATTTTGTAAACAGGCCCGAATGTCATTCCACTCGAAAAAATTCCCTAATTTTGATTTTCACCGGAAAAAAGGTAAATCTATACAGTCGACAAATTCCTAAAATAAGTCGGCAATAAAGTCACCCCCGCACGGCTCAAACCCTAGCTACGCCCTGCAAATAGGCCAAGAAACATAGAAAACATAGCACGACAGAATTGAAATTGTCGTGACTAATGTCATAAACTTTTCTCTATAAGATGTTGTTACTTCTTTTTGTAGAGGGTGCTTCTATCCTTTCGTTTCTTATTTATTTGCCAATTTTCAAATTAATTTTCGCTAGCTCAGCCATCAACTGAACATATACCTTCCCCCAGATATAATGATAAGTCTTAAAATTACGTGTGTCAATTTTAAATTTAAAAGTCTGTCAAATTTTGATGCAACCAAACATAAATGACTTACTTTTGGTACGATACGTTGTTTACCATTTACTGTTCCGATTTGTGCGAAGTATATTTTTTGCTTAAAGTTAAATATTATTGTTACCTTTGTATATGAAAAGCATAGTATGTACTATCATGGCAAGTATTTTTAATGTTGCCCCGACCCTTGTGATGGCGCTGCAAAATTTGGGGTGTAGAATTTGATTTTGGGAGTCTTTAAGCGTCGGAAATTAGTGGTGGGAGCAAGAGGAGACTATTATTTGGATTATTGCATCCAAAAAATATCAATAAATATCAATTAAAACCTCCATGAGCTCTCCGCAAAAAAAAAAGAGTAAGGGTTGTCCCCACTTCTTAGATGTCGCCCCATTCGACTTCCACCATATGATGGTACTATGATTTCCTTATACAAAGCTGTTACAGTGTTTTAACTGGTCAGTGGTACTGCGAAAAAGTATATTACTGAAGCAAGAACAAGAAGTATAAAAGTTAAGAAACTAAATTTTTTTACAAAACCTTTTATTTTTGCGGAAGCCTTTAATTTGACATTAGCAAAACACAAAAAAAAAAAAAAATAGCTCGACGAATTTGAAATTTTCACAACTAATTCAAAACATTGTAACTAAAACTATTAATCATAAAAATTTCATTTGAACTTAGCAAATGGCCAGGGGCGGGTGTAGCGAGTGCTCTTCAAGCTTCAGGAAGCCAGATTTACTGATTCAAAAAATACAAAAAAACCAACAATTTTAAAATATTTTTCGGAAAAAAGTAAAAAAAGGAAGAAGTAATTTTGTATTTCCATTATATTTAGGTTTTTAAACTTTTAAATGTACTTATGCAAGTCGACATTTTTGGCGAATGCAGATTTTGTAAATAGGCCCGAATGTCATTCCACTCGAAAAAATTCCCTAATTTTGATTTTCACCGGAAAAAAGGTAAATCTATACAGTCGACAAATTCCTAAAATAAGTCGGCAATAAAGTCACCCCCGCACGGCTCAAACCCTAGCTACGCCCTGCAAATAGGCCAAGAAACATAGAAAACATAGCACGACAGAATTGAAATTGTCGTGACTAATGTCATAAACTTTTCTCTATAAGATGTTGTTACTTCTTTTTGTAGAGGGTGCTTGGCTAGCTTGCATCAAGTTAGCAAAACAGCAAAAAAAAAAAAAAACAAAAAAAACATAAAACATTCTAAGACAAAATTGGACTTCCGTCAAGTTAGCACTACAATTTTGGAAATTACAAAAAATAAGTACATATGCATTTAATTACAGTTTTTTTTTTGTAGTAAATTTGTTGTGAAAACAACAATTTATTGCATACTTACATTTTCAAGTTTTGCTGTTTGATGGCTGATATCACAATGTGTTCACAATAAAATTACTACAAAAAAATACAGTTTAAATAAACTAAAAAAACACGCTTTAATAGCAAATCGAACTAAAACTCAGAAAATAAATTTTAATTTATATTTTATTGAACGGTTATAAGAAGTATACTAACTCATCAATATGTTTCAATAATTTTCAAAAACTCTTAAATAAAAATAAAGTCATGAAAAGAAAATTAATTTCATTGTTAAAAAGCTTGGGGTGCTTTTTATATCATATTTCTATACTAACTCTATGTTTACAAATAACTACTAATCATATATTTACAACAGTCGATATCGAGCACCCCACGCTTTTTTACAATGAAATTAATTTTCTTTTTAAACTATATTTTATTTTTCACTTTTTAGTTCGATTTGCTGTAAAACGTCTTTAATATGTACAGATATGTTAACAGTTGCATCTCCGTAGAAAACATATTCAAGAATTTTTATGTTGCCAACATAAACAGCGAGACATACCTAGTGGTATAACTTTATTTGCGAACAAGTCTTATGAATTATTTCGTAATCGAATCATTTCATCTAATGCTTAAAATCACTAATCCTGACAATCCTAATCAGAATAATGAGATAAGCTTATCAAAATGTCGGTGGTCGTTGATAAATCTACAACATTTGAAGTAAATCTGATCGCTAAAGTGCGGGGCAAAATTGAGCCCTAACGAGTCAGTTATATACAAATTAAAATTATTCTCTTTTATTTTATAAAAAAAAATATTTCTTTATTACTTTTTTTATTACTTAGAATTCTATTACAATTAATATTAATAACTAACTAACTATGCTGCTCTGCTGATGAGTATGAACTGAATACTGTTTAATTAAAATGGAATGATAATGCTGATCATCACTTTTGGGGTGTCTGGATAAAAAGTGTTGTGTGGGTGTTCTTGCTTCTGGGTGGCAATATGGTTATAACATAATCTGCTGATGCTGCGATGGGTGGAGAATGGAGATTGATTTCCTTTGTCTTAACTCCCCTCTTAGTTCAAGTTTGAACGTCCTCGTTCAATTTCTTCTGCTATAGCGTGATTTATGCGTAAGCATGCTTGCTCCATCAAATCATCTTGAGATTCTTGCTTTTGGTTTGTCTTGTATGCTCTTTTTAATATTATTAGTGTGATAACAATTAAAAATGCAAACATGATTGTATATGTTGGATTATCATACACTTCTTGCTGTAGAAAATTTAAAAAGTTAATGTTTTGTATTTTTAAATCTTCGTTTAGTGATTCAATATATTGTCCAATTTCATAGTTTGAACTTGAATATCCCTTTAGGAATTGTTTTATTTCGTATGATGGGTTTTTGTATATAACTTCATCAATACAAGTTTGGTTTTCGAAGGTAACTAAATTAGTTCCGTGATAAGTGATGTTATCAACAATGTGTTCTCCAGTAATTAATATGGATCCTTCCAATATGACTTCTATCCGTGAATTGTGTTCTTTGATTTTGCTGCAAGTGGTTTTTCTGTTGTTTAATAGGTTTGATAGGCAGTTGGCGTTATGATCTAATTTACAGTAGTAGTTGTTTAACTCTATTTTACATTCTTTAATATTTGTATAGTTATTTTTGCAGAGGGCAATTTGATTTGGTATGATTATTTTTCCGTCAATATGACTTATTGCTCTAACTTCAAAAAGTATACAGTTCAATGTTATAATAGGATATTTAATTAGAATTACAATGATATCCTGTTTTTGCATAATTTTAAATTTGGATGCATCTAATAAATCTGAAATAGATAGTGATACATTTTCATGTTTGATTATATTTTTAATTTCTCTTAAACTTAATATATTAGGATTTAAATTTCCAAGCTTAGATAGTGATATAGTGTTCACTAAGTTTTGTAATTCTAGGATGATAATTTTACATTGTTTGGTTACAATATCATCTATGTGGTTTTTTGATAAGCTTTCCATTAATTTGAATAATTTTGAATTAATCATAAATTGTTTGTTGTTATTCTCGACTAAGTCGTTTATCTTATTTTCGATTATTATTTTATCATTATGATCAGGAGATCCTGCAATATATTTCCAAATAGTACCGATTGTTTCGATAGCTCTTTTATTACGATTTGTTAAAGTTAATTGGTCTAATAGGGTTTCGATAATAGAGAAATCTATTTCGTGTTTTTCAGTGTATGGAGTACCAGGGTATTCCGTTTGATCGTGATGCTGTATCAAAGCTTGTTTGGATTCGCGTATTATTTTTCTTATATAAGTTAGATTTGTAACATGAAAAAGATTTGCATAATCTTCGTATATTAAAACATTGTTATTATTAATTAACAAATAATCTTCTCTTGAATAATCGATTACTTGAGCTGCACAAGCTGTGATTGTTAACAGTAAGAGGAACATTTTCTGAAATTATTAAATTATTTTTAAATTATCTTTATGAATTTCTCTTCCATTTCTTAATTTAATAGTATGACCTAAATCTTCTTTTACAATAATTTTCTTGAATTTGGGTTTTATTTTTCCCCATCTTTCATTAGTTGTTTTTTCATATGCAATACGATTTTCTTCTAGTGGAATTTGTTTTCTTTTTTTATTAAATGTTCTTAAAGTTTTTTCTTGTGCTGTTTTTAATTTATTGAAAGTATCTGAATGGTCATTTTCGTTAAATAATATATTTATAGGTTTTTCATTAATAACAGAATGTATAGTTTTATTGTATTCTAAAGCTGATTTGATTAGTACTTCTTCTAAGTCTACTATTTTAAATTCTTCTCTAATGCATCTAGCTAGTTCTTGGATTGTGCTGTGCACTCTTTCTACTTGTCCATTTGATAATGAATGTTTTGCTGGAACATAATACATGTCTATTTTTTGACGTTCCATTAACGATTTGAAAGGTTGGCTTGTAAATGTCGGGTCATTGTCGCAAGTTATGTTAGTACAATTAGGAAATGTTTGTAAAATTTCTAAAACCTTGATACCCATGTTAAGTTTGTTTTCTATAATTTTTATTACTAAAAATTTAGAATATGTATCTATGCAAGTTATGACTTTCAATTTTTCGAACATCATTACATCTAAGTGTAAGGATTCCCCTTTGTTCTTGGGAATTGGTGCCTCACCAATTGGTTCAATATGGGGCTTCCTATTGTATTTATTCCTATTGCAAATTTCACATGATCTAACATATTCTTCTACCTCTTCTCTAATTGAGGGCCAGTAATACATTTCTTCTATTTGCTTTATATTTTCTTTTGAGCCTCTGTGTGCCCTTGTATGAATTTGTTCTATTATTATTAGTTGGTCGTCTTTATTTGTTATATCATTGACGAAATGTTTGCAACGAATGAATTTATTTGTAAATGTTTTAAAAACATCTTTTAGTTCATAAATTACCTCTGCATGAGTAAATAATGCTACTGTTCCTGGTTTAAGGAATTCTTTGAACAATTGTATTAATTGTGAAGGGTCTGAATATTCTATTAGGTGCCTTTTTTTGTTAGAAAATGGATTCAGTTGTTCGTGGATGAATTCTGAAGATTTATGAACAACAATTTGTTGGTTAAATTGGTTTATAGGTTTGTTTAATATTTCAATGTTATCATGTTCACTACTTTCGGCTGAGTGCGTTGTAGCGTGGTTTGATGATGAGTCAGATATTTGATTGAGGTTTTGTCTAGATAATGCATCTGCTACTATGTTTGTGGTTCCAGGTTTATAAATGAATTTTGGTGCATATTCCTCAATAATACTATGCCATCTTTTCATTTTCGAATTTGGGTTTCTTTTAGAAACAGCGTAGGTTAAGGGTTGGTGATCCGTATGGATCTCGAGGTTTGTGATACCGTAAAGGTAATTTCTTAGATTCTTTAGTGCATAAACGATAGCGTAGAGCTCTTTCTCGTTTGTGGCATAACATTGTTCGGTTTTGTTTAAGGTTTTCGATATGAAGGTGATTGGTTTCCCATCTTGGGATAAAACTGCACCAATTGCATCGTTAGAAGCATCGGTTGTTAAAGTAAATTTTTTTTCAAAATTTGGCTGTGTAAGCTCGACTTCGTGCATTAAATATTCTTTTAATGTATTAAATGCTTTGACCGCATTTTCATCTAATATTATTTCAGTTTTTTTTGCTACATGTGTAGAAATTTGTCCATTTTCACTTTTTAAATAATTTGTAAGGGGTTTTGCTATATTGGCAAAGTTTTTTATAAATTTTCTGTAGTAGCCTATCATTCCGAGGAAACTACGAAGTTGTCTTAGTGTATTTGGTTGTGGATATTCTTTAATAGTTCTAACTTTTTCTGGGTTGGTTCGTATTACGTTTTGTGCTACGATATAACCCAAAAACTCTACTTGATCTTTGTATAACTCTGATTTTTCTATAGAAATTTTCATATTTGCCTTTTTTAGTATATTAATTATTTCGTTTAAGTGTTTCGTGTGATTTTCGAGAGTATCTGAATATACAATGATATCATCAATATATACATGGCAAATTTTGCCTATTAATGGACGCAGTATGTCGTCCATTGCCCGTTGAAAAATAGAGGGGGCATTTTTTAAGCCAAACGGTAGTCGTATATATTCATATTTTCCGTTATTTATAGAAAAGCTAGTTTTTTCTATGTCTTCTGGTTTCATCATTATCTGATGGAATCCAGATTCGAGGTCGAGAGTTGAAAAATATTTTGCTTTCCCTAGGTTAGAGAGTATAACACTTGTATCGGGTATTGGGTATTTATCCGATATAGTGTGTTCATTCAATTTTTTGAAATCAATTACAAGGCGGTTTTTTGGCGTTCCGTCTTCATTTGTTCCTTTTTTAGGAACGACCCAAACGGGGCTGTTATAAGGACTTTTGGAAGGCCTTATTATATTTTTATTTAATAAATCGTGAATCTCGAGGTTCACAAATTTATTAGCGCTTAAGGGGTAAGGATATTGTTTCGTCCATATAGGCTTTTCTGTATCTGTACGGATTTCAGCGATAACATCGGTCCTAAATGGCAAAGTCATATCAATGCTTGAGTGGATATCCGTAATCCTTTTAGTCATTGATTCAACCAATCTTTCTATGTCAATATCTTTTATATTATTTACCTTTTTACTTAATTCTTTTTCGGTGAAAAATATTTTTTCATATTTTTTATTATATTTAATAATTTTATTTTCTAAATCAATTTTTGCATTTATATCACTAAGTAGGTTGATGCCTATAAGCGCATCGAATTCTAAATTGTTAATCACGTAAAATCTCGTGATTGTATTAAATATTAATACTTCATGATATGTTTTTATTATTATTTCTCCATTTGGAGTGAGGGCTCGTTTAAATATAGGGAGGCTGATTTCTTCATGAAAAATGTTGGGCTTGCAATAATTACTATTAGCTCCGGTATCTAACAGAATACGAATGTTTTTATCTCCTAGTTTTCTTTGAATGTGGGGCAATCCGGTCTCATGTCTAAAAAATGATCCGAATTTTCGTTTAAATTGTTAATTCTTTCATTTTTGTTTGGTGGTGGTCTATTCGAATGTCCACTATAGTTATCTTTTTCTCTCTTGAATAGAGGTCTTTGGGGATTATTGTACAAGTTTTGATCAGGTTTTTTCCATTGCCAATTTGGATTTCTATAGTTACTTGGACCTGGTAGTACATTGTATGGATTCTGTGCTGTATTAGCGTGTATTTGTTTATAGTGATTTAAGTCACTTTTATTCATAGGTCGATTAACTGAAGACCCAAGAACCATTGGTTCAAATCGTTGGGACAACTGTCTGTAATCGTTATTTGGATATCGAGGGAAACCATCGTGTGTTGTTTGCATGTTCCGTGGAGGAAATCTTAAGTTGTTGTTAGGTAGTTTCTTAATATCATTTGGTGAACTATACCTTTGTGCAAAGGTAGCACGTGATTTATTCGATTCCAGTTCTTGAGCTTTTGCTAGAGCACTTGGTAGATCTGGGGGGCAGATTGAGAACAAAATATCTGAGAGATTTCCAGACAAGCCGGATATGAATGTTCTCAAGGCGTTTTGCCTATGAATCTTACATAGTTCATGTGAGATGGGTGACTCATTTCCGTGGGTCATCATGGTCTTATTAATGATTAACGTAAGTTTTTCATTTACTTTATTATAGTAGTCTAATATCTCCATAGACCCTTGTCTTAACACACTTAGCTCCTGCTCTAACATATGCAGTGGCCTTTTATCGGCGTAAGAAAAATCCAATCTTGCCATAATTGCTTCGAAGTTTAGTGTTGTACCATGATTGGTCAAAATATCATTTGCACTATGCAGAATTTTATTTCTGAAAATGGTAAGTGCTGCGAAAAATCTCCTACTGCCTTTCGTATATAGGCTAATTGAGTTGTAAGCTGCTTCTCTCCAACTTACATAGGAACTTGCGTTACCAGAAAATTCAGGTAACGACTTTATAACATCTAACCCTTCGTTATCTTGTATTGTTACATCTATAGTTTGCTTTTCAAAATTCTTAACTACATTAGATGCTCCTAAATCTTCTAGTTTTTTATTTAAGTCTTTAATTTCTTTAGAAAATTCGATTTGTAGCAAGTTTGTGTTATTTAATATTGCTTTCGCGATTAAAGTTTCTACTTCCTGTACGTTTGACATTCTGTTATTAATAATTTCTGGACTTTTGCTTGAATCTAAATTTTTGTTTGCACTTTGTATTTTCACTTTTTTTTGTTTTTTGTAATCACTCATAAATTTTTTTAAATATATCGGACATTAATTCATCTTAAAATATAGGTTCTTACTTATAATATATTTTCTGCGCTTTCTCCAATCTTTGTTGAATATTTGGCTGTATTTTTTTGGCGAAGACACTGATTTTAAGATTTTACTTTGTTTTTTTCAAATTTTATTTAAAATTGGCCTATCTCGCCGGGGCCTCCAATTAAAATTATTCTCTTTTATTTTATAAAAAAAAATATTTCTTTATTACTTTTTTTATTACTTAGAATTCTATTACAATTAATATTAATAACTAACTAACTATGCTGCTCTGCTGATGAGTATGAACTGAATACTGTTTAATTAAAATGGAATGATAATGCTGATCATCACTTTTGGGGTGTCTGGATAAAAAGTGTTGTGTGGGTGTTCTTGCTTCTGGGTGGCAATATGGTTATAACATAATCTGCTGATGCTGCGATGGGTGGAGAATGGAGATTGATTTCCTTTGTCTTAACTTACATACAAACAAACAAACAAACAAACATACAGGTGAAACTAATAAAAGCCTGTTAAAAAGCTACAATTAACTGTATAGGTGCATACTCATTCTTGAGCGTAACCCACTTTTTTCGAAAATGGTTCCCTTAATATACCTATTTTAATACAAAAATAGTTCTATGCAGCTATCTTCACTCAAAATCAGTTGGCACTCAAAAAGGTGTTATTGCATTTCAAATTTTGATCATAGTTTGAGTGCAATGGTGCCGTGAAATAAAGCCAAGTGAAATAAGGCCAACTTTCAAAAATTGGCCTTATTGCACTTTGCAAAAGTGAAATAAGGCCAATTATCAGTGGTTGCCCTTATTACACTTTGACAAATTGAAATAAGACCAAAATATTTTGAGAAATAAGACCAAATCGACCTTAGATTATCAAAACGCCAGACAGGCGCCAATATCAAGTTTTTTTTTTGTTTAAAAGTACCTTCGCGGGTCCTCTGGATTTTAACTCCCTTTTTCGGGGACACACTCGCTCATGCGACTTCGTCGCTCCGCTTAGGGTATGTTAACTCGCCAGGCAAGCGCCAATGTCAACAGTTTGTTTGTTCAAAAGTGCCTTGGGTGTACTCGCTTTGTCAAAGTGCAATAAAACTAACTGTTGGAAGTGAAATAAAACCAATTTGGCCTTATTTCATTTTGTCTAAGTAAAATAAGACCAACTGCCGCAAATTGGCCTTGTTTCACTTTCGCAAAGTGCAATAAGGCCAATTATTGAAAGTTGGCCTTATTTCACTTGGCTTTATTGCACGGTACCGAGTGCAATAGTGGCGTAACCAATTGGACTCGGTTCTAAAGTTTGACTATGAATATGCACCATTATCATTAATGTGGGGGCCAAAATAGAAATATAAAACTTTCCCTATTGTGCCAATTTATGGTATCCCACCCCGATTTTATGATTGAAGAAATTTTTAGTTAGTGGCCATTCCTTTTTTTTTTCATGTGACCAAGATTTTTTTAATAGAAAAGAATAAAAAAATTTATAAGGATAATGTTCGTCCCAAATGATTGGGTAAATGTCATTTCCTCGGCCAGAAAGAGAAACCCACTCGAAATATTTCCACAACGTCTCTGGAAGAAAATATCACAAACAGGAAAATGTCCATTTTCAATTTCAAGGTTGAATGGCTTAAAATTCAGTGGTTACATTTCGAAAAAAAATAAAACATTTCCAATTTTTTATAAGTATTCCAATGAAATTGATGTTTTCTCAGAGGTCAATTTAAAAATAGACAATCGGTGGATATTAAAAATCTCAACCAGCTTGAGAAACCTAAAATAAATGATAAAATTATAAAGACTTAATAGAACTGCTTCAATTTAAACCTACCACCAATACATCACTTTTTTTATAATAATTTAAAAACGTCAACAGGTGTTCCAATTAAAATAATTGACGTTTTCTCAGACGAGGAGTAAAATGATTAAGAAATAAGTAAAAATGTATGTATAATTCTTTATTGTTAAAATATGAACTATGAAAGAATAAAAAAAAATAATATAATAAATTTGACGTAACCTTTCTTTTTTATTTATTTTTACAGAAAACCATGAATGCAATAGTGGCATAACCCACTTTTTCTACAAAATAATGTTGAATTTAAAAAAAAAAAGCTTGCCCAAAAAGTATGTCTTTTTTTCAAACTCTTCCACGTTTTTAGATTAATCAAAAATTTTGAAGGGAAAATACAAAAAATGTTTAAAGAAACCCTGTATCTTAAATCTCTCGTATTTCTAAGTGAATTTTATGGGTTACGCCACTATTGCTCTCATGGCCTCATATATACTAATATAAATCATATTATAAAATTATTGAAATAGAAGCTATGTACAACGTTTTTTTTTATTTTTCGTATTCCTATAGGTTGGTACATCATTACTTTCTATTTTTTAACAAAATTTATTCAATAATAACTATCTATACTTTAAACAATAATTTAAATAACTGAAAAGAGATTGAAAGTTTTTGCCATTTAAAATCTCATAGAGGTCTTCAGGAGAAAGAACATTTTTACCGAAACATAATAAGTCTAGAGTTCTTGAAAACTGGACATCTGCCAATAAAATGGTACGTATTTTCTACTTCATCTAGATTGCAAATTGTGCAAATACCGAAGTGTCTTTTTTAAAAGCTTCGGCGTTAATATTGATCGAGGAGCCCGCCCTAACGAGGCTAATCAAATGAGAAGAATTTTCATTGACGAAGTATGGCCTGGAATTGTATTCGAGTTGAGGGTAAAGATCATGGAATTGTGAACTTCTGGCACCAGTGCCGTAGCCAGGATTTTTTTTCGGGAGGGGCTTGTTCCTAAATCTTACAAAGATTTCTTTAAATAAAAAAAACTACATATTGTAGGTATGCATTTCAATTCAAAATTAAACTAAGGATGATATCAGGTGTGTTCTTTCAAACTCCAAATAAAATTATGCAAAACACAACAAAAAAGCAAAGTAATTTATTACATATTAAACGCAACAACATTTATGTCTATATAGACATTTGTTAACTCGAGATAATTATATGGAGTTAGCTATATAGGTACTATAAAACTAATTGTTATTATCGATAATTTGTATGGAAAAGTCAAGGCCAGGGTTATGAGCTATCCTGCATTTTGTCGTTGTCGTTGTTCTTTCTGATTTTGACAGTTAAAAATGTCGCCCTTTGTTGGAAGAGTAATCAAAATCAAATTCGGCATTTTCACAAAAAAAGACACAAGTCACATCCTTTTTGGAAAAATGGCACAAATCAAACATTGTTTTTTCACTAAAATAATTATTTTAGGTAAGTGTTTTTATTCATGAAATAAAAATTAAAATATGATCTTGGTCTTAGAAAATGATGCGTTACAAAACTGTGTTTTTGAATTACATATTCATTCTCTTTTTACCTAATTCTGTATAGGAAGTGAACTTTCATTTTTCACGAAATCACTTTAGATTAGATTAGATTGGTTCTTTTTTTTTCAAATATTAAATATTAAGACTAAACTTCACGGGAAATCACTTTAAGTGGACTTGTGCATGTTTAAAAAAAAAAAAACAATCGGAAGGCAATGCCCAAATCGATAGTTACGTAGTAATTCAAAATAGGTACTTGATTCCTATGGGCTGTTTCTGTTTGTCAAATATCTTATTTTTTATTTGCAGAATTAGGTATAATCAGGGATAGGATTTTGTTTCATGTTTCAATGACAAATACATACCTATAATGCATTTTATTTTGCTTTTTTTTTGGCCTTTTCTTGCCTTTCTGCCGTTATTGCCTTTTTTGCTTTTTCCCATCATTTAAGCCTCTTTCTAAATTATACATATGTACAAAGGACTCAAATTTACAAACAAAAAGCTTGTTTAAGTACTTAATGTGCAATATACAATATACATGCATGCATATTGCATATGCATACATCACATTCAAAAAATAGGTCAACAAAAAAATTTTAGTGAGCTTTTTTGTGTGCACTTATGAAGCTTAGAAATGAAGAAAAAAAGAAAAAATATTGGGTACCTACCTATCTTGTATGTCCTTACATGTTCCTCAACGGACAATCATAAACTGGGTGCCGATGTGCGCGTGTGCACCGTCGAAAGAAACTATACTATACCTATTCAGAACCATTAAAATTAAGTTGAATATTTATGTTTCTTCTTTCTTTTTTGGAAAATGCTTTTTTTGACTATTTGGGTGCTTTATTTTGCCTTCTTTTTAAATTATTAGGTCCACAAAATCCCATCCCTGCTTATAATAATTGTTATTATACTAACTTTTTTCAATTTCTTTTTCTACAATTACTGAATCTCCAACACTAATTAGAGTTTAGAAGCAAAGCGTTTTAATTTTCTACAAAAGTGCTGATTTCATAAATAATCTACATATGTAAATACCTACTTATGATGATATTGGCAGAACAATTCATAAAAGATTTGTACTATGAATCAAAAAAAATATAACTTTCATGTCCTAACAAAAACATCAGGCAGTTGTCAAAATTCAAATTTCGTAAAAAGAGACCGAACTATCCTCAAATTTCATTATATTTTTCACCTTTTAAATTTATTTATTAAAAAAATATTTATTTTATGCATGGGTACCTAAATAGTATCTTTTTTCATAACGAAGTGTTTTCAAGTAGTTTGGCTTCAGCCCCTCAAGCCCCCCCCCCTCGCTACGTGGCTGTCTGGCACTACTGATGTTCTTAGTGGTTTCGGAATTTTTCAAGCTTTCTATATAATATTCTTGTGCAGTTCGATCAAGAAAGATGGAGAAGTAAAAGAATTATTATCTATAACTATATGTTATTGCATATATGTATGTATCTCTCCATTCGCGGGCCCAACTTGATATCAACCTAGCACAGCTACAAATATGTTCACAATTAATAATTTGACACTGCCTCTTTTTGTGAATTGAGAAGATAAGGGCATCGTTTGACTAGTGTAGAATGATTTCATATTCTAAGATTTGCTTAAATGTTATTCAGAAATTCTTATATGTAGTTGTTCCGGCATTGGACGGTACAGATTTTGAATTTTTTATACCCAACCCTTAAAGTACTCTTGTGTGCATGCCATTAAATCTTCCAACCAAAAACTCAATGTGTTTCCGTTTTAATTGTATGTTCCCTAAAAAGGTTAGAAAACAATAAAAGAATTTCAATTTTTGGTTCAATAGGTATTTGAAGACTTTTGTTTATAATTTCTTTGCCAATGCTTCTGCTCTAAAAAACCATTCTCTCCATCACTTAATTGAAAATTATTCACCCTCTTGGCAAAAAACCATCAACACAGGGAAAAATTAATTGGCTGGATGCTCATGTTCAACTGATGCTCAGAAGGAATTTTCCATTCATTCATCAGCCTGACGCCCACACACCGATTATCTAACCCGAAATTTAAAAGTTTTCTCGAAAAGCGGTCGTGAAAGGGTTTTGGTTTTTGGAACTCCACTCTTTAGTTCTTTGATGTTCATTCCTGCAAAATTTTATATAGTTTAACTACACTGAACTTCTGACAAGAAAAAAATCTTCAAACAATTTCATGGTAATTTTACTTTGAACTACATATATCAAAAAAAGGTCAATTGCTCAATCAAAATTAAATTAAAATGTAGTTGAAAGTAGTGTTTTTTTCATTAATTCATAGACACTTCTTACATTTATCTGTAGTTGAAGAGTATGATGCTGACGCTGGAAAAAATTAAAAATAATAAATGGTTGTTTACATCAGCTTATTTTTTCTTTAAAGAAAGTGTGTACTTTTTATGAAACTCCTTCGTCAAGTCGTAATGGCGATAGCCATATTTGTATTTAAAAAACCGTACATAAACGTATCTATTATAAGAAAAGACGAAGAAGAATAAGGTAAAACATTTTTTGCTGCATACTTGGAGAACCCCGAATAACCCCCTTTCACCCACACAGTAAATTTTGTAAAAAAGACGAAGAGATCAGAGAAGAACATTCATAAATCCACGCTGCTGAAAAAATTTTACACAGACAATACAAGAGTTTGAGGGGTGAAACCAGCATATGCAGCACACGCGCCTTATAAAGCACTAAGTACTTTTTTTTTAGTTTTTAGTTTTTGTCCTTTTGGTCCCTTTGGTGCTGTTGCTGCTGCTGCTGCCGCTAAAGTTGCTGCATTTTCCCCAGTATTTTGGGTATTGGGGTTTCTTTTCCAGCCTAATTTCCATGTATGATATAACTGTTCATACTTCTTATAGTCTTGGAACGGAGCTTGATTTTTTTTTGTTTTCTTCTTTTCTTAATTTTGCTTTCATGTGTGTAGAGAGAAAGAGAGAGAAAGAGAGAGAGGGAGAGAGAAAGACAGAGAGACAGAGAGAGAGGGAGAGAGAGCAGCGTAAATGATGTGTTGAAGGGGTTGGTGAAAATTTACATTATGAGATTCATTTTAAATTGAAAAATCGTATAGGTACCTACATTATTTTGTTTGTTGCTGCGTGCTATAGGTATGTGACACATTTTTTTTAAAGATTGTCCTAAGTCGCATTCTACACAACGTGCTAGGTACATACATACATACCTACCTACATATATGGTTTGGAGATTTATTTTGAATACCTACATGATGAAATTAAATAAAAGTCGAAAGCACTAAATATTAAAATGATCTATAGAAGTATTCAACACGAATATTAAACATTTTGGCACACAATTATGAACTTTTCTTTTCGTGGGAATTAATTTTTTTTGTAATTTTTTTGGAAATTCAAAGTTCGTCGAAATTTTTCTCTTCGTGGTCATATTCAGACTGACGTTTGATGACTGTTACTGTTATGTAGGTAAACTTATGCTTCCTAAATTTTATGTTTGTTTGTGTTGTGAGTTCTAGCTCCTAGGGAAAGTTTTGAATAATTAAACAAATTTTTAGACAATTAAAAAAAAAATGCATTGCTCTAAACAGATTCATTACTAAAGACTTCAAGTCAATTGGGAATTAAATAGGTACTCAAACTAAACATTACTTCAATGTTGCGATCACAAGGACCAGTAAAATGATTGGGACTTCAAACAATGCAATACCAAAGTTACCATAAGTTTGAAGTTTGAAAAAAATAGCTCGGGGTATACTGACAGAAAGAATCCCGGGAGATGCTTTTTTGCTTTCTTAAACTTGCTCTAGTAGGTAAGTAGGTACCCACCTATGTTCACAGGAAAAAAAACTAGATTTTAATAATATGCGTTCCAGTATCTAGGTACCACCAAAACAAGAATCTATTTAGGTACTCTTTTTCTGTGATTTATTTTTCAAAAACTATTCGAAAGCCTTCTTGTAATCCAATTTGATCTTGAAAAGATCTTATGAGTATACGTATACTATATATTCACCACCACACCACACATTTTGAATATTTCACATACAGCTATAGGTACTACTTAGCTTAAACCTATAAAGATATGCAAACCAATTCCAAAATATCTATACCACAAAGAAAAACCTGCGTATAAAGAAAGAAGGTATGGTATAGACGCAGAACATTACTATGCTGATGTATCTGAGTGCTAAAAACCTCGCATAAACTACGTGCTAAACAAACAACCAACAGCACAAGAAAAAATTGCAAGACAATGAGCAAAAAAAAAAAACAAACAAACAAACAATGAATACACGAGTATTACTACTCATCTTAAAACATTCATTATGCCCAATGGTAAATACGTCAAGGCAGGACAAAATTTGCATAAGAAAACCCGAAGTACGTGTAGGGTAAATGGCATATGAAAGGAACACAATTTTTACTGAGACTGAGAAATACGAGACCAGACGCAGATATGTTGCGGGGGGAAGGGGCGAAATAACTGCCAACCGCCATTTATTACCGAAAATAATGCAAACAAATGCAAAATTATTGTATGTCGGTAATCTTGATAAATGTTTGGTTTTAGAGAAAAAAGTTTCAACAAAAATTCCTCACCGCAATATTTTCAAAAACTTCTCATAAGTACTTTCTTTGGAAATTTCGAGAGATATACTTACACTTTCAAAGGTTTCAATTTAACAATTTGAATATTTTAAACAGTTTCTCTATTTTGTAACGAAATTGAAATAAATATAATTTCTCTAAGAAACTTGCACATAGGTTCATTGATTTCATTTTTTTTGCATTTTTGAAAGAGCTAAAAATAGCGTCAAAAACTGCAAGCATTGACAAAGAAGGGAGAAAATATATAACGAATAATTTTAGGCTTTTTGAACTCTACTTATATTTCTGAGAAAAATTCTGGAATTTTGCAAAGAAGCAAGTGGGATGCTGGGGGCAAGGAACACCCACGAGTTGGGAAATAGAAAAAAAAAACGATTTTAATAAAATTAATTTACTTTAAATGAAGAGAATTGTTTTATGCTATTAACGCTTTGTCATCATGGTCATCTTCGTCTGCCAAATCGTCATTACTATATTTGTCGTCTGAAAAATAATTGTTAATATTGCAAAAAACTTAATCGCCCAATGTAAAATTAATGCAATCGTCTTTTCCCCCACTTTTGCGGCCCTGCAAAATTGTGTATTTTCACTCAAAAAGATTAAGAGAGTGCAAAAAGAATAAAGAAGAATGAATTGCAATAGTGTTGTTGAAATAGTTGAAATGACAGTATTGGTCACTCTCGATCATTGAATAAGAAGTACAGGAAGAGGCATATCGAGAAAAAAGTGAAGTAGTTTTCATAATTGTGTGAGTTACACAAACACAAATGCATTGGCACAGGGTTGGAGTGAAGGTAGACGGCTATTTGCTGGGGCGCCGAAAGGAATATTTTGCTAAATTTTTTTTGGGTGGTTTAATAAAAATATGTGTAGCTAGAAGTACTGGAATATGATTTCCATTTTCTCAGAAGTACTTATTCACATACCAAGGAGCATAGCTATTACTGTAAGCCTTAAAAGAAAAAAAACTTTTTTAATTTGGTTAAATTTATTCGATCAAATAAATAATTGAATGAGTTTTTTTTTTGATTTATTTCTGGCTGGATTATAATATCGAATAAAGTACACTTGAAGTAATAAAATTAAACTTACCTCTTACAGGAACCTGAAAACTTTAAATGGATAAATGAAAATATAGTTTTTAGTTTTATGTATAATTTTAATGAAAAAAAAACATTATCACAGATATTTTCCTTAGTCAAATACATAATTTGAAATCACAATTTATTTAATACATACATAGTTAAATTCCCCTGAAGTGAACTGTTTTTGTCAATTTAGTTCTAATTGATAACTTTTCGTTACTTCGTGATGCAATATAAAAATATCTTGTTTTTAGAAATATTATTAAAAATATGTTCAGATAAAATTGGCATTGCAGAAGGAAAAAGTAATTTTTTTTTCCTGGAGCAGATTTTATGAAGTCACATTCACGGAAGTGACTTGAACAGACAAGGTATGAATACTTGATTTCATCCAACTCAAGAATTTCCATCCACTTTAGTGCTTTCCATTCATCTTTCGGAAATTATTAAAGTAGTAGAGCTTTTTTTACTTAATTAAAATCATCACAACTGGACACAAATACTTCTTGACGAAGATACAAAACCGACACGATAGACATGGACAATCGCAGCAATATTGAAAATACGTAGTATATTTCCAAAACTAAACCGCGGAAAAATAACTGCACTACGGGCGCTTAACGTTTCTTAGCGCCTTGCCATCACCAACAAAAACCTATCCGTCCCTGTACTAAAATTTCTAATTTGACATTACAAGCTCATTTGTGCAACATGATTAAAGTATATTTTTATTTTGAACAATATTACTATTTTTATCTTAAAATACCATGAAATAACAATATGAAAGTATTCTAAGATAACGTATTTACCAAAATAACATCACTTTAAGTTACTATTTGTGGTATATGAGCCAAGACTTACTTGTGAAATGAAAACTTTTTGTTTTTCCGGTTATACAAGTTTTTACAACTTTTCACACAGCACCTCATTTTGATTTATATTTTAATAATAATATGATTTAATTTTCAACACAAATTGGTTTTTATTTCACTTTTTTATTAGTTTTGCAGTACGTTTTTCACTTTTTTAAAATCTTTCTACTTCACAACACTAACTCTCAGCAAGGCAAAATGACAGATAGGGTTCACTTTTTTTTTTTTTTTTTATTTTAATACTTCACTCACGTACACTGTATATGTGCTAAAAGCCTCTTCCTCTATTTCTTATTCAATGCTCTCGATGAACTGAATAGATTACAAAATAAATGAACTTTTATACCAATGGCCAATAATAGCGAATATTGTCATGGTTGGCAAATAATGCGTTTAACGATATGAAAATTCTACTTTTTTTTTAATTTGATTTAAGGAATTAAATGAATGGGAATAGTTGTGCGTCAAGAGTCCACAAACGACATACATGTAGTGCGTTTGAAAACTTAGTTCAAGAGCTTCATTTTTGAATACAGATACAGAACTGTAAACCATGGGGTTAACGCAGTATATTAAAAACAAAATCTTACTTTTTCTTTACATATAGAATTATCTAAAGATCATAATGAAAGGGCTTTAAATGAATACGATTTCGACCCAGGAGAAGCCAGACTTCATCTCAGAGGAAGTATACACATACAGTCCCGACATAATAAGTAGTAGTAGAGCAAAAGCAATACCATACATTATATACTCGTTAACACGGCAGAGCACGGAAGAAATGCTTTCAAGCACTACTACTGCACTTGTTTAACAGGACGTCCTACGTTCGGTACGTGTGCACTGCACTTGTCATATCCATTTTGTGGTATTTATGTTGGGCCTGACATTAAACCATGTTCATTGTTGATAAGTTACTTCTATGGTAAGTGCTGCAATGAAATAGCCTGTTGCATTCCTCCCCTTAAACGATTCAACCGAAATACTGGCGTTTCCAGGAATGCTCATCAGCCCAATTTTGGTCGTACTGTCAAGTACAGGGATTCGTTATTTAGCCATACTACGCGAATACCCTTCCACGCTCTGTCTTTCCCTCTCATTGTGATGTACTGACATTCTAGACTAATGTTCACCGACATCTCCTTTCAAATCCCCTCCTACTTACCTTAAGCTCGCACTGTTGTCTCTGGCATATAAAGGGTACATAATAGCGTCAATTGGGATATGGCTATCGTTATAGTGTTTTGTTTTTAAAACCTTTATTTCGGTAAAATTAAAAATATTTAAAACTAAAATAAATGGGTGTTTTTCGGGGGTAAATGTAAACATGAATATGACACCGTACTCCAGTGACTTTGGAGCATAAATATTTACTTTGCTAAAAAGCCTTTGGCGTTTTTAGACTTTGTTAATGTCTTGTGCTCAGGTTCAAGTAAAAAATCACCATTAGTCATCTATTTAAGGACACAAAGAGCGAATTAGTGCGCTATATAACATAAAAAATGGACAGTTTTTCAGTGCATATTTACTAAAATATATGCCACTTAAGTGGGCCATACGATTTATTTCAAACTGCCAATATGGAAACCAATTTAGTCTTAGTTGCAGCCTGATAAAATGACACTTTAGTGCTTAATACCGAAGTATCCCATACAGCTTCAAAAAAAGAGGCAGAACAGCTTTGTTCCTTTTAAAAAATACACAATAAATTACAACCAAACGTCAAAGCCCTCACTTTGACACAATAACATATACGATAAACCTTTGTATATGAAAACTATAGTACTATCATGGCGAGTTTTTTTTAGGGTTGCAGAGGTCCTGGTGGTGGCGCTGCAAAATGTGTGGTGTAAAATTCGATTTGGGGAGTCTTTAAGCGTCAAAAATTGGTGGTAGGGGCAAGAGTAGACTATTTTTTGGATAATTGCATCCAAAAAATATCAATAAATATTATTTAAAACCTCCATAAGCTCTCCGCAAAAAAAAAAGAGTAAGGGTTGCATAGGTAAACTAGATGTCGCCCCATTCGACTTCCACCATGATAGTACTATAGTTTTCATATACAAAGGATAAACTAGCTATTATGACTCTTTATGATTTACAATTATTGAGGTCGTGAGAGCAATAGTGGCGTAATCCATAAAATTCACTTTAGAAATACGAGAGATTTAAGAAACAGGGTTTCTTTAAACATTTTTTGTATTTTCCCTTCAAAATTTTTGATTAATCTAAAAACGTGGAAGAGTTTGAAAAAAAGACATACTTTTTGGGCAAGCTTTTTTTTTTTAAATTCAACATTATTTTGTAAAATAAGTGGGTTATGCCACTATTGCATTCATGGTTTTCTGTAAAAATAAATAAAAAAGAAAGGTTACGTCAAATTTATTATATTATTTTTTTTATTGTTTCATAGTTCATATTTTAACAATAAAGAATTATACATACATTTTTACTTATTTCTTAATCATTTTACTCCTCGTCTGAGTAAAACGTAAATTATTTTAATTGGAACACCTGTTGACGTTTTTAAATTATTATAAAAAAAGTGATGTATTGGTGGTAGGTTTAAATTGAAGCAGTTCTATTAAGTCTTTATAATTTTATCATTTATTTTAGGTTTCTCAAGCTGGTTGAGATTTTTAATATCCACCGATTGTCTATTTTTATATTGACCTCTGAGAAAAACATTAATTTCATTGGAATACTTATAAAAAATTGAAAATGTTTTATTTTTAAATATATGATTTAAAATCATGAATAAAATAAAATATAATATATATATATATATATATATATATATATATATAAAATATAAACCAGCTTACAAGTGTTCAAATATGCGTTTCGCCCCAGTGTAATGGCTGGGCTCATCAGAAGATGACCATTACACCTTGTCTTGACGCATATTTACCCGAATAAATCGAGATTCCATATAACCCGAGCTACAAAGAGCAACTGCGAATTATACAGTAGCAACAAGTCTTCAAAGAAGATAAATTGTTGCAATTTTTATCCTGCTATGGACTTTTGATGAACAAATGTTTGACTGTTACCATATATTTAAAACAAACGGTGTTCAGGAGATAACAATTCGACTGGTAACAGTCAAACATTTGTTCATGTTTTATTTTTTTTTTCGAAATGTAACCACTGAATTTTAAGCCATTCAACCTTGGAATTGAAAATGGACATTTTCCTGTTTGTGATATTTTCTTCCAGAGACGTTGTGGAAATATTTCGAGTGGGTTTCTCTTTCTGGCCGAGGAAATGACATTTACCCAATCATTTGGGACGAACATTATCCTTATAAATTTTTTTATTCTTTTCTATTAAAAAAATCTTGGTCACATGAAAAAAAAGGAATGGCCACTAACTAAAAATTTCTTCAATCATAAAATCGGGGTGGGATACCATAAATTGGCACAATAGGGAAAGTTTTATATTTCTATTTTGGCCCCCACATTAATGATAATGGTGCATATTCATAGTCAAACTTTAGAGTCCAATTGGCCTCGAGTCTAAAGTTAACACACAGGTTAGAAACAGCTGCTATTCATAGAGAATTTTGCAGATCTGTTTAGTAAAAAACAGAAATCTACTACAATTTTATTAGTATTGCCCGTCAATCCATTGAAATTCAATACATTTTTCGACAGATAGAAAAAAACAACTTAGTCAAAGAGTCAGCCGTTTTTAAAATTTGAGCTCCAGTTTATATTTTGGACCCGGGTCTAAATTGTCTATGAATAACATAAACTCCAGGTTAGCTTAGAAGAGACAAAGAAACAACTTGTCAGACAACTATGAATATGCCCCAATAATAATAATTTTTTTAGACCATCCCATGTACGTTCTTTAAATACTGCATAAGACAAGATCCAATTTCTTGAGGTTCCCTTGACGCTGTAGACTCATCCCAAACATACTTAAGAACTTTTTCACTGCCCATATTATGTATACCAAAGCAAAAGGTCACAATCTATACCGAAGCAAAGTTTCTAAGAGAAGTATGAAGGTTACGACGCTATTGCACTCAAACTATGATCAAATTATAAAGTGCAATAACACATTTTTGAGTGCCATCTGGTTTTGAGTGAAGATAGCTTCATAAAACTATTTTTGTATTTAAATAGATATATTAAGGGACTCATTTTCATGAAAAAATAATTTTAAAAAAATGGGTTATGCCACTATTGCACTGATGGGCCTCAGTTATCAATTCATAATCTTCAAAGTCTTTTTCACTTTGACCAAATCGCAGTTTGGTAAAGGGTTCTGTCCAGGACTGAAAACACGATGGTTCCTGCTTTTAAGGAAATTGAAAATAACAAATATTAAAACATAATACAGTTTTGTTTGGTACCTGCAATTTATTAATCGTGCCCTGCAACATGGTATCTCCATTAATTTGGTGTTATAATTGATTAAAATTCTGTTATTTATTTTTATGTGAAACCAATACTTTCCCTATAAAAGAATTTATTAATTTACTAACGTCCCTCCCTTCCAGTGATCTGTGCTGGTTAGGTCCATGCTCTTGTTTGAGTCTTTTTTTCGTTCTCCAGCCACATTCGCGTTCAATAATTCTGTTTATATTGTAACGAAGATTAGTTAACTACTTTTGAATCATAATATAACGATTTTTACATTCGAACTATATCGATTCTCGAATGCGATGACAGCGCCATCTAGTGTCTTTGCGATTTAAAACAACCTGCTATGAGCTTTGAATGAGCTTTTTCGAACATTGGTAAATGTCGAAGCCCGAAGGGGAATTATAGTACTATCATGGTGGAAGTCGAATGGGGCGACATCTAATTTACCTATGCAACCCTACTCTTTTTTTTTTGCGGAGAGCTTATGGAGGTTTTAAATGATATTTATTGATATTTTTTGGATGCAGTAATCCAAAAAATAGTCTACTCTTGCCCCTACCACCAATTTTCGACGCTTAAAGACTCCCCAAATCGAATTTTACACCTCACATTTTGCAGCGCCACCACCAGGACCTCTGCAACCCTAAAAAAAACTCGCCATGATAGTACTATAGTCTTCATATACAAAGAATTATTCCATCTATCTGTCAGAATAGAAAGATCGAGATACAGCTTTGTATATGAAAACTATAGTACTATCATGGTGGAAGTCGAATGGGGCGACATCTAATTTACCTATGCAACCCTTACTCTTTTTTTTTTGCAGAGAGCTTATGGAGGTTTTAAATGATATTTATTCATATTTTTTGAATGCAATAATCCAAAAAATAGTCTACTCTTGCCCCTACCACCAATTTTCGACGCTTAAAGACTCCCCAAATCGAATTTTACACCTCACATTTTGCAGCGCCACCACCAGGACCTCTGCAACCCTAAAAAAACCCGCCATGATAGTACTATAGTTTTCATATACAAAGGGTACAGGTTCCTTTGTATATGAAAAGGAAAATATACACGTATATACAATATATACAATCCTTCCGGTTAATAATGGAAAATAATTTCATTCGATCGGTCCAATTTTTAAGCACATTATCGATTGTGTGCAGCTGTGTTTCACCAATGGCTTCATGAATATTGTCCTTTAAAGCGTCAATTGTCTCTGGCTTGTTGGTGTAACACTTATCTTTTACGGCACCCCACAAAAATAATAGTCCAGCGGTGTCAAATCGCAGCTCCGAGGTGCCCAAACGACATCAGCTCTGCGGCTGATAATGCGATCTTCAAAAACAGGGCACAAAACATCGAGTGTAGCTTCGGCTGTGTAGCACGTAGCGCCGCCGGCCATCCTGTTGAAACCAAATGTTGCCAATATCCTCCTCTTCAATTTTTGTGGACAAAAATTCGTTCATTATGACCCGATAACGATCCCATTGACTGTAACGGCTATTCCTTGCTCATTTTCGAAGAAAAATGGCCCAATTATGCCTCTGGACCAAAATCCGCACCAAACAGTGACTCGTTTTGGGTGTATCGGCTTTTCAATGAATGCGTGCGGGTTTTCTGTGCCCTTTCACTTTTTTCACAGGTTAACGAACATACGGAGCTAACGGTGCTTCTCTTCTTCCAAAATCCGTACGCAATTTTCGCACACATTCTGCAACATTACCATGATTTTCAAAGTAATGTCGCAATGTTTCCCAGCGTTGTTCAAGTGTAAGTATAGTTTGTGTCATCAAATTTTCAGCTTCTTTTGAAATCAACAATTTCAATGTTTGGTTGCACCAATATTTAACAGCCTTTTAAATTGAAGTATTTTGTATGGAACAAACGTCATTTTTGGACTTAAAAGCTTGTTAATTTTTTATAACAGTTTGGTGTCACAGGCCAAAACTCCTTTGTACTTTTGATCGCCATTGCAAAAATATTTGCAAATTATTATTTGTCTATCTAATGTCCGGTTGGACCAACATTTAAGACCTTTAGTGGCCGGATGCACCAAACGCATTTTAAAATTCAACAGGATTTTAAGTCTTGAAATGACGTTTGTTCCATACAAAATACGTTTAAAAGCTTGTTAAATATTGGTGCAACAGAACATAATCCATTAACTTTTTTGATAGCGTTTAATGCACCGTTCCAACGACCGGTAGGTCAGTTATGGTGATCAAAACTCGCGAGCACTTTTGTTTGAGTGTATTTCAGAAGCCGTGTGTTTTGGGAAAAAAATCTGTCACAAACTTGTAGCTCAGGCAAGTTGCCACAGAAATTGAACAATATTTCTCCTTTTAAAACTTATTTTTTTTTAGTATAAAAACCAAGTTTGTTTGGTTTGGCCGTATTATAATGGATTCGTTTTACAGTTTTTACAAATTTTTTGTCAAAATGAGGGACATTTTTCAATATATTTGAAGATAGCGGATTTTTCTACCCCTCGCTAACCAAAAAAGCTTGGTTTTTAAAAAATGTTGGACATTGATAAACGAAACTTTTAAAATCTCGGTCTCGTCTCGCGAGTCTAAAAGTCAATCTCGTCTTGTTTATTAAGAAGAGACATAGTGGTCAGCCCTAAATTTAAGCACCTCCCAAAATTAACTTGCTTTTTATATGACGTCAAAAAAAAACACCAAACCAAAATTCAGTATCGTTTGAATTTTTTCAAGATTTCGGAATTTTTCGTCTATTTTTTTTTCTTATCTCAAGTCAATCTAAGTCATCTAGCCTATGTCACATCGTATACAAATCATCCTGAATAAATTAAAACTACATATATATGTATCTCCTGACGCAGACGGAATACAAAATTATTTCCTATTTCAATGAAATTGAAAGTTATTTTCAGTTGTGGAAAAAATATTGTTTTCTATCTAAAGCATCAAAATCCCATTGCAAATAATAAATTTGATTTAGATAAGACTCATTTTACGTCATTTTCATTCTAATCCATTTTAATAACGATAGCACTTCCAACGCCCTCCTTTGAATCCTTTAAATCACTGTTAACCCTTTCTTATTAACAACAATGACATTCTTAATTAGAAGGACTTGTTTCCGAGAGCAAAACCCTCGTTTTATATAAAGTAATCATTTTCACACCGGAAGTGTTGAGCTTCAGCCCTTTTTCAGTCGACATCTTTTATCGACAACCGAACCGACCCCAATATGTTAAAAGATGCATTGACATGGTTGTTAGTTAAACCCTGAACGAGTTTAATTGTCCTGATTTGTTGTTTTTAATGATGGAGCGAGATATTTGGATGGGAATGGGGATTTGTCCTCATCTAGTTGCAGTCGCGTGTCTGTTCTGGGTGTTTGGTTAGTACATATATAATTTCTGGTCTTTAATGAACCTTAGAAATATGGCTTATGTAAATTTACCAGCTTTCTACAACTCTTGTGTCATACGGATGTGAAAGATAGAGCGTGGGGGATTCGGGTGTGTTTTAGATTATTTCTGATTTTAAGAGTGGTGGAAGGAATCAGAACGAAGGGAAATAAATTTAATGGTCGAATAATTTTGGTTATTAGTATGATTTTTCGTATAGTGAGTGACATTGGACATTTTTGCTTTTGTAATTTTCGTTAAAGATTAATCGTTTGAGAATAAGTTGACAACGATGACGCACTCCTTTCCTTGCGATGATATTCGGTCATATTGTGCAGTAAAAAGAGCCACATACGAGTATACCAACACTATTGACACAATTTAATCAAAAGTACGGATAAGTCGTTTCGGGAGTTTTGAAATAAAATCTATAAGTTTTCTATCTTTTTGCATTTGCAAGGACGATGCTACACCCACTTTTCTAAAATCTTTGCTTAGTTTTTTTTTTTGATTTTCGGAAAAAGATCCAGTTTCTTAAAAAAACGAAGTACCTACTCGTAACGGTAATGTTGTTCCTATTCAACGATATGATCAGATATATTCCCACTAATACACAAAAAAAGGAACAGGAAGTGAGGAAACTATTTAGGTTCAATAGGACATAGGAAAAAGTTTGTTCAGCTTTTTCTGGTAGGGGAGTGCGTTACATTATCGCTACAGAATCGTGAGTTCTTGCACTGATACCTACTATTGATATTATCATTATTTAAGTATCTGTACGCTGTTTAATTTTGATTTATTCTTTTGATTTGAATAATTGTTTTGAATAGATTTAAGTTTGAACTCATTCGTCTCATCCCATTTCGTTTTTGTTAGCCTCCGAGTTTTAAAAAAAATTAATTTTACGAGTGTCAATGTATCGGAGTCCGAGTATTCAAATTTTAGAGCGTATGAGTATCCATGTTTGTCGGGGTGTCCGTGTACACGAGTGCCTACGTGTGCGAGTCTAGTCTCCGTGTGACGAGTGTACGAGTGTATGAGTGTCCGAGTCCAAGTATCCGAGTGCCCGAGTGAAAACTTGAATTTTTCTTCTTTTTATGAGACGTTTGACTTTGAATTGATTAGAGTATTAAAAACCGAAAGAGCAGATACTTATTGATAAATCACAAAATTTTTAAAACTGTATTTAAACACAAATGGGTATTTGTTTTTTGAGTAAAATTTATTTCTTTCACAGGTCTCGATGACTGTCTTCATAGAGTAGAGTCATCATTTGAAATATGTACCATGAAAACAATATCGTGTCTAAAACTTATGGAACTGTGATATTTCAATAAATCCCATTAGTATTACAATACTGTTTTAACTTAAAATTTGACTTTTTTCAGAATTGACGAAAATATGATTATTAACTTTCTGTTACTGATTATAAAAAAACGGCAAGAGTACGATAACTCAGCCTCCTCGCCGGGTTTCCACCTTGCAGTGGTGGGGAGGCTTACGTTTGGGGCCTCAGCTGATCGGCTGTAGATTTGTATTTCCTAAATCTTCAGCCGATCAGCTGTGATCCCAGACTAACTAAGAGAAACCCAACATGATAAAACTATGGACAATTTACAACGAACAAACAAAAAATTATCAACGGGGATATACGTTGAAACGTCGGCAGAAGTCACGGCTGCCGGCGTTGGCTTTGCCTCTCCAATAGAAGGAGGGGAGAAGTCGCCAGTGACCAACATACAACAACAGCAACGACAGCAACAACAGCAACAAGACAACACGACAAAGACAACGACCACTACACAGGACGAGGAAGACCTTCTTCTTCTCACTCCTTTTTCCAACCTCGGTGTAGAGGATGGAGTTAGCATCGGAACACTGACTGACGATGACGACGCATGTTCCGTTGCCAGCTCCACCTTCTCACGATTGTCAACCTCTTCAGTTCGGAGTAAAATCTCCAACTGCAAGAAAACAATCAAACGACTTGGCAAAAGGAGTTGGGAAGAACTGACCGACACCGAACGCCTACGACTTCAGAGCGCTCGTGCTTTCCTGGAGAATGATCCTAAGAAGGCAGGAGGGGCCCTTGCCCCACCGTCCAAAGAGGTAACCTCTTCAGGAAGTACGAGCGTTTGCACTCTAATGGGACCGCCCAATCCTCCGACTGTGGCCAAGACCAAGTCAAAGATTGGACGAATCTCATTAGATACGGACATTACTAGAACGCCTACGTTGACGCCAACCACGCAGACAACAGGATCACTTCCCTCAACCGGGAAAATGGAACTGTTGGAGGCAGGGATGGAGGAGCCGTGTGGGAGTTGCGCTGGGGGCACTAGCCCCGCAGGTAACTCCGGCGCGACCCTTCCATCTTCGTCGAGCAGAAGTAGCGTCATTGACCTTACGATAAACACGACGACGAACACCGTTATTGAGACCAAGGCCTCACAGAGAGCTGGAAGTCTCAATGAACGTATACAGAAGAAGAGAAGACGTAACGCTGAGAGGATTGTCCGACGTCTTTCTAGCAAGAAACCCGAAACTTTAACGGCCAGGGAGAAGCTAGCGTTGGACAATGCCACTCAAAGACTTAAGACTTTGATGACCACTGACAAGACGACAATCAAAAGAACAAAGACCTTGAGGACGGTAAGGGAGACGGTTGGCACTTTGCCCCACCCCGGACCAAGCTCAACGGCGTTCAAAAGAACTAGGCAAGACGACAAGTCTTCGCCTACGAACCCCTCACCGAAAACGAAAAAACCGAAGACCTTGATCACGGAAGGGACCATCGAGAAGCGGCAATTTGCTATTGCAGATTTTAACGTACCTTCTCGGAAACTTTCGAACGATCAATGGCAACTGATGGAAGTCAGAATCCTGGACGAGGTTAACGATGCTATCGTTAAGAATGGGCAACCGCCCCTCTTCGGTAGCTTAAGAACCGTCCACGGATTCAAGCTGCTGACATGCGAGGACGGCAACACTCTCGTTTGGCTGCAAGACTTCGTCAAAAGAACGGTAGCTCCCTGGCCTAACGCTGATCTTCGCCTTATAAGTGTTAAGGAAATTAAAGACCTCAACAAACCTAAGGCGAAGATGATGCTACGGGGTCCGACCATCCCGAGAGACCGGATTGAAAGATATCTGCAATCCCTAAACACCGACCAACTCAGTGCGAATTGGAAGGTGCTTGAGATAGGGGAGCAGACGAAGGACGGTACAGAAGTGGTTGTGCAGCTTAGTCACAAGTCTATACCACTTCTGAAGAAAATTGGCTTCAAGGTGCGCATCGGGATAAACCGGTGCAAACTGAGATTAATAGCCAAGCAGAACAATCAAGTAAGTAAGAGGCGGGAGGTTTTTAATGTAAATGAAAATGAAATTAATACAAATTAATCTTCAACATAGTAAAGCCGCCAGCGCCAACCTTGTCTACCTCATGGAGAGTAGACAAATAGACATCGCCCTTATCCAAGAACCCTGGATTGGACCAGGTGGCATAATTAAGGGTTTACACTCAAAGGGACTTACGCTGTTCAAAACTGCACAAGCGGTAGCAAACAGTAATTTTAGAACTTGTATTGTAGCTAGGAAACAGTTTAATCTCTTTCTTTTATCTACATATAGCAATACAGATCAGACTGCCGTGAAGCTAGAGCGGATCGGGCTCCCACCACTCATCCTGGCATCCTGCTACATGCCTTACGACGGGACGGAGGGGCCACCTGCGGATCTCACGGGCCAGCTCGTGGAGCGAGCAGCTGATGAAAAATGGGACTTGGTCCTTGGATGTGATGCTAACTCACATCATGCTCAATGGGGCAGCACCGACACTAACGTTAGAGGTGAGTCTCTTTTTGAATTTATAATAGAACATAATTTACTAGTCGCAAATAGGGGCAACGAGCCCACTTTTGTTACTAAAAATAGAGAAGAAGTGATCGATATAACTGTCACTAATAACGCAGATACAGTTTCTATCGATCAATGGAATGTCCTCAAGGAGGAATCATTCTCAGATCATAAACTTATAGGCTTCTTGATAAACGATACAGTGGAAACTCCGAAACCCTATAGGAATCTCAGGAATACTAACTGGGATCTCTTTAATAAGGTATTAGAGATGAGAAGCAGAAATCTCAGTAACACTGTTATTCAAGAACCCAAACACATTGACCAAGCATCTGACGAACTCAGGGTGATTCTAAATGACGCCTTTGAGAAAAGTTGTCCACTAAAACACATAGGGAAGGGAAAAAAGAAACCACCATGGTGGACCTTACAACTCAGCAAATTGAGAAAAGAAACGAGAAAACTTTTCAATGTTGCTAAGAGTACTAGAAACGATAATGACTGGGATATATATAAAGACAGTCAGCGAAAATTTAAAGCAGAAACTCAAAGAGCGAAACGAAGCTCATGGAGAACTTTTTGCAGTGAAATCGAGAGTACCAACGAATCGGCCAGATTAAGGAAAATTCTTTCCAAAGACTCAATCCCTCTGGGATCTCTCAAGATACCCACTGGGAGCTGGACCGAATCCTGCAATGAGACTCTTGAACACTTGATAACTAATCACTTTCCAGGTTGCGGGTCAATAGACAGCAATCTGGAAACAGAATCCTACACGGAACAAGCTGTACCATCGGACATTATAACGGATGAAAAGATCAGATGGGCATTCCATTCCTTTTCTCCATATAAATCCCCTGGACTCGACGGCATATTTCCAATGATGTTACAAAAAAGCGAAACCCTTATAATACCGCTCCTGAGAAATATATTTATTAACAGTATAAAATGGGGATACGTTCCCTTATCATGGCGCGAAGTCAAAGTGGTTTTTATTCCAAAAGCTGGCAAGCCCAGCCACACGGAAGCAAAAGACTTCAGACCAATCAGCCTGACATCGTTTATTCTTAAAACGTTTGAAAGACTGTTGGACCTACATATTCGAGGCACTCTGAAGCTGGTTGAAATATCCCCAGCTCAGCACGCCTACACTAAAGGGAAGAGTGTAGAAACCGCCCTTCATAGCGTCGTTAGCACGGTGGAAAAAACCCTAAGCGACAAAGAATATACCCTTGCTGCGTTTCTCGATATTGAAGGTGCCTTTAATAACGTGAAGAATGAAGCAGTAAAAAGAGCCCTGGTAGACAATAAAGTCGATAATTGTATAATAAATTGGGTTATGTGCATGTTAAAAAACAGACAAATTAACTCAGAACTAGCAGGTATAAAGATGAGAATAAACACATCTAGAGGTACCCCACAAGGAGGAGTCTTGTCACCGCTTCTTTGGGTGCTAGTTATGAACTCAATCTTACTCGATCTGAAATACTGTGGAGTAAAAGTAGTAGCCTATGCTGACGACCTTGCGTTATTAGCAACAGGTAAATTCTTACCCACTATCAGCGAACAGATTGAATACGCCCTTTCTAAGGTTAACAAATGGACTAAGAAATGTGGACTGATGGTTAACCCGTCAAAAACAGAACTAGTCCTCTTCACAAACAAAACGAAAATACCAATCTTCAGAATTCCTTCAATCGAAGGTACACCTCTGAAGATTTCAGATAAAGCGAAATATCTTGGTGTGATTCTAGATAGGAAACTAAACTGGAGTCTTAACACTAAGGAACGAGCCAAAAAAGGAATGATTGCATTCTATTCTTGCAACAGAATCTTTGGGAAATCCTGGGGACCAAGTCCAAAAATTATCAGGTGGATGTATTTGGCAATAATTAGACCAATACTAACTTATGGTAATCTGGTCTGGTGGAATGCAATTGAGAAAAGCACAAACCTAAAAACTCTGACAAAGGTACAGAGACACCCGAATTTGACTTTCATAAACCATTCAAAACTGCTTTTCCAAACAGAGAAGAATGGTTAAACAATGAACCACACACCAGTGAATCTGCTATAGCAATATATACAGATGGCTCCAAAATGGACACGGGTGTTGGCGCAGGTTTCTTCTCAGAATCTCTTGAGCTAAACAACTCAATTAGGCTGCCAAATTATAGCAGTGTCTTCCAAGCGGAGGTCATGGCAGTGACAACAGCTGCTAGACAGGTATCAATGATGGCGATACCACGGGCTGATATCACCTTTTACATTGATAGCCAAGCGGCAATAAAAGCGATTTCTGCCGATATTATTAAATCGAAGCTTGTTACTTGCTGCCGCGAAGAACTAAGGGTTCTTGGCACGCAGCATAATATTAGACTCTGCTGGGTCCCGGGGCACAGCGAGATACCGGGTAATGAAAAAGCCGATGAGTTAGCAAGGCAAGGATCAGCGCTTGACGCCAGTCAAGCTGAGCTAGTCCATATCCCACCATGCGACATTAAAAAGAAAATTTCTGATTCAATTCTAGAAAAATCCAATGAAAGGTGGAGTCTACTTGACACCTGTGATACTACTAGGAAATTATGGCCCTGTTTCAATAAACAGAAGACGGACAAAATTATGCAACTTAGTAAGAAATCCCTTCGCTCTCTTACGAGCATAATCACCGGACATAACTTACTGAATTACCATAAACTCAAAATGAAACTCAGTACAGACGACTTATGCAGGGGATGTGGAGACGAAGAAGTGCACGAAGACACAATGCATTTTCTCTGTCACTGTCCCGCGCTCTGTCGCCAAAGAAGGAAATTTCTTGGTAGATACTTCTTCGATAATCTCGAAGATCTATCAAATACACCAGAAATCCGCATATTGAATTTCATCAATGCCTCTAAATGGCTTGATTAACTGTAGAACACATAGGTTTTTATCATGAAATAAGTAATTAAGGGTAACACAATGGATCTACATTGATCTAAGTGTGACGATAGCTACATCAATTGTCAGCCCAATAACCTAACCTAACCTAACGATAACTCAGGCGACAAAGTTTAATGACGGATTTGTGTAGAACAGTTAAAATAAGCATTTTTTACTATGGGAAGGTGGTCTATCTCCCCCCGTTTAGGCGGTAGGGGCAATTTAAAAAATATGTACGTTAAATAGAAAAAAATAATTAAAAAATAACGGTAGTACTTACAATTAAGTATTATACGTTTTTAAAAAGCCAACATTCTTTCCTATTAGCAAGTTTTTGAATCAAGTCAAAACTATGCATACCTAGTTTTTGAAAAATTTAATTTTAAACTCAAAATTTGAGTAAAAAAAAAGCAAGGAAAAAATAATTTAATTAAAATATTTTTTTTTTGGTAATTTTCAATTTTCTCAAGAACTAGAAGACAAAAATCATCTAGTTTTCAGTTTTTGGTCAAAAACAAATAAGAGCAATGAATTCTAAAAACAAACAATAGTAGATAATCTTAAAGTTTTGAAAAATTACATTTCAAACATTTTTTTAAACTTTTTTGACGAAATTTTGAGTTTAAAACAATTTTTTTCCAAAACTATGCATAGTTTTGACTTGATTTAAAAACTGGCTAACTGGGTATTTCTTAATCCATATTCGATTATTACTATCAAAATAAGACAACGTAAATGCTCAAGCAAGGAAAAAAATAATTTAATTAAAATATTTTTTTTTGGTAATTTTCAATTTTCTCAAGAATTAGAAGACATAAATCATCTAATAGACAGAAGTGTTGGCTTTAAAAAAACGTATAATAATTAATTATAAATATTACCGTTATTTTTTAATTATTTGTTTTCCATTTAAGGTACATATTTTTTAAATTGCCCCTACCGCCTAAACGGGGGAGAGATAGACCCCCCCCCCCATAGTAAAAAATACTTATTTTTAACTGTTCTATACAAATCCGTCATTAAACTTTGTCGCCTGAGTTATCGTTAGTACTCTCTTCATAAAACCTAATAGCTTATAAGTTAAAGGCCTTAAATTGAAGAAATTTTGTATTTATAAGTAATTTTTAAAATAACAGGTGTTTTAAATATTTAGAAATTTTAAGTTAAGACTATATTGCAGTGAGTGAAGTTTTCACAAAGATGTTTTAGTTTTAGTTATGTCGTTATAGTTGACAAATTTTGAGTTGCTACAATTTTAAGTTAAGTATTTCTGCTTTACTTTTTGAGTTAAGTTGTTTACTTACCTCCAGCTCAACAATTTTACCAAAGAATTCAAGACATTGAGAGATAAAAAATAGATAATAAAAGCCAAGGTTTTCGAGAAAAATAGAATTCACATTTTATTTCAACATTTTATATCTACTTATTTGAATTAAATAAAAAAAAAAGAAAATAAAATTATGCTTCCACAGTAACTAACAAAAATGAAATAAATAAATTGTACAGAAAAATTATAAAATAAAAAATAATATTTCAGTCTTGTTAAAAGTTAAAGATAAAGCATGTAAATTCATGTTACACATTTTTAGGAATTTTTATTTTTTAAGCAATTTAATTGATTATTTTTTGAAAATAAGAATCGTAATACGATTGAGGAATAATTTTTTTTACAATCAGTTCATTTATGTCTTTTTTTTTATTGTTGGTAAGTGGAATATTCTCTGCGTATGCTGGTTTCAAAGTTGTAGCGAATAGTGCGTTTCGATTTACTATTTGTCGTTTATTCCGTACGAAAACTCTTTGATTATTTTCTTCTTCATACGAGTTTTTATAGAAAAAAGATAATGGATGTGCTTTTTCGACATGAAGTACCTTTATGTCGTGCCATTTTACTTGCGCTCTCTTTTCGTTAATATTAAAATTGCTATCCCACTCTTCTTGTACGATTTACAAATCGTAAACATTGTCATGATACATATCTGTTACTGTGTAGAGCTCTCCTGACTTTTTGGCGGCACCTATCAAAGTAACGTACTGTCGAGGAACATAGATTGGGCCAGATTTAAGAAATCGTTTTACTTGTTTTTCAATTAGGTACGCTATGCACATTGTCACCCTCGTTTTGAGAGTGACCACGAATCAGAAATTTATGTGTAATATACCTTTGTATATATAAACTATAGTACTCTCATGGTGGATGACGAATGGGGCGACATCTAAAGTATGCCGGCAACCCTTACTCTTTTTTTTTTGCGGAGAGCTTATGGAGGTTTTAATCGATATTTATTGATATTTTTGGATGCAATAATCCAAAAAATAGTCTCCTCTTGCCCTTCCCACCAATTTCCGACGCTTAAAGACTCCCAAAATCGAATTTTACACCTCACATTTTGCAGCGCCATCACAAGGGTCTGGGCAACATTAAAAAAAAAACTCGCCATGATAGTACTATAGTTTTCATATACAAAGGTAATACTCCTTACATTCATTTTTTGTGTTGCATAGGCGTTTGCTGAAAGAAGATATTTATTTTTTTGCTGACCGCAGCAATTATCAGAGTAAAATATAAGGTTAAGTTCTTCATCAGTATTAACTTGAGCAATTTTTCTATATAATTCAGTACGCAACTTCCAATTTCAACGGCACCTCGTTTTCCCTTCGTTTCGCCCCAGAAGTAACATTGAACGTTTTTAGCATATAAATCGCTTACAGTGAAGTTAAAACAATTAATTTTACTCTTGTAATAGAAAACAGAAATTTGACCCTTTGGAATTGGCATCACGACTTGCAAGTCGTAAACAGCAACAATTGTATTGTCAGTCCGAGATTTGTCTTTTTCTTTTTCACTTCTAGACAGTTCTTTTTCTTTCAAGTGCATTTCATAACTTTCAACCATTTCTTTTTTTTCTTCATCTTTAGTGTTCAGTACAAAAATTGAATAATGTTCAACACAAGAGTTGAATAATTTAAAATAAACGCAAAAATACTGTAAGCCACCAAGTAAGTTCTGGAAGACGAAATCAAACAACTGATTTTCTTAAAGGGTGAAATTATAATGACTTTATTTAGACATAAACTAATGTACAAAGCCTATTATTCGATGAGCTACTGTGTGATATTTTCTCTATCCCACGCTAACGTGGGAATATGCATATAAATTAAAAAACAGACAAAAGTTCGTATTTCGTCTGGTGAACCATTGAATTCAATCGGTCACACAGGAGCTCTCGTTACAAAAAATGAAAATTTATATATTTATAATTATACAAAAATGACAAGATTATTTATGAGTTTGTACATTAGCATTTTTAAAACTTTCGCAAAGATTTCACTGATCTTTTTTTGGTGTGAAAATGAAATATTGAAGTCTTTGTTAAAAATGCGGTTCATAGATGACGCAGAAAAATATTCCAGGTTCTTTTTTTGACGATTATCTTTGTAGTCACGGTATAAGTCAGCTAAGGATTTATCGCACTGAATAAATTCTCGCGACGTCTGCGCTCTCAGATAATGTAATAAACCTCTTGACACTATCATAGACTGCTGGTTCCATATTGGGTTGCTTTCCATGTTTTCCTCCCATGTCTTCCTGCACAAAACCAGTATCTAGCAAATAGTGCAGTAGGATGTTTCTATGTATAGGGGAAATATAATATTTTCGTTTCTCAGCACTACAAGATGTACTTGGTGCACTGTTTAAGTCTTAAAGAACTGAAGATGTACTTGGTGCACTGTATAATTCTTGAAGATGAAGTTTTGAAGAATGGATTGTCTTTTTCCTTATTCACGCAATTATTTATCTTGGGTTTTGTAGCCATTTCTAAAAGCAATCAGCCACAATGTACAAAAAAGAAAACAATGTATTGAAAGCAATGTACCATAAATAATAATATGTCAACAAAAACGTTGCAACTCAAAAATTCTTTTAAAATAGAGAAAGTGACGATTGACAATTTATTCATTAATGCTTATTATCGCATGAGTTACAAAGGTACCCATTCCCATGGCCACACCACAGTTGGTACCTATCCAGATACCAATGCCCCAGACTAAACAATAATCAATCGTAGACTAAACAAAGGATAGGATAAGCAAAACAGCATCTCCTTTCAACATAAACAAATAAACTTAATTTAATATAATTTCAATTCGGCACCGTAGGTTAAGTTATCAAATGTATCTTAGTTTTAAGTTAGTTCTTGTCAGACCGTGAATAAAGAAAGATCGCCTTGATCTCATTCCTAAAAATTAAAAGTAGTGTTTGCATTTTCATTTTGCCTCCACGTTAGGAGAAGACAAAATTATATTTTTTTAAGATCCCGGAGGATCTGTTACTTAACTGGCGCAGTCGGTAGGATACCCAGTATCCGCTCGAATACAAATAATATCGGTTAAATCAAAATCCGATCTAATAAAAGTGAGAAAATTGTTCTGATCTTAAACTGAGTAAATTGGGGTTGTGTGACCTTATAAATAAGGGAAAGTCATATAAACACACTCTTAAAACGCCTACTGAGACTGGTAGGTTTGACCCAAAACTCTGATCAAATAATATAAATCAAATCACATAAATTCGACAAATTACATAATATAAACATAAAATGGAGCAACAAATTAGTCTACTTTTAAACGCGACGGCGGAGCAGAAAGAACTCCTGCGGCAGCAGCAGATATTGCAGCAACAACAACAACCAGATCTACAGGAACATGACCAACAACAACATGACCAACAGCAGCAACAACAGCAACAAGACCAACAACAGCAAGAACAACTACCTGATACCAAACCTGTTTCAATTGTTCTACCAGAAATGGAAATTGTAAAAATAATTCAAAGAGTTAAACCGTTTAATGCAGAAGGGCCAAGAGACGTGGCATCCTTTATATATGACATAGATATTAACTTACAATATCTAACACCAGCCACAAAGGCTTTTACAATACAAAATGTAGTCAGAGGACTAATACAGGGAAGAGCTCAACAACCAATTCGAATGCTAGGACCATATGCAACATGGACATCAATGAGAGAAACACTTATCAAAAACTTTGGACCCCAAGAAAGTTATATCAATATATATCAAAAAGCCGTAAGTTTACGAAATAATAATTTAGAAACATATTATTTTAAGTTGTGTGAATTAATGGATAGAATTAATATTAAATATAATTTTGAATTGGTTAAATGTAATGAATTTTCACCCGAAAATGTTAAGAGTATGTTTTTTAGAATTTTCTGCTCTCAATTAAATACAAATCAGTAAAGTTTCGTACTTAGTCGAAACATAAATTGCATGCAAAAAGCATACGAACTATTAAACAATTATAGAAATTCGAATCCACAGTTTTTAGAAGGACACCCTTCTAGACCTAGAAATTATAATGATTCCAACCGAAACAATGGTGGAAATTTCAACAATAGAAATTCAAATAATAACTTAAATAGATTTAATAATAATTTCTCAAATAATAGAAATTTAAACAGTAGTAACTTTAATAGCAATAACGCCAATAATAATTACTCAAACTATAGAAATTCTAACAGTAGAAATTTTAATAATAATAATTATAATAATAATAATTATAATAATAATAATAATAATAATAATAATAATACAGGGAATTACAATAGGTTTAATAATAATTCAAATTATAACAATACTCATAACAATAATGGGTATAATAGAAATAATAGTTATAGAAACAGTAACAATTATAACAATAATAGTTTCAACCAAAATCAAAATACCAACTCAAGAAGCATAAATATTAATCAAAGCAATGATCAAGAAAGCCGCGATGTAAATTTTCAGGTGGAGGCCTCAGAGGTCCTCTACCCATAGTAAATCTCACCATCGAAAACGAAACCATACCTATACTTATTGATTCTGGTGCTTCAACCAGTAGCATAGACTCCAATTGTCTAAAATCATGTACAAGGTACAAATTAGAATATCCCCAGGATATTTTTGGTCTAACGGGTACAACAACAGTAACCGAACAGATCAAAACATCCTTTCCAAAAGAATTTAAGGCACCTAAAAACAATAAAATGATGTGGAAAATTTTAAATTTTTCCGGAAAAAGTTTCAAGGCGATAATAGGACAGAATATTCTGTACCCTTTAAATGCCATCCTCAATCTAGGGGAAGGTTCGATTAAAATTTTTAAAGAAACACTCTTTTTTAACTATGCCTGTCCACAGGAAATCAATTGTTTCGAAGAACTTAAAGAAACAAATAATTTAGATTGCTTATATAAAGATTTAAACAAAGAAGAAAACGATTCCCTCAGAAAAGTTTTAAAACACAATAATGACTTATTCTATAGAGAAGGCACTGATTTAAGTTGCACTTCAAACACAACACATAGTATAACCACTACAGACGATAGACCCATATTTTCAAAAATCTATCGCTTCCCAAAAATACACGAAGAAGAGGTGGAAAGACAAGTTCAGGATATGCTGAAACAAGGCATCATACAAAAGTCAAATTCCCCTTACAATGCACCAATTTGGGTAGTACCCAAAAAGCAAGACAATTCGAGAGTTAACAAATGGCGAATAGTTGTAGACTATCGCAAATTAAATGAAAAGACTCATGAGGACAAGTTCCCTCTTCCCAACATCGAGTCAATTTTCGACAAACTCGGTAAAGCCCAGTACTTTACAACACTAGACCTGGCTAAAGGTTTCCACCAAATTATGGTCGATAAAAAAGACCAACACAAAACCGCTTTTAGCACCCCCCAAGGACACTACGAATTTGTAAGAATGCCGTTCGGTTTGAAAAATGCCCCGGCTACATTCCAAAGAATGATGAACGAAATCCTTGGAGAATATATTAACAAAATATGCGTCGTGTACCTTGACGACATTTTAATATTTGCAACTTCCTTACAAGAAATGGAAGTAAATATAAAACTTATTTTTAAAGAACTAAGAAAGAGCAACCTTAAAATACAAATTGATAAATGCAAATTCTTTTCTAAAAACACTGAATATCTAGGTCACATTTTGACGGATAAAGGTATAAAACCAAATCCAAACAAAATAGCAGCCATAGAAAAACTACGTCCACCAAAAACTGTAAAACAAATTAAATCGTTCTTGGGAATTACCGGTTATTATAGAAAATTCATCGAGAATTATTCTAAAATTGCCATTCCACTAACAGAATGTTTGAAAAAAGGAAGAAGGATCAATGAAAAAGATCCAGCTTTTCTTAAAGCCTTCGAAGAGTTAAAATCCTTGATTACGAGTCACCCGATATTAAGATATCCTGACTTCAAGAAAACATTTACTCTAACAACTGATGCCTCAGATAAAGCCATAGGTGCTGTACTGTCGCAAGATAATCACCCCATTTCTTTCGCATCTAGGACCCTCAATGAACATGAGATTAACTATGCAACAATTGAAAAGGAACTGTTATCTATAGTATGGGCAACTAAGTACTTCCGACCTTATCTTTATGGAGTGAGGTTCAACATAAAAACGGATCATAGACCATTAGTTTGGTTAAGTAATCTTAAAGATCCTGATTCACGAACAATAAGATGGAAAACAAGATTGAATGAATATAATCATAATATAGAATACGTTAAAGGTAAAGAAAATAAAGTGGCAGATTTTCTGTCGAGAATTAATGTTAACAAAAATGAAATAAATATTAACGAAATTAATAATGATGAAAGCAAAGAAAGTGAAATTATAGAAAACAAAGGTATAGTAAATAAATTTAAAACTCAAATAATTTTAGTTAAAGAAAAGGAACAAACTTATAAGAAAGTACATAGTAAGAAAAAGATCTTCATTACAGATGAAGAAATAAATAACAGTGAAATGATTAAAATATTAAAAGAATACTTACCTGATAAAGGAGTATTAGGAATTTATTCAGAATTAGAAGATAACTTATTTCAATTATTTAAAAGTAAAATGTTTGCAAATTTTACAACGTCACATTATAAGTTAATAAAATGTGCCTTATTAGCAGAAGATTTACTTAACAAAACCCAATGCTTTGAAAAGATAAAACAAATTCATGAGGAGACTAACCATAGAGGTATCCATGAAAACTACACAGAACTAAAATTAAAATATTATTTCAATAAACTTCAAGAAGTAATAACAGAATATATTAATAATTGCGAAGTCTGTAACTTAGCAAAATACGATAGGAAACCCCCTAAACCAAAATTTAAACATACGGTAACACCAAACAATAAAAACGAAATAATTCATTTAGACATATTTCACATTGAAAAGAAATATTATTTTACAGTAATTGATAAATTTTCAAAACATTTATACGTCAAAGAAACTGCAGAAAAAGGCTCAACTACCTTAGTTGAAATGATAAAAGAATACATTCAAAATTTTGATAGACCCAAATTAATTGTGGCAGATAACGAATTCAATACAGCTAATGTAATAGAATTTATAGAACAAGAAAATCTATCAATTCATTTTAATTCTCCAAATAGCCATACAGGTAATGCTGACATGAGTAGATGTCATTCTTCTCTCCTTGAACACATAAGAATACTTAATATCACGGAACCGAATCTTGAAATCACAGAAAAGATTCTTAAAGCAGCTACGTATTATAATAATACAATACATTCAACCATAGGTAAGAAACCAATAGAAGTACAATTTGGAAATGTAGATATTAATGAAATTTTTAAATTATTAGAATCAAAGAAAAATCAATGGTTAGATTATCATAATAAAAACAGAGAAACAAATAAAGAATACCCCTACGATAAAGCTTATATTAAAAATTATGGTCAAGTAAGACATAAAGAAAGACCAAAATTTAGAAAAGTAGATATTAAACCAGACGATGAAGGAAATATTAGACATAATAAAGGCAATAGAAAATTAAAAGTCCATCCTACACGGATTAAAAGACAGAAAAAGTATTTTAAAGGACCAAATAAAGATAAAATCCCAAAACCCACAAATCAACAAAACCAAAATCAATAAAATTCTTTTATTACAGATTTTCAATCAACTCAACAGAAAAACAATCTTTATAATTGTAACATTGTTAATTATGAGTCAAATAACAAGCATAAATGCTGATATCCAAGTAGAAAACATAGAAGATGAAGGAATCATCCTAATAAAAGATGGAGACATACCAATAATAAGTGATTATTATCGAATTTATCACAGAATTAATTTACAAGAATATTTAGACACTATATATAACTTAACTTTATATATACACCAAAACGCAGATATTATATCAGTTATAGGAAACGACCAATCCCTTTTTCATAAAATTTCGAAAATTCAAACCAATATAAACATGCTTTTAAGTATTAATGAACATTCTGTAAAGAATAATAAAACACTAGTAAATAACAGAGTTAGAAGAGGACTAATAAATCCAATAGGTTCAATTTTTAAATTACTTTACGGAGTAATGGACAACGATGATAGAGAAGAAATATTAGAACATTTAGATATCATAGATAAAAATGATAAAAAAATAGTAGATGCCTACAACCAACAAATTTCTATTAATGGAATTTTTCAAAACAATTTTAAAAATATCAGAGATAACATAGAAGAAGTAAAAACCCAATTTTTTAAATTAACAGAGAACGTTAGAGACGAAATAAATGAAATTAAAAACGAAATTACACTACTTAAACTCCATAATTATATTTCTGAATTAGATAATGAAATTGAAAAAATTATTGATAATGTAAATGCAGCAAAAGAAGGAATTATGTCTAGATCAATCCTGGATATAGATGAAATTGAAGAAAATTTTATAGGTTTAAATGAGCTAAAAGAAATCAAAATTAACATTTTTGGTAAAGAAAATTCAAATATTTTTATAATTATAATAAGTGTACCAATATTTTTAAATAAACAATTTCCAACTTACTACTTAAGATTAATACCTTTTTCAAATAATTCAATTATATCAAATATAGAAGAACAAAAAGTTCTAAAATACGAAGATAAAATCTATCCTATTAATAAATATCTTAAAAATTTAATTAAGCCAATAGAATGCTCTCCATGTAAATCAATTGAATATAAAACCAAAAATTATGTAGAAGAAGTAGATAAAGGTCTATTAATTGTCAAAAATTTTGAAAATGCTATTGAACAAAATTGTAACGAAAAAATATACCATTTACATAAACATTTTATTATAAATTTTAACAAATGTACTATTTACCTAAATAATAAACAATATCATAACAAAATACAAATTTTTAATCATAAAATTATAATACAACCAAACTTAAATATGAGCATAATAGACTCAGAAATTGTTATTAAAGACCTAATTATTCAAGATATAGAGCATCAAAATAAAATAAAACTTATAGAATATAAGAATAACCGTAATACGATTACATTTTCAACCATAATTGTTATATGTACTGTAATAGCTATCTGCTACTTTTTATTAAAATATTTATATAAAAATAAAAATATTAAAATTATAAATAAGATATGTGCCGAAGAAATAAAATCTGAACAAATAAATATACCACTTAATGAAATTAAAATCATGAAGCCTCAGGAGAGTCTTCAATCTAAGGCGGGGGGAGTTACAAAGGTACCCATTCCCATGGCCACACCACAGTTGGTACCTATCCAGATACCAATGCCCCAGACTAAACAATAATCAATCGTAGACTAAACAAAGGATAGGATAAGCAAAACAGCATCTCCTTTCAACATAAACAAATAAACTTAATTTAATATAATTTCAATTCGGCACCGTAGGTTAAGTTATCAAATGTATCTTAGTTTTAAGTTAGTTCTTGTCAGACCGTGAATAAAGAAAGATCGCCTTGATCTCATTCCTAAAAATTAAAAGTAGTGTTTGCATTTTCATTTTGCCTCCACGTTAGGAGAAGACAAAATTATATTTTTTTAAGATCCCGGAGGATCTGTTACTTAACTCATGCGTCATTGCTAGCTTCAATATTACCAACTAAGTATTTGTTTTAATGCTTACAAATTATTACAAAAAATTGGAAAGTAAATTTTCGTCAACAAAACTGAAATAAATCTAAAATTGTTTAATAAACCGACAAGACTGTCATAAGTTAAAATGATATTTTAAATCGTATTTTTGTAAATCAACTATGGGGTTGAATTATCCCAATTTTTTGTTACATTTTTGTTACACTTGAATCAACTAAAAAGTTTTAACTCGAAATAATTAAAAAACTTCGATATACAGTAAAACCCGGATAAGTGCCTCAGCTTTAATGCCCCGTTTTTATAGGCACTTATGCGGGTTAGGCAGTTATAAAAACCCCGCTTAAAGTGCACATACTCACTTATCTCTGTTTATACAAAAATTAAAACAAAAAAAAAAAATTGAAAACGCAAAAAAAAATATTTAATGTTTTATGTATTAAAATAGGAAATTACAATTAAATCAACTGACTAGTATCGGTAAAATTGAACTTTGTATTATGTATTTAAAAAACAAAATAATCCGTTATTTTGGTTTATGTTTCGTTATGGAATCTGATTTGGTTCTACCTCTTCTTCATTATTGTCAACTTCTTCCTCATCTTCTTCTTCGTCTTCATTATTTACTTCTGCTACTATATCCTCCAAAGATAAGACTCCATAGCATTGGACTTTGTTATCGCACTGGACATAGTCATCAAAAATGTTTGGTTCCATTGGAATGTCCCATATTTCTTCGACTACCTGTTCACTGTCTTCACCAGAATCTGCCTCGGGAATCGAAAGGAATCCAGCCTACGAACACAAGAAGATAAAAATAATGACAAAATACAGTGGCGTGCAAATAATTAGAAACGATTTCTCATAATCATTTTGTCTTGTCTGTCTTGCTTTATTCTTCAATATTTTTGTAATTTTTTTTGCTTTAAATTTTATATTGTGTCTATTTCATTTTATCAATTTTTTTTTTTGAATTTATAAGAAGATAAAAATAAATAAAATCAAAACCTGAAAAAATAACCGAAACTGGTAGGGCACATAATTAGAAACACACATTTTATTTTTTAATATTTGTTTAATTTATTAATATTTTAGTATAATATTATTATTTTTTAATTATTTTTTTTTAATTTTTTGTCGAATAACCACGGTTTTCAATTACACTTTGTAATCTTTTGGGCATAGAGCTAACCAGATCCTCACAAACTTCCCTTCGAATCGATTTCCAAACATCTTCAATTTCTTGGAATAAATTCGGCATGTTTACTATTTTTTTGTAGCTCATTTTTCTCTTTAGATGTTGCCCAAGATTTTCTACTGGGTTTAGGTCCGGGCTGCACGAAGACCAGTCCAAAAGAGTGATGGAGTTGTCTTCGAACCATTTTTTAGTGTAACTGGCCGTGTGCTTTGGATTGTTGTGCTGCTGAAATTTCCATATAACCGGTAGGTTTTCCTCGGCGTAAGGCAGCATAACATTCTCAAGGATGCTGCAATACTGAATCATGTCCATATGACCTTCAATTTTTTTAATCGGGCCAACGCCACACCAAGACATTGCTCCCCAGATCATAACACTGCCACCACCATGCTTGACAATGGGACGAGTGTACTTTGGATTTTATTCTTGGGACCTCGGACGGCGAACACAAGCTTTTCCATCAGAGTTAATCCTATTTATTTTTGTTTCATCCGAAAAAAGCACATGTTTCCATTGTTTGACTGTCCAGTGCTTATACTTTTTAGCAAAAGCCAAACGGGCCTTTCTGTGACCTGAAAAGCGTTTCTAATTATTTGCACGCCACTGTATATGCATAAGTACTACATACAAAAAAAAAAATATGATTAATGTTATGTTTAAACATAAACTTATCTTTTTAAAACAGTTGGAAATAGTATCACGTTTTAGAAGCCACCAAGCTCGCTTGGCGTATATGAGCCCGTTGAGAATTGCGATTGATTTGGAAAATTGTTTTATTGTTAAACCGTTCTCGATTGCAAGCAATTGCTTTTGGACTATTATTTGACGGTAATAGGCCTTGAAGCAGTGAATTATACATTGGTTGAGTGGTTGTAAGATCGAAGTAGTGTTTGCTGGCAAGAACTCAATTTAAAAATTTTCAATCTCTAAGTTGTCAACCTTGTGGCATGCAGCATTGTCAACAAACAATAAAACCTTTCTCTTCTGTCCTATCATATCATTATCAAATTCTTTAATCAATTTAGTCCATAAAGAAGACGTCATCCATGCTTTATTTTGGGAATAATAAGGAAGTGGAATAGTTTTTCCTTGGGCTTTCCGATGGTAAATACTTTTTTGAATGTTCCATCGTCATTGCAGACTCACCCGGACTTTATCAATTTTACCACCTATTGGGATGCTTCCCTTTTTTGTCAATCAGGTTCGAATCAACAAGGCTGCACTACCCAATGAAAACACCAGTAACACCTTTGGAAATGCGTTAGGACTCGCCCTGGAACCACTCGATCCAGGGAGAGTAAGTCCTGGAGCCAGTATCACTATCATTAATACTGCCAACTCCATCTTAGGCAGCAGTAGTAGAAGTCGGAACGACTGGTTTGATGATGAATGCAAGCTAGCGACTGAACGTAAGAATATTACGTACCGAGCAATGCAACAATCTCATAGAACGCGAAGATGAATATAAAGAGCTCAGAGGAATAGAAAAACGGCTTCACAGACAGAAAAAATCAGCCTGGGAGAAGAACATGATCTGTGAGTTAGAAAGAAGCCGAGAGCGAGGTCCGCACCAGGCGCGGAAATTCTACCAATCCATCTGAAACATGACGCAGTACACACCACGCTGCACTCACTGCAAGGACGAAGAGGGAAATCTGATCACCGATCCCCAAGCATACTGGAGCGATACACGGCGGGCCAGCCTTACGTCAAGCAATTCACGATATTCTAGTGCACGTATGGGAGCAGGAAGAAATGCCAGAAGACTGGCGAAAAGGCATAATTTGCCCCATACATAAGAAGGGAGATGTCACAACGTGCAGCAATTATAGAGGTTCCGCCTATAAGATACTCTCCTCTATCCTACAAGAACGGATAGCCCCATACGCTAAAACCATAATCGGATAATATCAGTGTGGTTTCATTCCAGGCAAATCAACAACTGATCAGATCTTTACCCTTAGGCAGGCGATGGAAAAATGTCTAGAATTTAGCATCCCAACATACCATCTGTTTATAGACTTTAAGGCCGCCTATGATAGCATAGATAACATGGACTCCGACAAGGGGATGGTTTGGCCTGCCTCCTCTTCAACCTGGCGTTGGAGAAAGCAATCCGTGACTCTGGCACGGCAACAAGGGGGACCATCGTCAACAGGTCCAGCCAGATACTGGCTTACGCAGACGACATTGACATCATCGGAAGGACCGAACAAGCTGTACACGATTCCTTCATCCAGATTGAGCAGGCGGCACAAAATCTGGGGCTGCACATTAGTAAAGGTAAAACAAAGTACATGGTGGCGTCGAATGCGAGAAGAACAGTTGGTCAGTTCCAACAAAGCCTACTACAGTCTGTCAAAGCTCTTCAAATCCAGAAATCTCACCATAACTTCAAAACTGCTGCTGTACAGGACCATGGTCCTGCCAGTACTCACGTATGGATCCGAGACTTGTGTGCTTAGCAAAAGACACTCCGACCTCTTAGCCGCGTTCGAGAGAAAAGTCTTAAGGAGAATTGTTGGCCCCATATGTGAGGAAAGACGATTCCGGAGACGGTACAATCATGAATTGTACGCCATCTACCTTGAAGCAGACATAGTGACAAAAATTAAGTTCGGTAGACTCCGGTGGGCAGGGCACCTAGCTCGCATGAGTGAAGAGGAACCGGCTCGGAAAGTCCTTTGTGGTACATTCTATGGTAGACGGCAGCGTGGTAGACCATGCTTGCGCTGGAGAGATGGCGTAGACCAGGACACCTGAAGCCTTGGGGTGTGCAACTGGATGGCGTCGGCTCAAGACCGGGGTATGTGGAGAGACTTGTTGAAGGAGGCCAGGACCGGACCCTGGTTGTCGAGCCGATGATGATGATGATTACAGTATTGTGATACTAGTGCGAAATGTGAAATAATCATCTAATTTATTTATTGATCAAATACACAAAAGAATTTGACAGTAAATTGCTTGACATATGGGTGACGAACTATGTTTCTACGTAATTATAATTACCTTACCTTCTTTTTCAGAGTAAAAAATTAAATGAAAAATTTTTAGAATTTTCAAAACAAAAATCTAGATTTGCTTACCGGGCCCAACGGTGGCGTTCAGCTAAGTAAAATTTTCTAACGAATTTTCTATCGAAAAACTGCTCAAAAACTGAAATATGTAAGCATTCATGTATCAAATTTTGTGAAGCATGCCCTTGTCTGTTTGAACTTCAAACGAGCCTTAATTTTATGACACCACTGAAATAAGATCCTTAGTAGCTAAGTCCCTCATGCTAATTATTCAGAATGAATTTACCGCACGCTGATGTTAAGTTTTACATACCACAGGGAAATAACAGGCATGATGTTAATCATGAACTCATTTCCGGGTGATCGTTTTGAATCTTTTCTGCAACAAAAAAAAAATTAAATTAAGCATTCAACTCCTCAAGGACTTTATTAATATTTATATTTTTCGCCTTCATTCATATTTTTTTTTTATAACCCTCACGAAGAAAAATCTGAGCATCATTGATGTGGTTGTATCTCTTTGGCAATTGTTAGTTTTCATGTTTCAAAGGATATTCCTCATGAAACGTAACATTCGAGTTCATCAAGACCATACAGTCAGCCCATTGCTAAAGGGCAGGATTCGAAAAATATAAAAGTCAAACGTACAAAACCTTATTATGGTTGCGTATGAGAGGTAGTTGTCATCTTCGTGCTTCGTTCTTATTGTCAGCTTGTGTTGGTGGTAGGTTATATCTCTTCTCCCACTTTTATCAATATTTAATGATAACAAAAGTTGAATAGTAAAATTATGCGCAATTGTTTTGTTATTCATGGAAGAAAGAATTTAATTTCTTCTTTCTCATCAATTCTGTGAGCTATACAAAAAAATCATATTGTTATATGCTCCCTTCCAATTCCTGCATATAAAGAATTCCCTATAATAAAGAAATGACAAAGCAAAAAAGGATGTATGTATATTGAAATATAAGAGACAATTACCCACAGGATACCTGCTGATGTCGAAGAGATAAGACAACGACGATAGTTTTTCTTGATTGCAATTAAATAAGAAAAATACATAAATATTACATCCCTTCGGGAGCTTCTAGAGGCAGACGATGAATTTTGACTAAAGTAACTGTAACATGTGAACAATGAGCTTGCAAAAATCAATGTAGGTAATCAACTTTTAATAAAAGCTGCTACCAAGTCACTCATTTGATCATTGTTTAACTCATCCCGCTCATCATCCGGTCGGTCGTATGTATGTTTCCTCCTGGATTAGCTAAGCTGATGTTCATTGATGGGAAACTCGGATATCCTATCCTTTCCGGAATAATATGACGAGGGGAGCAAAATGAAACTTTTGTATAATGAATTGAACTGTGCGGTCTAGGTCTTGTTGGCTTGGAGCATGGGAATGTAGAGAAGACTGATTTCTTTTGTCAAGTATTATGTCCTTCAGTTATTTAATTGCAATGTAATTAATCTTCTACGATTTAATTCTTTGCGGGACTGGTGCTTTGTCGTGACAAACAAAAAGATATAGCTAACCGAGGTATTGGGGTTTATTCGTATCTAAATGACTGTCAGGGTTATTTATCATAATATTTTTATTGCTAAATACTTTTTTCTGAGAGGCTTTTGATTATCGCTGATGCGTTTTGCTATCGCCCTTATTGCATAAGCTTTTGCGTGTTAGGATACTTATGTTTGAAATTGCTGCTTTTATAAATTTTCTTCAATTGAAGGTTTTTTAGGCATTGGTTTTGTTTTAAGAAGTTTTGTACTCTCTTAGGAAACCTTCCTTTTCGGCTTTTCTATTTCTTCTTCTTTTCATTGACCATTGTTATGAACTTGGACTGGACCACTGGGATCGTTTGTTTTCCTCAGAAAATGTCGACAGCCGGTTTTGGATTCGTCTTTGTCTGACGCAAAACGATGTGATGCGAAACATCTTCATTTCAGCTGAAAGAACTGAGCTGAGCATTTTTTGGGATTTGACAATCACTTCGAAATAGCCAATGTTTTAACGTCTTAGAAACGATCCATCTTTTCCAGCGTTTCGCCATTTTGTTTCTTATATATTAGGTAGCTTCCTTTTTATAATCTCTTCCTCACAGCTTCTACCGGTAATAATCCAATGTTCCAACTCTGCTTATCTTAAGTTTGCGATACAATCTGGGTCGGACAAAGGCCTCAACATGTTTATCCAGCCAGCTCGGTCCCTAGCTAGCAGTGTGCCCCTTCGCATGCCAAGTTGGTTGAGCTCCTCTCCTGCGTGTGCCACCTGAGTAATGGTCTTCCTCTACTGCGCCGTCCCTCGAGATTGGATTCGAAGATTTTCCGGGCCGCCGCCTTGGGGTTTATTCGCTCTAAATGATTCAGCTATCTAAGCCGCTGGACTTTGACTCGTAAAGCCCGTCAGTGCCGCTGTACAGCAAGTACAATTCGTGGGACCAAAAATCACTAGAAAAATCCTAAAGCGTTCTCATCTACCTTCATGCCATATATAAGAACTAGAGTGATAAGTAACTAACAGATGCACGTTTTAGTTGCTGGAGAGGAGAGAAAAAAAAACTATAATTAAGAGTTTTTCCAACTCACCACTCCTAATTTTCCAATTCTTTTTAGCCACAGGAATCCAGATTCTCTTACCAAGCCATCTATAGTGGGGTAGATAAACTTAATCTCATAGGTTCTCATTTTGAAGCAATTCATGCTAGGGGCTCTCCTAGCTGTAGGACTGAAGAAGTATCTGACCGATTGTTGAGATTTCGCAGCAGTGAAGTACCATCACTCCTAAGATTCACTGACACATTAAAAGCAGATGAACTAACGATAAAACAAACTGAAAACTATTTTAAAACCTTGGACGAACTAATATAAATACATATTCAGAAAACTGAATAACAAGAAGTCAAGTGGGCTAGATAACATCCCTAACATTGTTCTTAAAATATGTTCCAAATGAGATAATACGGTCGTACTGTATTATTTTCAACAATCTATTAAGTAACTTTTACTTCCCAAATTATTGTAAAATTTCAAAAGTATACCCAATATTAAAAAAAAAGAAAAATCCTTCAGATGTTTCTAGTTATAGGCCTATCAGTATACTGCCTAATATCAGAAAGATTTTAGAAATAGTTATAAGCAAATCCATTTTATACAAATGCGAGAGAAGGGAGACTACACCGCGGAACCAGTTTGGATTCGAAAGAAACCACTCGGCAGTGCATACCATCACAAAATTGGTTTCAGATATCAATTGGAATTTGAACGCTAAGAGAAGTACCGCTGCCTGTCTAGTGGACATCGAAAAAAGCCTTCAAGTCTTCAACACAGTCTGGATAGACGGGGTTATTTATAAACTTTTACAACATGATTTCCCTGCACATCTCATAAAGATGGTCATGTCAATGATATATGAAAAAAAATTTGTTGTTACAGATAGGAAATGCCAACGGCCAAATTTTTCAAAGCTGTATATGGTCTTTTGCACGGCACCTTAACTGCACCGCGCATATTTAACAAATATATTTCAAACATACCCAGGGAACTGGATGATACAATAGCATTTGCCAACGACGTTAAATTATACAGAAGCGCTCAAACAATTGGAGAAACCCAAACCACACTTCCAGACAAATTTGATAGATTTTAGGGGTTCTGTTCAGAATGGAAACTAAGAATTAATTATACAAAATGTAAAACCATACTGTTCCGCACCCCAATAAGACGTGGAAACTCCGATTTGAGACGGAACTGGAAAAATTTCCAAATAATAAGTTCGAATGGTCTTCGAATCGAGCCAAAGACTGTTGTGAAGTATTTAGGTGTTCATTTGGATAAGTTTTTGTACTATAATGAACACATAAAGGCACAGTTGCAGAGAGCTAGAGCGGTATTTATGTCTCTTAAAAACCTTTTCAACTCCAGCTATCTGAGGTCCGATGTGAAGACCATTTGCTACCAAGCATTTATTCGACCAATTCTGACCTATGCGAGTCCAGTATGGTGAAAATTAATCCATCTTATATGGAATGTTTGAGAGAAAATGCCTTATAACTTGCTTGCGTATGTACAGTAGCGAATATACAGACTTTCGGCATTACGTTTGCAATAAGTAAATTCTAGATAATTCCAGATTTTCTATAATTGATAACTTTATACTAAATCTTGTGAGGAATCACTTTGCAAGGATGTTACGGAGAATGAACTTATCTCAGGTTCATTCCATCCTAACCCTGAGTATTTCAAAAACACATTAGAAAGCGGACACGTACCACCTGAAGCATTCTTGTTTTTGGATGCACATGACTATCTTTTAAAATTAAATAACATACCAATTATATACCATGTTGCTAAGACTGGCAACTGATAAAACTATTGAGTATGTATTAAGGCTGAAACTGGCATATAATCAGACAGGACCGGGCCCTGCTCTGTGATTTCTGTGATACCGATCACTAGTTGTTTTGAATTGGTGGAATACAGAGATTAGGTATAAGTAAGATTTAATTTGCTTAAGTTAGTATTAGTTAGATTAAAGTTTTTTAGTCGTACATTTTACAAAAACTAAAATAGATGAAACACTGAAATAGGTTTTCCTCACTTTTCCTTAAAAAAAATTTTGAAATTAGTACATACCTAACATAAATATAAAAAAAATTGCAAAATAACTTGAAGTATTGTACAAACAAAAAAATAAAACAAGTATTGAGTACCATAAGGGCCATAAACATTAACAAAAAAAAATAAATAAGTACCATTAAATTTTTAAGTTAGTTAGTGAATAAACAAAAAAAGAAAAAAAAAAAACAATCAAGCCGTCTATAATAAATTTGAACAAATACGAAATAGTAGATGTGGGAATATCTAATATCTATCTATTCCAAGTTCTTCTGCTGTCGTTTAACGATGAAAAGAAGTGCTTTGTAATTAAAATTTTCCACAAAGCTTCCAGGGGCAGTAAGAATAGGAGTTTGGTAAAAATAGTATAAGAGATGTGAAGGTGTGGGTCTCCTTAAAAGCACAATCATGTCTTCCATCCGAACATTTACGATGCCAAACCATTTTATAAACTTTAACCATGAGGGCAAGCTAGCTGGTACGTGCCAATCTTCAGAGGAATATACATATGTATAACTTAAATCTTTAAAACAAATATAAAAATAAACCTTGAACCCATTAACCACCTAAGCCCAACAACAATGAAAAAGCTATACAACTAAACATGAATTCCTTTGCAAATAATGAACATAAGCATAAACATATGTACCGGTGTAGGTATAGTACCTATATATTGTCTGTACGTGTTATGAGATAACACCTTGTCGAATCAACGTTTCAAGAAGCACAAATTCTGGGCTCTTGATCATGTGGGCACAAGAGCAAGTCGCATATAGAACATGTGACACAACATCAGGTGGGGACAGGAACACGAACAAACAACACTCCGAAATGGAACATTTGCACCATGTTTTTTTTAGTGGCGCACAGAAATACTAATTTAAATAAGAAATTAATTTGTTGGAAAGCAAATCTGAGCGATCTGTGTTCAAGATATACATAGAAGCCAAAAGCGGTGAAACAAGAATATTTAAGACAAGCCTTAGCAAAGAAGCACTTAAAAAAGTATCAAATTGGAACGGAGATCCCTAGGCTTACATGGCTGATCTGCGCACATCTCTTTATTAATTTTTTTGTTAGATGTTTAAGTAAGGTATTTCGCATACTGACTTAATGACGTAGTTGCAGCAAGGTTGGATTAATGCATGTTCGGGCGCAATGCATGACTCAAGAAATTTAATATTTAATATTATTTAATATTTAATATTTAATATTTAATATTTAATATTTAATATTTAATATTTAATATTTAATATTTAATATTTAATATTTAATATTTAATATTTAATATTTAATATTTAATATTTAATATTTAATATTTAATATTTAATATTTAATATTTAATATTTAATATTTAATATTTAATATTTAATATTTAATATTTAATATTTAATATTTAATATTTAATATTTAATATTTAATATTTAATATTTAATATTTAATATTTAATATTTAATATTTAATATTTAATATTTAATATTTAATATTTAATATTTAATATTTAATATTTAATATTTAATATTTAATATTTAATATTTAATATTTAATATTTAATATTTAATATTTAATATTTAATATTTAATATTTAATATTTAATATTTAATATTTAATATTTAATATTTAATATTTAATATTTAATATTTAATATTTAATATTTAATATTTAATATTTAATATTTAATATTTAATATTTAATATTTAATATTTAATATTTAATATTTAATATTTAATATTTAATATTTAATATTTAATATTTAATATTTAATATTTAATATTTAATATTTAATATTTAATATTTAATATTTAATATTTAATATTTAATATTTAATATTTAATATTTAATATTTAATATTTAATATTTAATATTTAATATTTAATATTTAATATTTAATATTTAATATTTAATATTTAATATTTAATATTTAATATTTAATATTTAATATTTAATATTTAATATTTAATATTTAATATTTAATATTTAATATTTAATATTTAATATTTAATATTTAATATTTAATATTTAATATTTAATATTTAATATTTAATATTTAATATTTAATATTTAATATTTAATATTTAATATTTAATATTTAATATTTAATATTTAATATTTAATATTTAATATTTAATATTTAATATTTAATATTTAATATTTAATATTTAATATTTAATATTTAATATTTAATATTTAATATTTAATATTTAATATTTAATATTTAATATTTAATATTTAATATTTAATATTTAATATTTAATATTTAATATTTAATATTTAATATTTAATATTTAATATTTAATATTTAATATTTAATATTTAATATTTAATATTTAATATTTAATATTTAATATTTAATATTTAATATTTAATATTAAATATTTAATATTAATTAATTTAATTTTAATTAATTAATTTAATATTAAATATTAAATATTTAATATTTAATATTTAATATTTAATATTTAATATTTAATATTTAATATTTAATATTTAATATTTAATATTTAATATTTTCATTCATTCCGTCCATTTAGGCTTAAAGAATAAAACGCCGCTAATTTTTTGTGTCAGATATGCCAATCAGCCAAAATCGTGAAGGGAAGCGCGAGTCTATTTTTTCGAATCGGTATTGTTCAGAACACTATAACTTATGTTTTGCACAATATTTTTATCTTCTAATTAATACATAGTTATACTGTCAAAATGTTATGTTATTAAATGATAATAAACTTAAAACCCTATCTATTGGTCGTAGAAAAAAAAATCCAAAAAAATGCATAAAAAACTGGCTATCACATGAATCCCTTAAAAAAATAAATTGGCACTAGAATTTTGAGAATTGGGTCGGCTAGTTTAAAATAAAGGAAAAAGTTTTTCTTTTGCTCCGCTTTTTTTTGTACGAGTCAATAAACGGAATACTCAATAGGGACCTTTACCAAGCTATCATTTGCCTAAAGTTAGGACTTTGCCAAATTTTGCAAAGTGCTCATTGTGAATCATAAAAGGTTCTAATAGCGTGGATTTTTAGATGTTATTGTTCCAAAGTGAGGAATTTGATGTTTGCTTTTTGAAAAGACATATATAAATATATTTCTTTAAAGCCCTACAATGGATTCATACAATTTCGAATGCAACCAATATTTTGGATCAAAATTATACCCTGAAGTCCCAAAAAAAAGCTCATTCCAAGATCGCATTCACATTTGTTCTTCGGATAATGAATTGAATATTCCATCAGAGAGCATCCTTTTACAAGGTTTACAGTTGGAGTGATAAAAAATTCTGTCATCAGAGTTTCGTTTGGACCAATACAAATCTATAGGTACACCAGACTATCTATAGCTATATGTGAATTAGGATTGTAGAACTTGCACCACAAAAAAAATCAAAAACGAAAAAGCCCATGATGGTTACTTTTAAATGAGAGAGATGAATAAAACTCCTTTTAATAAATGATTTACGAATGACTAGAAGAATTTATAATAGCTGCTCCTGATGCTGCTTCTGCTGGAGATGTCGTGGCCGTTCTTTCATTGGAAGTCGAAACCGATGTTACTGCAGAAAAAAAACACCACTGTTTGTTGCTGCTGAGATGTCTGCAGTATCTTTGCTGATCTGCTAGTATTGCTGCTGTGGTTTTGTGCGCCGCACAAGCGACCGGTGTCACTTGGTGGTACACACTTTTTTCCTTCATCTGATTATGGGGGTACATTTAATAATAAAAATAATAAGAACACGAAGACTAAAGGATATAATATACTGTAGAAATATTCTTGGTTCTGAACAAGCGCCTTTGCTTTATATTTTTGTTGCGATGCGAGTTTTTTTTTTTTGTCATCTTATAGTAGATAGTTTCGTGTTGGTTGTTTAGTTGCTTTGATATTTGCAACAACAAAAAAATTAAGGGCCATTTGTGTTTCCCTTACCAATCCGATTTCCTTCCCAATTCTTCACCATCAAAGGAGACAATCATCATAATAATCTATCCCTCATCCGTTTAGTACTTGTTTTTTTATTTGTTTTTACTTAGCTAGCGTTATTGGTTGATGATGTTCCGATGTTTGCTCTGCTTTGATTGATGTAAAAGGGAATTCGCTTTTAAAGAGTTCTGTGTTTTAAATATTATGTATTTGGTTTTAGGAGGAACTTTGTGGATTTGGAGTGAGATTTAAATGAAAAGGGATCATGGACGGACATATGCATAATGAATATAAAAAAATTAAATGAACATAAATTAAGCTAGTGACGAATTTAAATGATTTCATTTGGACAAGCGGACAAAAGAATTAAATCTCAAAAAATTCCGAAGAAAAAAATAAAAATTCTATTGTTTTCGGCGGGGAACGTGGGGCTACTGACGTGATGAGAAGAAGGAATCATATATTATTCATCTCTTTTGCCTTGCATCATGTGAACTCTATAAACGCTGGCAATATTTTTGCTATAAAAAACTAGCAAATTCCCTCTGCAGAGGCCAAATTAATAATGGCATTGTGTAAGCAATGTGTTTGTTTCAAATGACGCCATTTTTAATAAGGCAAAGCATACAGTTTACGATAACTTTGGCGTCAAAAATTGATAACGGATTTTTGTAGAGGCGTCGAAAACAAGAATTTTTTACTATGGGAGGGGGATCTATCTCACCCCGTTGAGGAGGTAGGGACAATTTGACAAAAAAAAAATGACTTCAAACGGAAAAAAAATATTAAAAAACAACGGCAACACCTCCAATAGAGTTAGATAATGATTGTGAAAGCTAGAAACCAGGTCTTTAATCCTAAAAGAAATAACTTTTTTCATTAACAGTTTTGAAAATATTCGCATGGAAACTCAAAATTTTGATAAATTTTTTTTTTATTTTTTCAAAATTGTGAAATGAAGTGCTAAATTAGCTTTTTCCCACACAAATTCACATTTCCAAATGAGGTAATTTCAACTGACATTATCTCAGTGAACGCATTCAACCAAATTTAAATTTGGATTCGACTGTAAACTAACCTCATAAATTTGAAATTTCTCTGTGAGACAGAAAGAGAATAAAACAACAACGAAATTGCCTCATTAGTAATGTGAACGCCTTTTTCGTAATTTGTGAAATTACCTCATTTGGGCTCTAAAGAGAATCTAGTATTATTCTAGTATCCTAGAATTTTCCCATATGGCGAATTTACGATAACATATACAATACAACTTTAAAAGCAAGTGCAAATAAGGATTAGTTCCCATGCCTACCTATTCACTTTCTTGAATTAACATTTCTATGTCATTTTTAGTTCCACTGTTAAAACGTTCACATAAAAGACGTGTTTAAAGTAAGCAGCTAAGCGAAAAGCAAAAAAATAAAACTTTGCACACGCTCATATTCAAGTATGTACCTAATATGTAAAATATCATGTACATTATGTATAAATGTACCTTTAATGTATTTCAGGTATATTCTTTTTCTGACTTATTATTAGGTAAGGGATTTTTTCCGTTCCTGATCCTTAAATCTGAGGAAAATATTTTTTTTAACATTGCCCACATTTTCATGGGGTTGAAAAGAGTGCAGAATGAAAAAATAAAGGGTGCAATTATTTTTACCGCTGTTTCCTTGTCATTGTCTTCAATAGCATTTCTGATAACGTTTCATGCAAAAAAATATAAGCGGAACCATACTAAAAAAAAATAATCTGAAAAACTTCACCTAGAGCTGGCCAAAAGACGACGCCAGAACCAGGAGCGTGTTTTATAAGTCTCGTCTCGGTCACGCCAAGGACAAAAATATCAATTTCGAATCGTTCTCGGTCCCGAATACTTAATCTCGTCTCGGTATCGACTCAGTACTTTTTATAACTATATACTATACTATTACTATAAAACACAAAATTTTTATATGATTTTTTTTTACTGGAAATACCACTTTTGGTAAGCTTCGGTCCAAAACAGACTCTCCAAAGTCTTATAGTTATAGTCTAGTCTCGTGGCAAGCCCTAACTTCATCCCCAACGGCATTGGCTGTAAAAAAAGAGAACATGCTTAAAATAACTGAACACACACATACGAATAAATAATTTCTGCCTTTCGATTCTTTTTTGTGTTTTAACTTCTCACAGATGGTGACCATCGGTACTTTTTTTTGTAAAGCAACTCTGTTTATAACTCAGCAAATAGAGTTAAGAAGACCTACATGGTTCTGAAAAATAATTAATGACATTGTTACATAATCTTGAATTTTTTGACGTACAAAATATATTTTTTAATTTTGTAAGTACAAATTCTAAATTAGCAAAGCAATATTCCCTGGGCCAAAAAAAAACAATTAGATGTAATATTAACGGCACTCTGGCCACCCTAATTGTTTAAATTGTATAAAGTATGCACATTAAATTTGCTTCTATAGAAATCACATTAGATAGTTTGACATTATTTGTTTATTATTATTTTTTGCAAACATCTGTCGTTGCAATACGCAATTATCTACCCTACCTATATCATTTAGCTGAGTCTCGTAATTAATGGCATTTTTTTGGTACACATAAAATTGCTTTTTTTATGTTTGTTTTTAAAATATATACGTAACGGGATCTTATAGATAACTTCTATCAATTCATTGATATTTTGTTTTTATAAGACATGAGTAGGTAGGTAACAGTCAGTTGATAATTTTTCACCAGTTTGAATAATGTGTAAAGTTCGATTGAGGATAGATAAGTGTTGTTTTGACGTTTGACGTTTTTTTTTATGCTTTTAAAGTTTAAGTTATTTTAATCAAATTAAAGTACTTGTTTCTAATGAAAATATTTATTTATGTAATGCCACGCTGGCACTATTGGCAAACAAAACGACAGACACAAATGTCACTAAATGTTCTCATTAAAATGGCGTCATGTGCATGGGCAGTGACAACATTTTAAAGATGATGATATTTCACGAACAAAACTAAACTACCCCTTTCTTTAATTCAAATTCAAATAAAACTTTTTATGAGCTCTCTCAATTTTCTCTAACCAAAAATTATTGAATTCGATGAGTTCAAATCATTTGTTTGATTTGGAATATTTAAAAAATAATTATTTTTGAAAAAAAAAGCGAAACAACGTATAAAAACCCACAGCACTGAAAATCATTTGGTGAGCCACCAACAAAAAATATAAATAAAACAGCTTCAAGATACTTTCCCTTATGCGTGCTTGACTATGTTGTGTAAATACAAAATTTTAAGTTTTGTCAACAAAATGGTAAAATATAATGACAGAACGTCAAAATGTCATTATTTGATTTTCGTGTAAGCGCATGTCATCAAAGAAATCGCTTTGTCATTGTTTTTGTCATTTTAATGACAAGTCTACGAATAGGATTTTAAGCGACCTAAAACATATGGAAAGACTGGATAATGCGATTACCAAGCAATGCTCCCGGAAATTACGTGAGACTCTTTTTTGGAAAAAATTTTACTTTGTCCCACTGGCCTATTTGCCTTTGCAGCAAAAAACACATCACAAAAACGCTAAAGAATCTTTCGATGCATTTCATTTCATTTTTTTTTAAATTAAACTTAAATTAAAGTTATATTTCTACTTTTCTTACTTTCCCTGTCAAGTAAAATAAGAGCAGTACGGCGCACAGTGGTTTAAAAGGGGGAAAAAATTAGTCTCACAGGATTGGTTTAAAAAAAAAACTTAGATTTGATGGTAGTATATATAAAAAAGTTTTAATTTCTCAGAAACTAATTGTCAAAACGAAATGTTTGAGCCTTTTATTGTATCATTATTTTAAAAATAAAATGAAATTGATGCCCAACCATTTTTGGTGAATGCAACATTTTTTCAACTTTAGTTAGTAAAATTTTAATTCGGCGGTTTTTTTTATAATAAGCGCGCACCCAAGGGTATTTTATGCACCCTTTATATGTCAGAGACACAGTGCTGTTATTCTCAAAGTTATAACATTAACTTAAAAAATAGATTTAAAAAATATGCAGAATACGCGTGGGAAATTGCACATGTTTTTGTAGCCAGCTATAAATTATTCAAATTTGTTCATTTTCTGTTGGATCACTTTCCGAGGAAACCCAAGAATGCCGAAATAAGGACTATAAAGCCTAACGCAAGTTTAATTTGGTTAAAAGCAGCCGAATTGCGACGAATGAAGACGTAATGCATCGTATCGTGATACCCTCTGATTCATTAATAACAGGCTTAAGGCCACAGGCAAAAATGAACACATATACGAGTACGCCAAAAAAATCATTTTTGAATAGTTTAAATAGTATAGGTACAACTAATGTCTTAATATCATTTTTGAAATATTCGTTTTTTTTTTCCATGTTTATAATATATATTTATAATATTTAATCAAAATAAAATGTTCAGGTTTTACAAAAACAAAAAATATTTCATTGCCTTCGAATTTTCGAAAAATATCAATATCTAAGTTTTTTTATAATTATGTTTTTTTAGTCAAATTTGGATAAAATATGTAGGTACCTATTAGCCAGGTCTAAGCAAGTGTATTTCACTAAAATCCGTTCACTAGTTCAGATTTTAAAGAACTTATTCCGCTCTCCCATCCAAGTTAAACCACTGTGTGGCGCTGCAGCAGTGCAGCATACAAAAAAATAAGCTTGTTTTTTTTATAACACTGACTAGGTGAGCAAAATTCATCCCATAAAAAATATTTTTGTCCACACATAATGCAAAAATATGACCTCGTACAGGATAAACAAAAAACAACAAAATACATAACCTGTGCACAATCACTGCTCTAGACCATAAGAATCCAAAAAGAGCAGCAATAAAATATTAATGACCGTAGTCAGAGAAAACGAAAACTGTGTAGGTGCCTCGACACGCACTCTTCGAAAATTGGAAAAAAAAAATTAAAGTGTACCTCTAGGCACATAGGCATGACTGGGATCTCATGAACTCGTTCTTGCGGTTCAAGTTATAATAAGGTTCAGTTAGAAGTTTATTATTGCAGTGATAAGTTCAAGAGAAAGGCGCAAGTTTTTTGGGTGAAAATATTGAAAGTGTTTTATTTTTTTATTGAACAAACTCTATCCACTAGGCTTGTGGGGTTCATGAACGAACTAGTTTATGAACGCATTAGTTCGATGAAGCAATGTACATGAAAAACATAGTAGGTACTATCATGGTGGCAGTCGAATGGGGCGACATCTAAATTGGTCCCTAGACTATCAATATTATTGTGCAATTATGATATTGCACAATATTATTGAGAGTCTAGGCTCATATTGAAGGGTTGTGCAATATATTGTACCATATTTTGTCATTTGTTTTGAATTTTCATAGTGATAACATCTCCCTAAACACGTTTCGTTTTTTGTACCAGTCCTTCATCCATCTGCGTTTGTTTTTTTCTTTTTTTTTTTATAAAATAGCAACACAACAATAATCCATATCATCGAGCATGATGTTGAAGCACAAATAAAGAACTGTCAAATGATTTATTGTGCGAAATATTGTTTAGTGTGGGGTACCAGTCAATAATATTATGCAATTTATTGTTCAATAATATTGATAGTCTAGGGACCGCTTAAAAGTTTTAATTATGTCTTAATAATTACAATGCGTTGTTGAAGCGTGTATCGTTCGATTTTTATTAATGGCGTAGTTTCTACTTGTCAAATGTGAAAAAAATTACATAAATAGCGGGTTATTCAAAATAACACCTCTTATTGGATACAACTATTGAACTCCACGCATGAACAAGGGACAATACAAAGGGCTTCATGTGTTTGGGTAGCTTTGAATAAATAATAAACATAGTACTTTTAAACAGGTACAAAATTATAATAAAATTATGAATTGTAGATTTCATACGTAAAAAATAGAACAGTTCACAGTATAGAAACTCCTTTCCTATACCTATCGCTGGAATTTAAGGAATCATGTCACCTGAAAAGTCAAGAAAAGAGACATCGAAGTTCTGTCAACTTTAGACTAAGCGCAACAGACCAAATGATTGGGTACAGGAATAAAATAATGAATTAAAGTAAATACGAATAAAACAGAAAAACAAAACAAACCAAGGCAACCCTCAGCCCCCTTTATTTTCCCTAAAATACAAAAAAAAAAAAAATGAACACAACATTAGGTGTCCCATTCCGTTGTTGTGGTCACTGAAGTATTAGTGTAGTGTTAAGTCCTTGCTTGCGGCAAAGTTCTTTAGAAACTCTCCATACAACATAGCTATATTTATATAACGAGTAGGTACATCACCACACAGTTCTTTAAGCCTTCAAATGAAAGGTATACGGTATACCTAGTATGGAAGTAACGCTTTGCTGGTTTGCTTTTTGTTTATTTTACAGTAAATTACTGACCGGGACCGTGTCCTGTCTTATACTAACCTAACCGTTCAAGATAAGGTGGTAGTTCCACTCTCTCGTATTTATTTGCTTCGATAAGAAGGAAACACATGTGAAAATTGGCTTACGGAACTGAAACATCTTTCATTATTTTTTTTTGTTGTTTTTGTTGTTGCTGCTGTTTGCTTCCTTGGCACTGTTGTTGTTGATGGTCTTTTGTTGTTTGGAACTACTTGCTGGGTTTGTGAATGGTAGAAGGAGGTGACGGCGGCGGCAGCGTGGCGGTCGTGGTGGTGGTGATGATGATTGTTGGTCTTTGATTTTTGGGGCACTGGATAACTATAATAGAAGTCGATGTGTGATGTATTATTGCGCCCCATTTGTGATTATGGAAGGACGTACCACATCACAGATACTACCCACTTACAAGCTGTCTGCGACAGTGAATTCATAGTTTAGATGATAGTGAGGTGTTGTTGGAAGTTCACATTAGACGTGTTCATGTGAACCCTCATGTGAACCCGAAATGACGCGAAGACGTGAGGCCGTACGTCGTCCTTGTTGTGTTGTTGCCGACTCGGACGTCTTCATCGGTTTTCTGTTTGAAAAGTGTTGAAGCAAAGTAACACATGTTTTCATGCGGAGGGTTATCGGTAATTTTTATTTTTTTGTACCTATAGTAGGTAGGTGTTTGAACTCAATTATGGACAGGATGTGGCTGTGATGTCCTTTTGTCGTGCGGTCCCCAAATAAGCGTAGGCAGGCACAATAACAAAAAAAAAAAAAAAAAATAATTCTGTGACGGAATCTACTTGTTTAGAATGAAACGCACGAAAACGTAAAACGTTTCTCAATTGCAACGATAATTATATTATGAGAATAGGGGAGATTGTTGTTGATGTTCGTTTGGTTTGATGGTCGATTACGCTCGAGAAATTTGTGAGTTTACCTAATGAATACAGTTAAAGAAGTAATAAGTGAACACAAATTTATGCAAATTTTCAGATATTCATATTTGAAGTTAATATTTCCGAAACATGAATTGGCTGTTTTTAAAAGCTTTTTTTTTTGACAGGAGGTGGAAATCTTCAGAAGACAGTATTTAATTCAAGAAGTTTTTGGGTCAGGATGTAAATCGGTATTTTCTTTATACAGTGGCCATGGGGAAAAGAGAAGTGACTGTCATTGAAATGCCCCGAATTTTTTGTGGAACTATAAACTATATTAATTCAAATGAATTTTTGAAGAAATTGTATAGAGAGAAACTGGAAAATATGGTTCCTTTCCACCTCCTTACATAACCTCCTCTACCATAATTTTTCATCTCGAGTTTTCTACTACAATGACTTTAGCTCTATGGTAAGGACAATTCTGGTCCCGCAAGTTGCACGTGGAGTTCTTTCTCTTTGCACATTTACAAATTATTACAATGACTCAAATTTAATTTTTCAATATATTCAGAGTCACTATATAATTTATCTAAAACGGCGGCGTCATAAGCACTTAAAATTTCGTCGAAGATATAACGCCCGCTATATTTGATTGTGTGTATAAGGACAATTATAGCAAATATTCCAATTTATATCAGGGTTAAGCGTTATATTAGTACATTTACTCCAATAAAGATATACTTATTCAAGCAAACCAAATACATAATGTCGGGAAAGTGTTATGTGAGTACGTTCACTGCACATTCAGAAGCACTTTATGAGTACTATACCAAAGAATTATTGCTTAACTTGGAAATCGATAGCAAAATTGTTAGTTGGGAGGCTAGGAATCATAATGAACCAATTTATAATAGGTATCGGTTTGGTGGCAGAAATTTCAACCCATAATTTTCAAACATTTTTTTTTTTAATTTACCTTAAAAAAACGGGACCCGCTATCCACAATGTCTGATGTTGTACCTACTATATGATCACATTTTAAATATCATGACAAAGACATGTGACATGTTTAGAACACTGCAAAAGATATCTGGGGTCTTTATACGTTGGAAGGCAACAAAAATGTCAGGGAAAGTCATCTAACAATTATGGGTACCTACTTTCTTGACATTTGAATACATACATATACACAAATCTCTTATGGCTCGCCCAATTTTTCCAATAAAAAAAAAAACCTACCAAAAATTATATAAGTACACAAAATTTCCATATAAAAACCTCTTTATTTCTCAAATAGAGTAAGTATCTTTATCACCAGCTAAAAATAGAAACTTACGAAGGCACATGAGTACCATACAAATGTTCCCTTTTCAGCTTGCACCGCATTTCTTCTTTAAAAAAAATTAAATCTGAAAATGTCAGGAATACATATGCCTACCCCTCAACCCCCTTGAGTTCAAATAGATCAACAAAAAAAATCCACCTACCTAGGTATTAAGGAAGAATGGAAAAAAGAAGAAAGAAAGAAAAAAATGATTTTCTTATTTTCCCCTATTTAATAAGAAAAGGCATCATTAGCATCGGTATATCGGGTGTGGGTGGTGTATGAGTATAAGTTCGAAACGCGACAGTGGCTGTAAATGCTTTTACTGCTGCTTTTCTGAATCCCCGATAGAAAAAAGTCAAAGAAAAAAACTTCACCCGGCAAACAAACAAACAGAATAAAAAATCAAAAGAAAGAAGGGAAAACTCAAAAAAATTCGGGGTAAATTTATAATCCTTGAAGAAATTATACAAAAAAGAAAAAAAAATCGATTGGAAATGTGCGGAGTTAGATTTGAAAGAGGGGTGGACGTTGCTGTGCTGCCGTCACTGCTCTCACTCAGATACCCAACTAAAACGTTCATAAAAATTCTGCACTCACATCCCTTCATCCCATACATTCGTCACCAGCTTCATTATCATCACTGTCGTCATCGTCAAAGTCATTATTGCTCGGTTTCTATTCTCACATCCCTTCCACTATATTTACACCACATTCCCATCCCAGTCCGTCCCCGAGCCCCGACTAACCAACTCTTACTCATAGACTATCAAATATCAATGTCATCCCAAAAGGCTGCAGCAAAACCTCAACTGGGCGCCAAAGTAGATTTATCGCTAACTACATAACATAAGGATCAGTATTCAGGATGGGTACAAAATTGCTACCTTGTTCCTCATTCGCATAGTAGTGAATATATAATTATGCACACATACAGATACATTTTTTATATTTCCCCGCATTTTTTCGCTTTATAATTTTGTTTTCCCTCTCTTTCCCCCAATCATATACATTTTTTATTTTTTCTTCGAGAGAACGAAAAAAAAACTGAAATAGAATCCTCAAGAACACCCAAATCCCTTCATATTTCTGCTGCGACTTTCCCAGCATCCTAAGGGGTTTTGCATTTACCATCACTTCCACCAGCACCACCCTCGCCCTTATCCGTACCTTACATTTGGTACACGGGTGGATTTTTCATTAAAGTAGAAATGAAAAAGCCGTTCCCACCGTTCGTTGTCGCCGCCGTCCTTTCGTCCTTTCTGTTTTTTTTTATTTTTGCTATTTTTTAGATTTTTTTCTTTATATTCGCCTCAATAGTATCATCAGTCTGCCTTGGTTGTAACTTGTAATGCTTTCATCGTTACCATTGTCGTTTCTTCCCTAGCTGTCCTGTTGTTGTTGCTCCTGGCGACTGGGACAGGGACTAGCACCAAGAGGACGACTTCTTGAAGATTCTAGGGGAGAAAGAAGCTCGGTTAGTACATGTAGACTTTTTTTAGTTTACTTTTGGCGATTGTTTTGGTGGAAGTATGTAGTGGTGGCGTTTGGAATGCGGTTGGGCTGAGTTGAATAGATGGAGGGTGAACAATGTTTTTTACTTCGCCCTCTTGGGTTTTTTTAAATTTTTTTTTCTTTGTCATGTGACCAAAATATCAGCATAATACTCACTTGAGACGAGTATTGAAGGGAAATAAAGAAGGAAACAAATTTTGTTGTTGCTGCTGTTTGTAGCCCCGTGCGCTGCAAGTGCGGATTTTTTGTATTTTAATTTTCCTTGGTGGATAAATTGGATAGGAATACTTTCCATCTCACTCTTAATTTTTTTTTATTTTTGAAAAAAAATTTTCTTTCCCTTTCTTGGGGGAGAAGGTTTATAAGAGAGGTGGTGAGATGATAGGGAAAAAAAATTGAAAGACGTTGTATATGGGTTTGATGTACACATACTTACGTCTTGAGCCATATGATGTCGTATATACATTTAATCCTTGAATGAGTGTAGAGTGTCATATGAAGGTATATGTTGGTACATTAAAAAGGCAAAATACGATATATTGGGTGAAATTTTTATTTTATATAATTTGTTTTTACTTCTTTGTTGCTTTTCTTTTTGTTTTTTATTTTCCCTTTTTTCGTTGTTGGTAATCGAAATATTTTCATCATATCAGCTGGAGGGTTTTAGTTTTTTTTTCGTTTTTTTCTGTGTTTTTTTCTAAGGAGTATGGAAAAAGGATATGTCATCCCCGCACACCCACGCAGGTAGTTGGGAAGGTGGGTTGGTATATTATTGTCAGAAAAATTCTATTCAGCACTGTCTGATGAAAATAGAAATATGTACAATGTACATGCCTGTAGGGGAGAGTGGGGCTAGAAATAACATTTTTTTACTAGATTTCCTGCTTTTTATAGCATTAAAGAAGTAAAATAAGAATAAATGGCAGACGTTCAATGAGTCTTTATCACAAAATGTCAAAATATTTGATTTTGACATTCAATCATATCGTTCAACTTACTCCTTCTATGAAAAAAGTTGTAATGACACTTGTAGCAAAAGTCTTAAGAAAGAGAAATTTTTTTAAGTTTTATTTTTTTTTTCAGAATCTATTTCTGAAGAAAAAAAGTTTAAGCCAGGACCTACATAAGTGACCTACAACTCTGTTCCTTACCAGTGGATACTCTCGAAGAATTTCTCAATTTCTCGAAAGATGTAGCAGTGTTGTCGAAGGCTATACTCTAGATTTTATTTGTGGTTGATTAACCCGAACAAACTCGCATTGGTCGTCACAAAAGCCGTTCAAAACGATCTTCAGGGTATGTGAAAGCAGGTAGCTGTCGCAATTTCGTGTATCACCCTTCTTCTTGTAGGTTGCAAAAAGGTAACTTTCCCTCCACTTATTAAGCATTTGGCCACCGCAAATAACTTTGCAAATAAGCCCATCTTTTTACTGAACAACTTGTTTTACGTAGGCAGAAAAAATAAAGTCAGCGCTCAGTTGGCTCAGCATGAAAATTAACTTCAGCTTACCTGTCAAATTTAGAAGATAAAAAGTGCTGAACAGCGATTTAAACATTTGTGCAACTGGACCTACATAAGTTAAGTTACAAAATTACTTCGAAGATTTCTATAATTGAATTTTTGTGAACAACAACAACAACCTTAAGGCACTACCACCAATTGTTTTTACGAATTAATTTTATATTCGTTCGAATCCTACAAGTGTTCTTCAAATAAAATTGGATTAAAGCTCAGCGCCACTAAAAACGAGTCTGATGATTGTCTGGCAAGCATGAAATAGCTATAACTCCGGCCAAAAATAAAAATATAAACGAATTAATATAAAATTAATTCGTAAAAACAATTGGTGGTAGTGCCTTAAGGTTGTTGTTGTTCACAAAAATTCAATGCAATTGACAGAAGAATGGTTAAGTCTAATAAACTGACATTCTATGTACAAAATAGTACAATAAAAATAATAAAAAGATTTCTATAATCGACATGAATGTTTTAATTAAAAATATATAATGGATCTTATTTTTATCATACCGTATGATCCAGGGTCCTTATTATGAAATACGAAACGAACGGCAGAAAAAACGAAACCCAGAAAAACGAAACTCAATTTTTAGCAACATTTGGATTACTTTCCATGAAAGCTACCATCAAGTCTATTTGTTTAGCATTCGTTGTAGGCCTAAATATTAGAAATATCTTATTTTTATGTTTTTCACCATTATATTTATTATTTAACTTACATTTTTTCTCCCTCACCAAAATGAAAGCCAAACCAAAAAAAAACAAACCAAAACACAATAATGTTTGACACTTGACAGTAACCCGCCAAAACAAAAGCTGAACGAGTGCTTGAAGGCACTCGTAAATAAAAATACGAGTATCGTTTTTTTACGATTCTCGTTTTTCGTAATCGCAATTTTACAAATACGCGCTTCTGCAATCGTTTTTCGTAATCGCAATTTCACAAATACTCCGTATTAAAAACGATTATCGTTTTTCATAATAGCCCCCCAGACCTTCTACATGAGCTAAAAAGAAGTATGGATATATCTACTTATACATACATACTTAATCATTCGTGTCCCAAAAAAAGCAAACTCAACCAATGATCCAAACTAAATCACATTTAATCTGCAAAAAAAAAAAATCGGCAAAAGCGAACCATTAACCGCAAACGGTCAATTTGACACACATGAGACAAACATGGCGTAAAAAAACGAAATTTAGCGAAAAAAATAGCTAAAAAGAATTGCAACATCAACTATCTAGATACATTTAATCAGCCTCCCCTAGATATTTTTTTTTTGTATTATATTCCCCTCGTTTTTTGTGTTACCCTAATATTAATGAACAAACATTAATGTGTCCCATTTTTCTCAAATATCCTAATCGAATTTAGATCCATCCAGAACTCACGAGAGTGCGTGGCATAAAAAATAAAATCCATATAGAAAATCCGGGGGTGAAGAAGAAAAAACGTAATTAATAAAAAAGGCAGCTTGGGGGTAGAGATAAAAGAAACGCACAGAAAAAAAAAACAATACCCTTCCAAAGTGCGTAGGCACACAAACAACCCCTAGTGAGTTTTTCTATGCCATTTTTTTGTCTCTGGAGCAAGCTTGGTGTGTGTCGCATTCGAGTTTTTTACTATGGCAGTTCTTTTCGAAAATCAATGGAAAGTGTGTCGGAGAAATTAATAAAAATTTAGATACGCACAGAAATAATCTGTTGTGAGGGTAGTTTTGAAGACTTTAATGGTTATGATACCTATGAACGTGCTTAAGTTGAAAATGAGGCTGAGGGTAGGTAGTCAGAAATATATAAATGCAGTATCAAATTTTTGAACACATATATTATATACCTACATATCTGCACATCAATTTGAGGTCATTAAACTTTGTAGTTCCTTTTTGCATAAGATACTGTGGCAGCACCATCATTGGTGCGAACAGTCCCAACTCAACAACACAATACAAAAGCAGCAGCTTTAGCACCAAAAATTAGAGAGAGAAAGCTAATTCTAATTCCGAGAGATATATATTCACTTCAGTTGTTAGCTTCCATAAATACCTGAATCGTTTCCGATTGACAACAAAATCTTTTATAATAATTTAATTTAATAAAACTAAGCCTACTTATTTATTTATTTTCGATTAAATTTTACACGCTAAATTGATGACCTCGATCTTTCCATAAAAGCAGATTTTTTTCATAAAACACTAAGTGAAACCCGCCGCGCCGCCGGCAATTCAAACTCAAAGCTATAACCTCAAAATCATGTCAGATCTCAGCGATTGTATATAATGACGAAGAAGAAAACAATAAGGCAATCGAAGATGCAGATATCGAGAGAGATCATATAGACAACCAGTACGATAAAATCGCTCAAATCATAAGCCATGCAAACACTACCCGAATTGACAAGAAATGTTCTTACTGTCTTCGAAAACTAGTCTCTTGATGACCTCGCAACTGCAGCAGATAAAATGTGTGATTCTGCAAGAATTAATCAGTCTACATCTACAACATCTTTCATGGAGCAGCAATCAATCAAGCAGTCTCTCAGAAGGTCACTTTGCCGAACCGTCAAAGATCTCTCAGAGCAATTCCATGCGCTAAAACGACAGAGATCTAAATCTAAGACCAAGTTATAGAACCGAGGGCGTTCCTCCAGCAGAGACAAGGTCGACAAAAAGATATGTTTCTATCACAAGCGATAGTCTAATAAAGCCAGAAAATGTGAAGGTGCTTTTAACTTCAACAACAACAGGAGCAGCAATCAGGAAAACTACCTGAGCTGTCGTCAGCTCAGACGATTGGCGACAGGAACTTCAATAGCAGCTTAATCATCAAAGAATCTCGTCTTCACGTCTTCCACTTGGCTCTGTAGTTTCTGTAATTCCTATCTCGAAAATTAACCAGCCAGCGTCTTCTCAGTGCAGATCTTAAATTATACGCAGCCAATAAAACTGAAATCCATACTTTTGGCTATCATTTCCTAAAACTAAACCTTAGTCTTCGGAGAGAGTTCAAATTTTCGTTCATTTTAGCTGATGTGCAGTCAGAAATTATGGGTGCAGATTTTCTGCAGCACTTTCATCTCGTCATCGATCTCATACAAAAATGTCTTATAGATGCAACAACGAGTCTCGTGACAATTGGAAGTGTAGCAGATGTAAACGAGTTTGGTATATCAACTTTAAGTACAAGAGCAGCTAAAAAATGAGTACTGAAACCTATCCAAAGAGTTAAAAGATGTCACTACCAACTCAGCACAGTACTACATCACCAATTGGAAGTCGTTAGGTTAGGATAGGTTAGGTTATTGGGCTGACAATTGATGTAGTTATCGTCAAACTTAGATCAATGTATATCCATTGTGTTACCCTTGAGTGCAATCACTCTTTTTCTGATAAAAACCTATGTGTTCAATCAAGCCATTTTTGAGGTTCAATATGTGGATTTCTGGAATATTGGATAGATCTTCAAAGAAGTATCTATCAAGAAATTTCCTTCTTTGGTCGCAGAGCGCAGGGCAGTGACAGAGAAAATGCGATGTGTCTTCGTCACCACATCCCCTGCATAAGTCATCTGTACTGAGTTTCATTTTAAATTTATGATATTTCAGTAAATTATGTCCGGTGATAATGCTCGTAAGAGAGCAAAGGGACTTGTTACTAAATTGCATAATTTTGTCTGTCCTCTGCTCATTTATTAAAGAAGGGCCGTAATTTCCTAGTAGTATCACAGGTGTCAAGTAGACTCCACCTTTTATTGGATTTCTCTAGAATTAAGTCTGAAATTTTCTTTTTAATGTTGCAGGGTGGGATGTTGACTACCTCTGTTGACTGGCGTCAAGCGCTGATCCTTGCCTTGCTAACTCATCGGCTTTTTCATTACCCGGTATCTCGCTGTGCCCCGGGATCCATGATGGCGATACTACGGGCTGATATCACCTTTTACATTGATGGCCAAGTGGCAATAAAAGCGATTTCTGCCAATGTTATTAAATCGAAGCTTGTTTCTTGCTTCCGCGAAGAGCTCAGGGTTCTTGGCCGCTGCGTATTATGCGTATTATGCTGAGCTCTTCGCGGCAGCAAGAAACAAGCTTCGATTTAATAACATTGGCAGAAATCGCGTTTATTGCCGCTTGGCTATCAATGTAAAAGGTGATATCAGCCCGTGGTATCGCCATCATTGATACCTGTCTAGCAGCTGTTGTCACTGCCAGGACCTCCGCTTGGAAGACACTACTATAATTTGGGAGCCTAAGTGAGTTGTTTAGCTCGGGCTGGGTAAGATATCCCGCTTTTTATAATCCCGTTTTTTCAAAATCCCGCTTCTTTAATCCCGCTTTTTATAATCCTGTTTTTTATAATTCCGCTTTTTTTAAATCCCGCTTTTTATTATCCCGTCTCTTATAATCCGGTTTTTTATTAAACCGCTCTTGCAATCAAAACGAGTTTTTTTATAACCGCGCAATTAAAAAAAAATAAAACAACTCGTTTTGATTGCAAAAGCGGGATAATAAAAACGGGATTATAAAATATTTTAAAAAATAATAAAAGTTATGATTTTTTAAATGCATTTTATTTAAACGTATAACAAATATTACAATATCAAAATAAAAAAATATCTAATACAGAATATCTAAAAAAAATATAAGCTTCTGATGATTAACAAAATAATAACAAAAAATAACAACATTTTGCAGTATTTCTTATTAAATCAACTGAACATTGGGGGAGAGTATGATAACCGGGGCGCGAGAAATGATAAAGGTTTTTGTAGAACCCGGTAATACAAGGATTTTTTACTATGGGAGGGGGTCTATCTCTCAAAATGTGCATAGTTTTTGAAAAAAATTGTTTTAAACTCAAAATTTGGGCAAAAAAAAGTTAAAAAAAATTTTACAGTGTAATATTTCAAAACTTTAACATTACCTACCATTTTTTTTTTTTAGAATTCATTGCTTTAATTTGTTTTTGATCAAAAACTGAAAACTAGATGATTTTATGTCTTTTAGTTCTTGAGAAAATTGAAAATTACCAAAAAAAAAATATTTTAATTAAATTATTTTTTCCTTGCTTGAGTATTAACGTAATCTTATTTTGATAGTAATAATCGAATTTGGATTAAGATATACCTAAGATAAATTATTTTTTCTTAAATCCAGCTTATTTAAATGCAAAAGAAACTTTGCACCCCACCCCACCTTGCACCCACCACAAATCCTATAGTGCGCCCAAGCAGGAGGGTTGAACCACCCATACACATCTCGGTGTGTCATATACCCAACCTCGTACCTACCCCAAATCCTACAGTGGGCCCAAGCAGGGGGGTTGCAGGTTGCACACCCCACTGTTGCATACATATACCCAAACTCGCACCTACCATTATTACTATCAAAATAAGACCACTCAAGCAAAAAAAAACTTAAATAAATTAAAAAAGTAGTTTTTTCTCAAAAACTAAAAGGCTAAAATCATCTAGTTTTCAGTTTTTGATTGAAAATTAATAAGAGCAACAAATTATTAAAAAAAAAATATTTATAAACTTATGGTTTTGAAGTATCGAAATAAAAATTTTTTTTTTAACTTCTTTTTACTCAAATTTTGAGTTTAAAATTAGATTTTTCAAAAACTATGCATATTTTTGACTTGATTCAAAAACTGGCTAATAGACAAAAATGTTGGCTTTAAAATAACGTATAATACTTAATTTTAAGTATTACCGTTATTTTTTTATTAATTGTTTTCCATTAACGTACATATTTTTTAAATTGCCCCTACCGCCTAAACGGGGGGAGATAGACCCCCCTCCCGTTATCATTTCTCGGCGCCCCGGTTATCATACTCTTGCCGAACATTGTGTGTGATACAACGCAAATAACCTGTTTTGCTCATTTTCAAAAAAGTGGGTACATTTGTACAGTGCAAACCAAAAACATTACGACGTATTTTCGTTTTATCTTTGCATACTAATAAAAGAATATAAACAACAATAAGTTAAGTTATATGAATATGCATTGCAAATAACATGTTTGGCGGGATTTTAATGAGCGGGATTATACTAGATCGTAATTTTGTATAAGCGGGATTTTAGAAAACGGGATTTCGGATTTTAAAAGACGAGATTTTAAAACTTTTTTTCGGGATTTTTGAAAAACGGGATTATAAAAACCGGGATTCCGATACGCTCCCGTTTAGCTCAAGAGGTTCTGAGAAAAAGCCTGCTCCAACTCCCGTGTCCATTTTGGAGCCATCAGTATATATCGCTATTGCAGATTCACTGGTGTAGGGTTCGTTGTTCAACCATTCTTCTCTGCCTGGAATAGCAGTTTGGAATGGTTTATGAAAGTCAAATTCGGGTGTTTTATAGTCTGTGATGATACTATCACTCGAATATTTGTGAAGACTCTGAGCATGTCCTATTGTGCTGTTTTTTCCAGGAATTAGTCTGGCTTAGCCGTAAGGCGCTGTATGCTGCGGATCGTACAAGAGTACGAAGAGGTCTAAGGGTTTCAGGTTGAGTATCGACTCCAACCCTGCAGTTGGAGTGGATTGTAATCCCAATGCACGCAAGTCTCTGTACTTTTGTCAGAGTTTTGAGGCTTGTGCTTTTTCCATTGCATTCCACCAGACCAGATTAACATAAGTTAGTATTGGTCTAATTATTGCCAAATACATCCACCTGATAATTTTTGGACTCGGTCCCAAAGATTTTGTAACAAGTATAGAATGCAATCATTCCTTTTTTGGCTCGTTCCTTAGTTTTAAGGCTCCAGTTTAGTTTCCTATCTAGAATCACACATGCCGCTAATAACACACAGTGTTTCAGATCGAGTAGGACTGTGTTCATAACTAGCACACAAACGAGTGGTTATAGGACTCCCCCTTGTGGGGTGCCTCTAGATGTGGTTACTCTCATCTGTATACCTGCTAGTTCCGAGTTAATTTGTCTGTTTTTTAACATGCACATAACCCAATTTATTATCGAATTATCAACCTTATTGTCTACCAGGGCTGTTTTTCAATATCGAGAAACGCAGCAAGGGTATATTCCTTGTCGCTTAGTGTTTTTTCAATCGTGCTAACGAAGCTGTGAAGAGCCATTTCTAAACTCTTCCCCTTTGCGTAGGCGTGCTGAGGTGGGGATATTTCAACCAGTTTCAGAGTGCCTCGAATATATAGGTCTATCAGTCTTTCAAATGTTTTAAGAATAAACGATGTCAGGCTGATTGTCCTGAAGTCTCTTGCTTCTGTGTGGCTGGGCTTGCCAGCTCTTGGAATAAAAACCTCCTTGACTTCGCGCCATGATAAGGAAACATATCCCCATTTTATACTATTAGTAAATATATTTTTCAGGATCGGTATTGTAAGGGTTTCGCTTTTCTGTAGCATCATTGGAAAGATGCCGTCGAGGCCAGGGGATTTATATGGAGAAAAGGAATGGAGTGCCCATCTGATCTTGTCATCCGTTAAAATGTCCGATGGTACAACGTGTTCCGTGTAGGATTGCTGTCATTTGACCCGCAACCCGGGAATTGAGTATTTATCAAGTGTTCAAGAGTCTCATTACAGGATTCGGTCCAGCTCCCAGTGGGCATCTTAAGAGATCCCACAGGGATTGAATCTTTGGAAAGAATTTTCCTTAGCCTGGCCGATTCGTTGGTACCTTCGATTTCATTGAAAAAAGTTCTCCATGAGCTTCGTTTCGCTCGTTGAGTTTCTGCTTTAAATTTTCGCTGACTGATTTTATACATATCCCAGTCATTTTCGTTTCTAGTACTCTTAGCGGCATTGAAAAGTTTTCTCGTTTCTTTTCTCAAATTCCTAGCTACAATGCAAGTTCTAAATTTACTGTTTGCTACCGCTTGTGCAGTTTTGAACAGCGCAAGTCCCTTTGAGTGTATACCCTTAATTATGCCACCTGGTCCAATCCAGGGTTCTTGAATAAGGGCGATATCTATTTGTCTACTGTCCATGTGGTAGACGAGGTTGGCGCTGGCGGCTTTACTGTGTTGAAGATTAATTTGTATTAATTTCATTTTCATGTACATTAAAAACCTCCCACCTTTTACTTACTTGCTTGTTCTGATTGGCTATTAGTCTCAGTTTGCAACGGTTTATCCCGATGAGCACCTTGAAGCCAATTTACATCAGAAGTGGTATAGACTTGTGACTTAGCTGCACAACCACTTCTGTACCGTCCTTCGGCTGCTCCCCTATCTCAAGCACCTTCCAGTTCGCACTGAGTTGGTCGGTGTTTAGAGATTGCAGGTATCTTTCAATCCGATCTCTCGGGATAGTCGGACCCCGTAGCATCATATTCGCCTTAGGTTTGTTGAGGTCTTTAATCTCCTTAACACCTATAAGGCGAAGGTCAGCGTTAGGCCAGGGAGCTACAGTTCTTTTGACGAAGTCCTGCAGCCAAACGAGAGTGTCGCCGTCCTCGCATGTCAGCAGCTTGAATCCGTGGCCGGTTCTTAAGCTACCGAAGAGTGGCGGTTGCCCATTCTTAACGATAGCATCGTTCACCTCGTCCAGGATTCTGACTTCCATCAATTTCCATTGATAGTTTGAAAGTTTCCGAGAAGGTGTGTTAAAATCTGCAATAGCAAATTGCCGCTTCTCAATGGTCCCTTCCGTGATCAAGGTCTTCGGTTTTTTCGTTTTAGGTGAGGGGTTCGTAGGCGAAGACTTGTCATCCTGCCTAGTTCTTTTGGTTACTTGGTCGCATTCAATCTGTCTCACCTGGTGCAGATCAACTTGTTCGTGTGGCCACTGTAAGGACAGCCACAGGAACTCTAACTCGTCCTATATCTAAACTGGCCATCCTACCAATGTATAATTAATAATTTTTTGATAACGCAATTTTTTACCAAACATACGCAACATACACTATTAGTGCTTCTTATTGTTTTTTGCATTGACATAATCTAGTTCATAATTTTTGGCTTGTTATCTACATACATACTTAACTTGTTTGTTCTTATCGCATGATCATGCTAACGGGCTTGCCCTGCAATGCACCATCATCTCATGCACATTATGTACCTAAGTAGACTTTTATTATATACTAACGCTTCTTACATTGTTGAACTTATTGCATTATAATATTTTGTTCTTCCCTTTTGATTTTGGACTTCAAGCAGTAAACATCTTGGTAATATTTACACTGAAATAAATTGTTATATTTGATTGCGCATACTTTTTTTTTACTACGATTGAATTTGGGTGGTAATTTTCATCGTGGTAATTTTTGCTCGCTTGATTTATTGAGTTTCATTGGATTCAATTTATTAATTAAATCGATTTTGCGGCTTTTTAGTACCTATTGGCTTCATTGAATTAATTTAAGATAATAACTTTAACAAATATTGTAAATTTATTTAAAATATAATTATTATTCAATGTACAATTTATTTGTTTTATTTAAAATACTTTTATTTTAATAATTCAATAAATCTTTATTTAATGTTCTGTTCTGTCTGAGTACTGATCTTTTTATGACTTGGTATTTTTCGGCGCCAGTCTGTCTGACAGTTTTCTGGCAGTGTTGCCATGGGCAAATTTGTTAGACAAATAAGCAATAAGTAGTAGGTAGTATTTTAGTTAGTTAGTTAGTTAGTTAGTTAGTTTTACAATTTAGAAATCTTTTTCAGTTTTATCTTATTTTTAAAATTTAGAATTATTTTTCATTTGTATTTCGTTTCTATAATTAAAATTATTTTTAATTTTCGTTTTATCATTACAATTTAGAAGTACATATGTACATAATGTATTTTTCATTTTTATCAAATTTTTATAATCTTCAAGATTAAAATGTTTTTAAATTTTATCTAATTTTCAATATTTTGACAACAGATTCTTGTGAACTAATTTAGTTTTACTTGTAGAAATTTCTTTAATTAAAGCATTTGAATCTTCAAATAATTTAACAATAATGTATGTATGGTCCTTTCTTATGTCGTTTTCAATTGGCAATCTAGAAGTAGAAAAAAGCATTCTGAATGCGTTCAATTGGGCAAAAGTGACAGTTCTGATTCTAAAAAAAAGAGAATTTCTCTTCTGGATTTGAAATCAGAAGCAAAAACAGAATCACTCACACATTCAAAGATTTAATGTCACGCTTGATAATTGTCATATTTTTTTAAATTTACAACTGTGAAGTGACATCAAATTTTTCAGAATCGAAAAAAACTGTTCAATTGGGATTCCGAATCTAAAACCAATTCTGGATTGCCAATTGAAAACGACATTAATTGGTTCTAATTTGCTTTGATTTACAATTTTTAACATAACTTTATCATTGATTTTCAAATCTAATGGTGTTTTAATTCTTGAGTCTAAATGATCTTTTCTATTTACTTTACTTTTTTCTACCATTTGTCTGGCTCTTCCGTAAGCTGTTTGTAATTTAAACTTTAATTCTTTGCTATAATCATCGATATTATATACTGCATCAATTTCGACAGCTTTCAAATCAATTAGCAAATCAGCTTTTTTTTTCATACACCAGCTCAAAAGGTGTATAACCGGTAACAACGCATGGTGTTGTATTATAGCAAAATTAAATTCTGTATTTTTCTTACTATATTTATTTATTTTGCATGTTTTACAATTTGAAATATATGTCTGTATTAAGTTTTTCATATTTGGGAATGTGTATTTCTCTGAAAGTTTTTTTTATTAATCTTGTTACTCCAACATGTCCCCCTAGAGGGCTCTCATGATAATTTTGAATTAATTCGTTTATATTCAAGTTGGTTGTTTAAACTGATTTTTAATGGTAAAATTGCTATTTTTAATATTTTTAGTACCTGGTTCCCAATATCCTTGAAGTTTTGAACTGTTATAAATTTAAATATCGAATCACTTTGACTTATTTTAAACTTTCGTATGGTATATTGCTTTATTTTGATTTCTAAAAGTGAAAATGCTTGCTCTAGAGCAGTATCTTCTAGAAAATTAGATTTTACAAATATATTCAAAGAGACTGATTTCTTTTTCTGGTTATACTCAATAGTTTGAAATTGCTTTCCACAGTTTGGTTGAATAATGAATTTAATTTCATAAAATGTCTTCACTTCGTTTTCAGTCAAGGTTGAGTATACATTAAGGTCAACAATGTTTTCAGTTGGGTTATCCGTGTTTTGATTATAACTAGGAACGTCTTGTTTTGTCATACTTCGGGTTGTCATTGCGTTGATACACAATTGCTTTAAATCTTCGCTATCTACTGGTACTCTCGAAAGTGCATCAGCACATACATTGTGCTTCCCTTTGACGTACTCAATTGTGAAATCATACATTTCAAGGTCAAGTCGCATCCTTGTCAATTTTGAGGTGGGATTTTTCATTCCAAACAAATAAGTAAGTGGCCTATGATCTGTAAATATTTTGAATCTTCGACCCAATAAATATGGCTTAAAATACTGCACTGCCCAATGTATTGCAATACATTCTTTTAATGAGGGATGTTTATGCTTTTCGCTCTTTTGGAAAGTTTTTGACGCATAGCAAATAGGTAGGTCATGGACATTTTTAACCTGAGACAAAACTGCTCCACAGGCTATATCGGAAGCGTCTGTAGTTAACTTAAACTCTTCAGAGAAATCTGGGTACTGTAAGATTGGGGGTTCCATTAATTTCTTTTTCAATGTTTCGAAAGCTATTTGACATTCTTGTGCCCACTTAAATTCAATATCTTTTTTTAATAATTTATTAAGAGGATGTGCAATTTTTGCAAAATTTGGAACAAATCTACGGTAGTAATTACAAAATGCCACGAAACGTCGTATTTCGTCCGAATTTTTTGGAACAGGGTAATTTTGTATGACAGAATACTTTGAAGGGTCTGGAAACTGGAAGGATGCCTTTATCGGAAATTTGGTGTCCTAAATAAGTTACATTGGTTTGGAGAAATTGAAATTTAGTTGGGTTGAGTTTTAAATTGTGCTTTCTCAAAGCTTCAAACACTTTCATAAGATTTTTATTATGAATTTATGATGACTGAGCGAGCAACCAAAAACAACCACGTCATCTACGTAAAGAAAACAGGATTCAGGAGAGAGACCTGATAGTACTATGTGTTAAAGAAAACATCAAACTACTTGTTTAAAAACTACTTCACTCATTCATATTAAATAAGCTTTTGTTCAAATGTTTATATTTTGAGATTTTCTAAATTAATCATTTTTCATTCAATAAAAATCATTCTTTAAGTTCGGAACTAGTTGTTCAATTTATTTCCATTTTCTCACTGCAAGAGGTTATGGGCCCAGGTAGTATGGATTTTCTGAAGACGTCTTTTACGAAACTTAATGCTGAAAATTACCATTTATGGAAGTATAAAGTCGAACTTATATTGAAGAGGCAAGGAGCATGGGAATGTGTTTCTAAGGCACCACAGGCAGACCCAGACGATGCTTGGAAGAAACTTGATGATGAGGCGACTGTGATAATTGGATTATCTGTGGAAGATAGTCAACTAATGCTGATCAAGAAATCCAAAACAGCATATGAATCTTGGGAAGCTCTTCGAAGTCATCATGAGAAGAACACGTTGGGAAGCAGCGTGCGACTTATGAGAAGAATTTGTGGGATTAAATTTTCCATGGATTCCAGCATAACAGATCACATTATGGAACTGAAACTTTTGTTCGAAAAGTTGGAAGCTTTAGGTGAGCAATTTTCTGAGCGTTGGCTAGTGGCTATGTTACTAAGCAGTCTTCCATCTTCTTTCGATACGTTGGTCACGGCTCTGGAAGCTCGAAAGATTGAGGAACTGACACTTAAGATTGTCGAAGCTAGCCTCATCGATGAGTACCAGCGTCAAACAAAACAGTTTTCAGCAAATAATTCAGCTTTAAGATCATCGGGAAGTTTAGAAGAACGTAACAAAAAGGTTTGTCATCATTGCAAGGCCAAAGGACATATCAAGAAAGATTGTTGGAAGCTGAAGAAGTTGAGGCAAAACAACCATGTAAATGAAGCTCGAGAAAATAATGTGGAACAGGTTGGTAACTTTTGTTTTCAATGGCAAATAACAAGAGCATTTGGGTTGTTGACTCTGGAGCAACCTGCCACATCAGCGCACGTGAGTCAGATTTTGTCACAATAGACAGGTCCGTTTGTGAAAAAGTTACAGTGGAAAATGGAGAATCTGTGGTTTCCAGTGGCAAAGGGCTTTGTCGAATAGCTCTTCTGAATAGCAAAGGTGAAAATATGATCGTTGACGTGAAGGATGTGTTGTTCATTCCTTCTTTTCATGGAAATCTGCTTTCTGTCACAAAAATTTTAAAGATGGGATTCAAATTAATATTCTCAGACACAAGTTGCAGTATCCAGACCGTTTCCGGAAAAGAAATTGCAGTTGCTGATTCATCCAGTGGCCTTTTCCGACTACGCCAACCATCCGACCAAAAGGCCCTAACAGTGGATTGCAAGTTACAAAACTGTCAGCACTATTGGCACAAAATATTTGGACACCGGGACGTTGATGCTGGGAGGATGATGCAACATGGAAAAACGGTAAGCGATTTTCATATTACTGATTGTGGCGTTAGAAAAAACTGCGAGGTTTGCATTCAATGCAAAATGACTAGGATACCGTTTAGCAAGCATTCTGAAACAAAATCCAAACGTGTGTTAGATTTGGTCCACACGGACGTTTGTGGTCCTATGCAAACCATGACACCAGGTAAAAACGTTACTTTCTGACCTTCATAGACGACAATAGGCGCTTTACAGTAGTGTATCTACTTCACGATAAATCCGAAGTTTTCGACAAGCTAAAAAATTTTCTCGAAGAAGTCAAAAATAAGTTAAGCAGATATCCTTCTATTATTCGTTCAGATAATGGCGGGGAGTACACCTCGAACAATTTCAAACGTTATCTTGAGAACAAAGGTATTCGTCATCAGTACACAGTACCCTATTCTCCACAACAAAATGGAGTTGCGGAGAGGAAAAATAGGTCCCTTGTGGAAATGACTCGTTGTTTGTTGGCTGAAGCTGAATTGCCAAATGTTTTTTGGGGAGAAGCCCTTATGACAGCGAATTATTTACAAAATGTGTTGGTCTCGAGTTCAATCCCGTCTACTCCTTTTGAGCTTTGGGAAGGTAGAAAACCAAACATTAGTCATTTACAAATTTTCGGTTCGAAATCTTATTGTTTGATTCCTAAAGATAATCGTCGAAAGTTAGATTCAAAAGCCCAAGTTTTAACATTTGTTGGATATGATCCAAATTCGAAAGGGTATCGTTTAGTCGATGTAAAAACAAAGAAAATTACAATAAGTAGAGACGTTAAATTCATAAAGGGAAAGGAAATTACTAGAATTATTGAGCCTGAGGTAAATCAAGATTCAGAAATATTTGTTGAAATTTCTTGTCCTAAGAAATGTTCAAACGACCCTGATGCAAATGACAACAAAGGGCAAACCGCCAGATCGACCAGGTCTTACAGCTTCAACTCTAGATTCATCTCTAGTGGAACCTAAATCATACAACGAAGCTATTAAATGTAAGCAACGAAGCGAGTGGACAGTTGCTATGAAAGACGAAATAAGGGCTTTGAAAAAGAATAGCACTTGGGATTTAGTTATTCCTCCAAAAGATATTAACATCGTCGGCTGTAAGTGGACTTACAAAATTAAGCGTGATGCAAAGGGAAGCATCCAAAAATATAAAGCTCGTTTAGTCGCTCGTGGGTTTAGTCAAAAATATGGATATGACTATGATGAGGTATATTCGCTCCCGTTGTAAGACAAACTACTCTTCGAACAATGCTGTCCATAGCTGGGTCTAAGGGTATGAAAGTTGTCCATATGGATATTAAGTCAGCATTCCTCAACTCTCATTTAGATGAGTTCATTTATATGAAGCAACCGCCTGGCTTTGAGGAAGGGGAAACCAACTACGTTTGTAAACTCAAGAAAAGTTTATACGGATTAAAACAGGCAGCGCATGTATGGAATAAGACATTACACAATGTACTTGTCAATGGAAGTTTCGTTCAAAGTACAGCAGAACCGTGTCTTTACGTAAAATGGTCCATCGAGGAAGGAATAACATACGTATTAATTTACGTCGATGACATTTTAGTAACAAGTTCAAAACAGACCGAAATTGACGAAATTGAGAGTTTACTTAACAAACATTTTGAAGTAAGCAACCTTGGAGCAGTCCATTCTTATCTTGGAATGGAAGTTTTTCAAGACCAAAATTTAAATTATAACATCAGGCAAAGTCAGTACATACAAAATTTATTAGAAGAATTCGGTCTTGGGAAATCAAAAATATCAAAATTTCCTCTTGACAAAATTACAAAAAGTTAATAGGTTCTCTCTTATATTTAAGTGTGAATTCCAGACCCGATATCGCAGCTTCCGTTTCTATTTTGGCAAGAAAAGTAAGCTACCCTAATCAAGAAGATTGGACCGAAATTAAACGTGTATTAAAATATTTAAAAGGCACAGTAGATTTGTATCTTAAATTAAGTGATATGTCAAGGAAAGACAAGGACCTGATAGGCTACGCGGACGCAAACTGGGCAGAAGATAGGCTAGATAGAAAATCTAATTCTTGTTATATCTTTCAGATAAATGGTGGAACTATAAGTTGGAGTTGTAAAAAGCAATCCTGTGTATCGCTCTCATCCACAGAAGCCGAATTCATTGCATTATCCGATGCATTCAAAGAAGCTATCTGGATTCTTCAGCTGCTAGAAGACATGAACATTCAACAAACATCTCCAACCGTAATTTTTGAAGATAATCAAAGCTGTCTGCGTATGATTAAAGAACAAAAATTAAGCAACAGGACCAAGCACATTGACACTAAAATTCATTTCGTCAAGGACCACGTGGATCAAAACCAAATTGTATGCACTTATTGTCCCAGTGGAGATATGATAGCTGATATGCTTACCAAGCCACTATGTTCATCAAAAATCGAAAAGCTTAGAACAAAAGTTGGGTTACAATTCGTTTGAGGAAGGGTGTTAAAGAAAACATCAAACTACTTGTTTAAAAACTACTTCACTCATTCATATTAAATAAGCTTTTGTTCAAATGTTTATATTTTGAGATTTTCTAAATTAATCATTTTTCATTCAATAAAAATCATTCTTTAAGTTCGGAACTAGTTGTTCAATTTATTTTCATTTTCTCACTACAAGACTATGGTCATCATACGTTGAAAACTGTTAGGTGAGATTTTGAGACCGAAAGGTAATCCTTTAAATTGATAGTGACCAGAACCCGTTGAAAAACCTGTATACTCTCTTGAATCAGGGTTGGTTTCAATTTGGTGAAATCCCGAATAAAGGTCCAAGATTGAAAAATATTTTGCTCTTCCCAATTGATCGAGTATTTCGTCAATTCTGGGGAGAGGAAAAGTATCTGAAATAACCTTCTTGTTAATGTTTCTAAAATCAACGACTACTCTCCAGCCTTTAATGTCAGAACTATTTTTTTTTGGCACAAGCAACAAAGGTGAGTTATATGGAGAGTAAGAATTTTCAATTATATCGTTTTTCACCATATCTTCTACCTGTCTATCAATTTCGTTTTTATGTGCTTGTGGGATTCTATAGTTTTTTGTATACACTGGTATATCATCAGTGAGATTTATTTTCTGTTTGTAAAATGTATTTGTAGTTAAGTAGTCATCTTTCAGATAAAAAATGTCTTCAAATTTAAAGCAAATATTTTGAATTGAATCTTTTCCATAGTTAGGAACTGAACTTAAATTAAGAGATTGTTTAATTTTATCTAATCTAGAAATAATTTCTTCTTCTGATTGTTTTTTATTTTTATTTGAAAAATTAAGGTTAAAAATGCTATGTTCCGTTTTCGATGGGTCAAGAACAAAGTATTCTGCCAATGGTAAACTTTTGGGTACAAAGTTTTTAATTTTCTTGTCTTCTAAATTTGTATTTATAATTTTTAAATGTGGAGTATTATGTACGATAGAATTTGAAATAAAAATTCCAGGTTCGATTTCTTCAGATAGTATTAAACTGGGTTCTTTAAATTCAATATTTAAACGTCTAACTACTTCTGATCTACCTGGTACATATATTAGATCATCTATTTTATCACAAAGCGGAACAGAAATCAAATCATCTGAGCCAGATTTAAATTCTAAAAGATAAGTTTTTTTTTTTTTTTCATAATTAGCGCGCACTCAAGGGGATTGTTATGTACCCTTTATATGTCAAAGACACAGTGCGAGCTTCAGGTAAGAAGGAGAGGATTTAAAAGGAGTTGTCGGTGCACATTAGTCTTAAATTTCGTCACATCACAATGAGAGGGAAAGACAGAGCGTGGAAGGGCATTCCACATTCGCGTAGTACGGCTAAAAAACGAATCCCTGTACTTAACAGTACGACCGAAATTGGGTTCAAGAGTGAACTGATGGGCATTCCTGGAGGCGCGAGTATTACGGTTGAATCGTTTAAGGGGAGGAATGCAACTGGCTATTTCAATAGAGCACTTACCGTAAAAGTAACGATAGAAGAGTGAGAGACAGGAAACGTTACGTCGGTGTTCGAGTGACGTAAAAGTATTGATGATGTTCCTGTCTCCAATCATTCTGAAGGCTCGTCTCTGTATACTGTCCAAGAGACTTAAGTAAGTTGCTGGAGCACCAGCCCAGAGATGGGAGTTATACTCGAGTTTTGGACGTACATAACTTTTATAGATAATAGCCAGATCAGAAGGGGAAAAGAATTTCTTGCATCTCCAAAGGAAACCTAAACATCTTGCGGCATTTTTGGCGACGCTAAGTATGTGATCATTCCACAAAAGATGGTTTGTGATACACATACCCAAAATCGCAAGCTGATTAGTTTCTTCGATGCAAGTGCCATTCATAGATAATGGCAGGGGGGGAATGTCTCGCTTTAACGACAGAAGGCAGCATTGGGTTTTCGAAGCATTAAATTCTACGCGATTTTTTAATCCCCATTGTACAATGCTGTCTAAGTCAAAATTTAATGTACTTATCATATTTAGCCGTTTCAATTCCACGTCCGAAGAGCAGGGATGTGAATCTGGAAACGAATATGAAAAGCTAAGAGTACTATCGTCAGCGAAACAATTTAATGGATTAGTAGTTGCAGACAGGAGATCATTTATGAAAATGAGAAAGAGGGTCGGAGTTGGCTTTCTCGTATTGCCAAACGGTTCTCACAGGAGCTCTTTCTCTAACTGGATTTTTTTGGCACGAAAAATTTGCGGAAATGATACTATGGTCAGACGTGCCTAGAGGCGGTAATACACTGATTGTGTATTTATCGGGGTCAGAGGTTAGAAACAAGTCAAGAGTATTTTCGGCTCGGCCATTAACGTCCGATATTCGGTCCGATATTCGGATTGACATTTGATCTGTCATTGGTAGAGTGTATCAAAAATAGTGCTCCTTATTGAATAATAAAATTTAATAGTTGTTTTGTTTATTTTAATCAGTTTTTATTGAAAACAAATATCTGATATAACACATAAACTTTAAAATCAAAAAGTACTGCACTTAAACACCACAAAATATAGTTTTTTCACAATTAAAATTCACATAAATATCTATGAGCTACAAGAACAAAAGAAAAGTAACCGAACTTTCACCGGAATCTGAACTAACTCGCTGTCACAAAAAACACTCCAGCAAAAAAGAAATGTCCATGGAAGTCGGTAAACTGTCTGTTCACGAATTCAACAAATTGCTAGACGAAAAGTTTAAAAACCTTGCAACTAAAAAGGATATTTCATTACTATCAGCAGAATTGGCATCTCTTAAAACCACAAATAAACGTTTAAATGAAAAACTTCTCCAAATGACGGATAGATGTGAGCTTCTGGAGTCTCAAATTGAGTTCCTGTCACGTAAGGCCAACGAAAACACCATAGTTGTGCACCTTCCTTTAAAAGAAAATACCAATGCAGTCGACTCAGCAAAACAGACTTGCAAGGGTCTTCTCAATCTAAATGAAAATGAAAATATCATTGTTAAAAAGACTCGTGAATTCATTAACAACAGACAACAAAGATGCACGGTGCTCCTAGAACTTGATTCTTCAAACACTGTGCAAAGTATTCTGCGTGGCTCGAGTAGTCTGAAAGGAACTGGAACAAGTGTAGCACGTGAACAATCACTTCTATATCGAAAGAAAAGACAGTCTTTATTTGAAACGAAGAACAAATTACTCGCACTTAATCCTGCTGCTAAAATAGCAATTAAAGGGGATAAAATGCAGATCGACAGCAACACGTTTGTTTACAAATACGCACGAGGATTGGTAATTAAAACACCGGCAGAGATGACATTAGTGCAACAACAATTTGGTTCAAATGCACTTGAACTTTTTGACAGCAGCGTGGAAGAACATCAAACTGAGTGCTCTTTACCCTCAGCAGCGCCACCATCTGTATATATGAATACCGAATAGGAGAACAGTGCCGTCTGCCAAACAATAAGTACTAATAGTAGATTTATAAAATTAAGTATTTTTAGCTACAATATAGCTGGAATTAAAAACAAATTAATGCTAGCTGATTTTTTCAATTTAACTCAAAAATACGATATTATTATACTGATCGAAACATTTTTAGAAGATGAAAGACAAAATGTTATTTCTAAATATTTTAAGGATTTTAATACCAGCTATATTCCAGCAGTTAGAAATAGTATTCATGGTAGAGCTAGTGGGGGAATATTTTGTGGTATAAAAAAAAGTAAAATTAGTGACTTTGTTAAGTTTAGAGTAATTAGTAGTAAGTTAGTTTTCCAGATAGATGGCAACACAACCCACAAAACTCACTTTATTATACCTTTATACTTAAATTGTAATAATTGGTTGAATGACTATGAAGAATTGTACGACTTTTTAAATAATTTCAACTCAAGAAATATTATGTTGATCGGTGATTTGAATGCCAGAATTGGGCTATATCAAAATTCATGCATGGAGGACTTGAATACTCAAACGGACATATCTTCAAGAAGAAACTCTAAAGATACAACACTAAATAGAAACGGAAGAAGGCTTATCGAGTTATTTGAAAGTTTCGGTTTTTGGGTTTTGAATGGTACATCGAGAAGTGATGCTTGTGGAGAGCTGACCTTTGTGGGTGGACAGGGAAGTTCAGTTATCGATCTCTGTGCGGTAAATGGTGATTGGCTTCAGGCTATCGATAATTTTGAAGTATTAGTTGCAAATTTTAGCTCCCATTTACCAATTCTTGTCTATGCAAACTTTTTTCAAGAAACATCTCGCGAAAGCTCAGTAAAAATTCCGAGACTCAAATGGATACCTCAGGAGGGAGATAGATTCCGGGAAAGATTGAATCGGCAAGTGGGCTCACTGCCACTCCCAAGTACACGCTTTTCTTCAATTGATCAATTAGACGAAAAAATTAGCGAAATCATAAGATCATCTGCTTCCCACATTAATAATTCTCGGCAGCTTCAACCAGTGTGCAAATGGTTTGATTCTGAATGTATAAGACTCCGTAAGAAATCTTTCGCTTTGCTAAACTTATTTAGGAGACACAATATAGACTACTTCAAGTCTGCATATCTGGAAGCAAACAAAATATACAAACGGGTTTGTGAGTATAAAAAGCTAAATTACACAGTTAATTTAGCAACCAGCTTAGAAAGGTGTAAAGATTCTAAAACTTTTTGGTATAATGTACGAGAGTTGGGTGGAAGCAATCGTGTGTCTTCAAGTCAATTACAAGCTGAAGTTCTTGCGTCCCATTTCCGATCCTTGTTGACATGTCAAGATGATTTGCACTCCTTTCATTATGCTTGCCCGGGCACAGTCGACGATTTGCTTGACGCACCCATAGTTTCTGATGAATTGGATTTTGCTCTTTTTAAAATGAAAAATAATAAATCTCCTGGAATTGATGGCATTCCCCTTGAATTCCTAAAAAACTCATCTTCAGAATACAAGCAATATCTTCTTTCTTTCTATAATACCTTATACGATAACTCCTGCATTCCTTCTAGTTTTAACAAAGCAATTATATTTTCAATATTTAAAAAAGGTGATCCTAACTTACCTCAAAACTATAGAGGCATCTCAATACTAAATTCATGTAGAAAAGTTTTTACTAGAATTCTGTATAATAGACTTATCAACTGGGTAGAATCAAACAATCGATTAAGCATGTTCCAAGCTGGATTTCGTGAGGGTTTCTCAACTGTCGACCATATTTTTGCTCTGTCAAGTATAGCTAACAAATTTATCCAAAAGAAAAAGAAGTTGTATGCTTGCTTCATTGACCTAAAAGCTGCATTTGACACTGTCAATCGACAAGCTTTAATCTTTAAACTGTCTTCACTTGGAGTATCTAGAAAGTTTCTAAATATCTACGAACAATTTTTGTGTCAAACATATGCTACAGTTTGGGATGGATCAGAGAATTCAAGTTGGTTTGAAACGACTGCAGGTGTTCCCCAAGGATGTATCCTCAGCCCAATCTTGTTTGCTCTCTTCATTGATGATGTTTCTGAAAATTTACCTGGCGGAGTTTGTTTCTCAGATATTCGTATTAAAGTACTTCTTTACGCGGATGACTTGGTTGTGTTGGCGGATAACCCTTCTTCTCTCCAACTTCAAATAAATAGGCTCCAGTCGTACTGCACTACCTGGGACCTTAAGATAAATTCAGAAAAAACAAAAATCATGGTATTTGAGGCTCGGAGTTGTAGAAGGTTGAGGGAAGAAAGGTGGTTTCTGAACAGGCAGTCTATTGAAATAGTACAGGAATTCAAATATTTGGGAGTATTGATGTCTGCTAATGGTAGCTTCACTAAGCATGTCCAGCATAAGAGTAAAGAAGCCAAAACAGCCCTAAATGTTATGTGGCCAAGCTTCTTCTCAAACCAAAACATAAACTTAGGATCCAAATATAGAGTTTTCGAAGCAACCATTAACACTTGCATGTCCTATGGTATACAAGCCTTTGGCCAAACTTTCTTTGAAGAGTTTGAGTTGATACAACGCCTTTTTTTTAAAAGATTATTTCGGCTGACTAGTTCAACTCCAACCTACGCAATTCACGTTGAGTCTGGAATTGCACCTATTTATGTCAAAAATTTAAAATTGCAATCTGATTATCTTACAAAAGTGATGAGAAAACCCAGTTCCAATCTTCACAAATCTATTATGAAGTTCCTTTTGCACACAAAAGCATCGCCATTCAAGGAATGGTTTCAACTTGCTCAGTCGCATAATGTTTCTTTAAGTCTTACAGAATACAACATAGATAATTGGAAAGTACAGTTTTCTAATATTATTTCTAAGGTTGATGAAAATATGTATCTTCAGCACTTGAATAAAGCATCAGCGTCGACAACAAGAGAAATCTATAGAAACCTAAGCCATTCCCTTAATGTCAATGGCATAAATTATTTTAAGTTTGGACTTTCTGTTAAGGCTATAAGTACAATTTTCAGGGCAAGAGTAGAAATATTGAATTTGAACTATATTCCTCATCGGGCAGATCTACCTATCCTTTGCAATTTTTGTAATAGAAATGAGCGCGACGATATCTACCATTTCATAGCTATTTGTCCGATTCTACAAGAAATTCGAAGGCTTTATTTCCAACATAGTGTTCTTTCCAGGGTACAAATGCTTGACATATTAAATGGGTCCGTGGGGTGGTCAAATCTTTTCATGTTCTGTGATCATGCATTAAATTATCGAAAAAACTTTTCAACCTTTTAACTTTTAACTTTCTTTTATTTTCTTCTTCTTTGTAATAAACATTTATTTGCAAATTTTTATAATCTATTATTTTATTTAAATAAAAATGTAAACAAATCCCTATTATAAAATTAAATTTTCTTCGCTTGTTATTATTATAAAGTTACATACTAAGCACTTTTTGCTATTCTCAATAGGAATTTTTTAAGCCTACCAATTATTTTTTCTATTATTTAAAAAAAAATTATGTTATAAAATGTTATTTTCTGGCAGACGGCAATCATGCCATGTCCATATATTATTTTGTTCTCAAAATTGTAAATTTAATTTGAAATAAAGAAATAATAATAATAATAATAATAATAATAATATTCGGGTAGGCTCGTTGACAAGCTGAGTAAGGTGGTTAAACTCAGCGAAGATCTCAGCACACAAGCCAAGAAGAATTGTGTACATTGAAATCGCCCGTAATAACGATTTCAGTGTGAGGATGCAAGGATACAATTGTTTGGATGGAGTCGGACAGAGCATCAAATTCGCGTGAAGTTGAAACTCTGTCCAAATTAGGGCTTCGATAGAGAAAACAATAATGAATGATGTGCTTGTTTACCGAGAATTTAAACCAAAGGAAGTTAAACAAGGGATTGGTACTAGGACCGTCATGAGGTTGAAATTGGTAAGCAACATCATTTCTAACGTAGACGGGGAGACCATGGTGGGAGAGGAATAATGGCACTAAGTTATACCCATGAATTTGAAATTCAGCAGGATCTGTATTTTCACCTACTTGAGTTTCACTTAGTGCCAAAACAGCTGGCCTGTTTATAGCAGAATGGGCGTACAAGGCAAGGAAATTTGCTCTAAGCCCACGAATATTACAATAGTCGACTCTGAAATTTTCAATCATTGTGAAATAAAAGAAAAAAAAAGACTAAAACAGACGAAATCTAAGAGAAAAACTGAATATGATTATAGAGTACTTTTCAATACACAACACTACTAGTGTTATGCCTTAGCAGTGATGTGAATCGATCCGAACCCTAACAATCAAACAGCATCTCTCTTTACATCTATTGCTAATCGCTTAGCAAGTGCATCAATTGAGAGAGCTTAGACAAGTTCAATGCAATTCATGCACCCGCTAAGCCAAACAGCTGCAGGTTGGGGAGGAAAAAGAAGGAATGCTCTACTCACTGCGCTCTGTGGGTACATATTTTTTTTCCCTTTTACTGTTGATGTTGTTGTTTCTTTTTTGCGGCACTAATTATATTATTTTTTTGAGTTGGGTTTTTTTTTTTTTTTCTATGATGAATTATTTTATTATTTTTATTTCTATTATTTTTTTTTGTGGGCTTTATGTTGGGGACAATACGCGACGAGAATACGAGACAAAACGAGATAAAAAACTGTAGGGGACGAGGGGGCGACAAAACGCACAAACAAGTACAGCACACACGAAGGTGACCTTCTCTTGTCAACCTGCAGCGACAACTGTTGTTGAATAATTAATTGTTGCTTTCAACTTTTTTAAGAAATCCCTTCCCAAAATGCCATCTACTAAAGGAAATTCTTTTGGAACTATTTGAAATTCATGTATAAGAGAAAATTCGTTTTCAAAAGTAAGTTTTGTAAAAGTTTTTCCTATAGTTACTATTTTTCCTTGAGTAATACCTTTTATTACACAATTTTCGCTTAAAATTACCTTTTGACTTAAATCGATTTTCTTAGAAGAGAGAATTGAAATTGAAGCTCCATTATCTATCATTAAATAACACCATTTATTATTAGTCATTTTGACTTTAACTTTAACAAAATCTGATCCTGAAAGAGTATTTATTGAATAAATATTTAGTTTTGACAATCCCTCAACTGAGCCACGACTTGGCAACCCTGTTGAGGGCGGTTGGAGTTTTCCTGATTTTGGGTTTCGCTATTATTACGATTATTACTTTGATTATTGTTACGATTTTGGCTATTGAAGTTATTACTCCTGCTTTGGTTAAAAAAAGTTCTGCTGTTTTGTTGGTTTTGATTTTGTCTATAATTTCCTTGGTTTCTACTGTCATAATTTCTGTAATTGTTGTAATTTCTGTTAAAATTTCTATTGATGGGTGATATGTTTGAATTATTGTACGAGTTATTCTGATTACTGTTGAAGTTCCTATTGTTTGGGTTTTGATATCTTTGATTATTATTATTTCTAAATTGGGGAAATGAGTTGTTTCTGGGATATCTTAAATTCCTTATGTAATAACAATTTTGATTATCTTCACCATCGTTTTCTAAATTTTGTGATCGTAAACTGTTAATATTTGTTTCCTGTACACGAGTAAATTTTGAGTCTGCTTCTAGTGCAAATTTGATTGCCTCGCTTAAACTTTTAGGTTCTTTATATATAATTGCTTGTCTAATTTCAACTCTTTCTAAGCCCCTTGATAAAATTCTAATTGCCATTTCATCTACTTCAGATATTATTATAGGACGCGCGGTTTCATCCTTACTTTGCATTTTAAGTTCAATCAACTCGGCACTTAAGTTTTCAACCTCAGTTGCAAAGCTTGCTACTGAATTTTCTTGTTTTAATTTTTCTAGTTGATTTATTTTTTCTTCTTTAGTTGTTTTGTCACAAAACCTGTCCTTTATAGATTTCTTAAACGACTCAAAATTCGTTGGTAAAACTTCCGTTTTAAATTTACATTTTACATTTTGTAACAATTTAACCTTCAAAAGGAATTGCAACAAAGTTTCTTTCGAAGTATTGTTTAGTGTATCATTGTAAAATTCGCATTTGTCTAAGAAGTCAATAACGTTCTTGGGATTTCCATCAATGTCTGGTATTAAAGAGTTAGCTAATTTCAAATCAAATGCAGCCATGTTTAATTGTTTTTGTAAATAACTTTCTATTTCTAATTCAATTTTTTGATTGAAGGGAGTATCTTTAATCCCTTCATCTAAATTTAAAACAAACTTACTCGTTACTCCTATTTAAATCGTAATCAGAATCTGAATCTGAATCTGAGCTCTCTTCACACAATTCTAAGGCAAATTGAAAATCTGTAGCATATTCAAATCCTAAAAACTCAACACAAGATTTGCATTTTTTTACCGCTAGTTCCTTTTGTCTTTTGTAAAGCTTTTTTTTATATTGTGGAAATGTTTCAAAATGATTATCAAAGTATTTAATATAAGAATCAAATAATGTTTTTAAATTTTTAACTGTGTTTGCTTTTGATAATTCACTTGACGAGTATACGTTCTCTCTTTTTACCTTAGCAACAAAAACACTCTGTTGAAAGAAATAGTTTTTGAGTTTAATTTCTTGGTCGCACATTGAGTAAATATCACGAATTACTAAGACTTCTGTTTTCTCTTTTTTTTTATATATAAAATTAAAGCCAGATCATATGATCAGAATGAAAGCAAGGTAATTAACGAAAATAGCTATAATGCATGCAAAAAAAAATGAAAAGAATATAAAAAAAATTACTAAGTGCCTACTATAAATCAAAGCATTACAATAAATGGTCTTACAATCGGCAGTTATGGAAAGTATTTCATCATTATTATGTTAAATAAAAAAATATTAAATAAATTTAATGCAAAATTAGAATAATTGAAGTATATATATGGTATTTAAGAGTTAGTAAATTATATGTGGATGATTGTTGTTTTTTAGCATGAGTAGATAGATATAGTTGTAAATTTTTGGTTTGGTTAAGTATGGCTGCTGTTAGTTAGTATATAGTATATACCTATGTAGATATAGAATAGTCTTACTGATGGACTTCTATGTAAAGCGCTGGTACTGCATGTACCATCATGGAATGTTTTTATAGCTGATTTTATCACGTGCTCCGGTGTGACATTGATGCTCGAATTGCCTTAATGTTCTGACTTGTTATAAAGGTGGCGCCTATGCCAATTATTAAAATGCTTCATGTAGGTGGTCCAACGTAATTTTGTTTTTAATTCGTCATGTGAAACAAAAAGAATTTCAAATACACGGCCAGGGGCGCCAAAAATTAAAAGTGTGTATTTTTCACTTACTTTTACAGCATAGTTTTTTATAGCAAATTTTGTTTAGCACAAAAAAAATATAAAACGTGTTCTCCACACTGTTTTTAATTTTTTTTTTATTTTCACGGTCGCCATGTGGTGTACATATTCAGAGATGTACAAATTGAAACATATATATGTATTAAAGCTGAGTTTAACTTTTATTTCTCCAATAGTTGTAGATACTTCATTGAATTAATTTAAGATAATAACTTTAACAAATATTGTAATTTTATTTAAAACTAGCAAAACCCGGCGAACTCCGTTTCGCCACCAGATGGCTTCGTTTTTTGTATAACATTTCGTTTGGTGATTAAAAGATAAAGACAAATTATTTTTCTGTTTTATATTTGAAAAGAAAAATTTTTATTTCATTTCACAACAGTAATGAATTCATTTCTATTACAAAAATGAAGTGTATTTTAGTTGAACTTCTCTAAGTAAAAAATGAAAGTGAATCCAAAGTTAATACTGAATCGAAACGTAATACGTGTCATCAAATTATCGGTTTCATTGAAGTGCTCTTTGGTAAACCACATTTTTTGTTTTTTGGTCTGACGTTAACACAAACAAAGCGGACGGTTTCCAAACTCGTGAGCACGGTATGTCACCAAATCGAGATGGATTTCAGTGCATGTACATCATTATTCTTTGTTGCGATAATTGCTCGTTGACTTAATCAAGCATAATTCTGATAATTCCCACTAATGTTTGGGAAAACACTTTCAATAAGAGCTAATTGAGAGTCTACAAATCGGCAAAAGTCGTTGGTAAGAATAATTAATCCAGTTGTCGTATCAACTGGGACTTTTCCATTTCCAACAGTTAACAATTGTTTGAAAAATTGTGCAGCACTTTGATCATTTTGAAGTTTAACTCTCGTATTAGTGGTTAGCGATAATGTTTTTACGTTATTCCACAAAGGTAATGCCTTCAGAAAAGCATTCATTTCATCTGCAGGCGATCCACGGGGAATCACTGGCAACGTCTGCCTGAAATCGCCTGCCAACATTATCATCAAGCCGCCAAAGATGTTGTTACACAATACTGCTTTGAAGTTAGTGTTTGAAAGAACGTGCGCATAATTGCGCATAATAAATGTCACATGAAATTAATTGAGCAGAGTACAATGAGTAGCTGTCAAACAATGTTTCACGTACCGGCGCCATCTACATAAAATGAAACGTACTTATTTTCGTGAAGGATACTCACACACCACGTACTGGCACCGTTGTAGTACATGCTATGTATCAGAGATGGCGCTTTATGTGAAAAATGATTTTCCCTGTTTTCCTGCTTTTCTCTTGAAATTGCTCCTGAATTTTCTTTGCTATAAACCTCACGGACCCCGAGACCTTTCCAACGAATGCAAAACCGTGGAAATTAGTTCGTGCGTTCTGGAGTTATAGCGTCAGGAAGGAAAACCCGACTTATTTTTATATAATAGATATAATTATTATTCAATGTACAATTTATTTGTTTTATTTAAAATACTTTTATTTTAATAATTCAATAAATCTTTATTTAATGTTCTGTTCTGTCTGAGTACTGATCTTTTTATGACTTGGTATTTTTCGGCGCCAGTCTGTCTGACAGTTTTCTGGCAGTGTTGCCATGGGCAAAGTTGTTAGACAAATAAGCAATAAGTAGTAGGTAGGGTAATGGTAGTATTTTACTACAGATCAAGCATCTGACGAACTCAGGATGATTCTAAATAACGCCTTTGAGAATAGTTGTCCACTGAAACACATAGGGAAGGGAAAAAAGAAACCATCATGGTGGACCCTACAACTCAGCAATTTGAGAAAAGAAACGAGAAAACTTTTCAATGCCGCTAAGAGTACTAGAAACGATAATGAATGGGTTATATATAAAAACAGTCAGCGAAAATTTAAAGCAGAAACTCAAAGAGCGAAACGAAGCTCATGGAGAACTTTTTGCATTGAAATCGAGAGTACCAACGAATCGGCCAGGCTAAGGAAAATTCTTTCTAAAGACTCAATCCCTCTGGGATCTCTCAAGATACCCACTGGGAGCTGGACCAAATCCTGCAATGAGACTCTTGAACACTTGATAACTACTCACTTTCCAGGTTGCGGGTCAAAAGACAGCAATCTGGAAACAGAATCCTACACGGAACACGCTGTACCATCGGACATTATAACGGATGAAAAGATCAGATGGGCACTCCATTCCTTTTCTTCATATAAATCCCCTGGCCTCGACGGCATCTTTCCAATGATGTTGCAGAAAAGCGAAACCCTTATAATACCGCTCCTATTATATATTTATTAATAGTATAAAATGGGGATATGTTCCCTTATCTCGGCGCGAAGTCAAGGTGGTTTTTATTCCAAAAGCTGGCAAACCTAGCCACCAGAAGCAAAAGACTTCAGACTCCAAAATGGACACGGGTGTTGGTGGTTTCTTCTCAGAACCTCTTGAGCTAAACAACTCACTTAGGCTCCCAAACTATAGTAGTGTCTTCCAAGCAGAGGTCATGGCAGTGACAACAGCTGCTAGACAGGTATCAATGATGGCGATACCATTGGCTGATATCACCTTTTACATTGATAGCCAAGCGGCAATAAAAGTGATTTCTGCCGATGTTATTAAATCGAAGCTTTTTACTTGTTGCCGCGAAGAACTGAGGGTTCTTGGCACGCAGCATAATATTAGACTCTGCTGGGTCCCGGGCACAGCGAGATACCGGGTAATGAAAAAGCCGATGAGTTAGCAAGGCAAGGATCAGCGCTTGACGCCAGTCAACAGAGGTAGTCAATATCCCACCCTGCGACATTAAAAAGAAAATTTCAGATTTAATTCTAGAGAAATCCAATGAAAGGTGTAGTCTACTTGACACCTGTGATACTACTAGGAAAATATGGCCCTGTTTCAATAAACAGAAGACGGACAAAATTATGCAATTTAGTAAGAAATCCATTCGCTCTCTTACGAGCATAATCACCGGACATAACTTACTGAAATACCATAAATTTAAAATGAAACTCAGTACCTACAGACGACTTATGCAGGGGATGTGGTGACGAAGAAGTGCACGAAGACACAACGCATTTTCTTTGTCACTGTCCCGCGCTCTGTCACCAAAGAAGGAAATTTCTTGGTAGATACTTCTTTGATAATCTCGAAGATCTATCCAATACACCAGTAATCCGCATATTGAATTTCATCAATGCCTCTAAATGGGTTGATTGAATATAGAACACATAGGTTTTTATCAGGAAAAGAGTAATTACACTCAAGGGTAACACAATGGATCTACATTGATCTAAGTGTGACGATAGCAACATCAATTGTCAGCCCAATAACCTAACCTAACCTAAGAAACCATTTTGTGGGTGGCAAATTTGGCTCCTTTATGACGGCAATATCTCCAAGTTTTAAATTGATTCCAGATTCCAGAAACCTTGCTCCATGTTTTGTAGGTGATTCCAATGGTCAAGTCGATTAGCTGGAACATCAAGAATTCCAGGTTCGGGTATAGCTATCATTGGTTCACCTATGAGAAAATGAGAAGATGTTAAACGGTTAAGATCTGTATCAGAGATACAAGATAGTGGTCGAGAATTTAAAATAGCCTCAATTTGAGAAGTTACCGTCGTCAACTCTTCGAATGTTAATATAGAAGAGCCAATGACATGTCGAAGGTGAAGTTTTACCGACTTGACACCTGCCTTTTATTTCAAGAGTAAGAAAAAAAAATCAATTGCAAAAAAAAAAAAAAAAGTCATCAAATATCAAAATGGATGCCGCTCAACTTTCTAGGCTTATTGAAGCAATGACCAACATGACGTCCGCCTTGCAAAATCAACCAGCAGATCAAAGAATTTCAAATTTCGACCCATTCGACTCGAAGATTGAACAATTCAAGAACTACAAGGAACGACTAGAAATTCATTTCCAAATAAAAAACATTTTCGATGACAAAGTAATGTGCGCCAGACTCCTATTACAATTTATTGGTTCATCAAACTATGCCTTATTAACATCATTGGCAGCTCCAAGAAATATAAATGAGCTTAAGTATGACCAATTAATTGAATTGTTGGAGAGGCATTATTGTCCAAAAAAAAAATCCTTTAGTCGAACAACATTATTTCTTGTCGGAGTAAAAAAATGAGAAGGACTCCATAAATGAATACGTCGCAAAACTTTGACAACGCGTTATACATAGCAATTTCAATTGTGGGTGTGGCAAATCCATAGCCAACATTTTTCTTCGCGCCCAATTTATTCGAGGTCTGCGAGATAATTCTATTCGTGAAAAGCTTCTCCAAGAAGAAAACTTAGAATTCGACCAGATAGTTGAAAAAGCAATTAATCTTGAAGCATTGAAAGTTGACTGCAAATTAATTTCAAACAAAATTAACTCGTCAAATGTAGAAATCAACAAAATTAAACATTCAAATTATCGACAACAAAATAAAAATCAAAGCCAAAATTCAAATAGGCAATCGCATCAGCGTTCAAAATCTAAAAGTTCGAAATCATTTATCGATTATAAAAGTCTCGGAATCGAAGGATTATGTCTCAGATGTGGTAGAGATAATCACCTGGCTAATGACTGCAAAACAAATAGAAATCAACTTAATTGTGAGCACTGCAAAAAACGCGGCCATGTCAAACGAGTGTGCATAAAAAATTTACTGAGCAAATCAAATCAAAAAACAAACGCAATTACAAGTTATTCTACAGATAATGAAGATTACGATTATTCGGACAACATACATCACAACATCACTTAAATAAAATTGTTGATGTTTACGGGAAATCAGACATAAATTCAATTGATAACAGAAAATTCTTCATAGATGTTTTAATCAATGGTAAGCAGCAGAAATTTGAAGTGGACTCCGGAGCGGGGTTTACGTTGCTGCCTGAAACAGATTTCTGCAAGTTAAATATAAAAGTTCCCATGAACAAGGTTGATGTTGGTTTTCGATCATACACGGGGGAGATATTCGCTCCAATAGGAAAGGTTGAAGTGCAGGTAACATACCAAAACATGACATCGAAAGAGGAGATATATATTGTCCCTTCGAGGTACGCACCACTCCTAAGTAGAGTTTGGATTAGACATCTAAACGTAAATCTACAGCAAATCGACCAACCGGCACGACATCTCAGCAACGAAGTCTTCAAAATAGATTTAGATTCAATCACAGAATTAATGAACAAATATTCCACAATTTTTGAACAAAGAGTGGGTTCTATTCCAAACGTTGTTTGTTCATTAAAATTAAAAGAAAAATCGAAACCAGTTTTTGTGAAACATCGAGAAGTCCCATTCGCACTTCGCGATAAAGTTGAAAAGGAACTCGACGATTTAGAAAAAGATGGAATAATATCAAAAGTAAATACGAGCGACTGGGGTTCACCTCTTGTGGTGATTCCGAAACCCGATGAAAAAGTGAGGCTATGCGTCGATTACAAAGTAGGTATTAATTCTCAACTAGAAACGGCTCATTACCCAATCAAACGAATCGATGAACTTCTAAATAAATTACGACATTCTAAATTCTTTTGTCGATTGGATTTATATAAGGCGTATCTTCATGTACGAGTGGATGATGAGAGCAAGCAGATCCAGACAATATCAACACACATCGAATGAACCGACTATCTTTTGGTATCAAAACTGCTCCCAGCGAGTTCAACCGAATATTAGACCAAATACTACAAGGATTAGAAGGTACGTTATCTTATTTTGATGATATTATTATTCATGGTGCAACAGTTGGTGAGTGCAAAGAACGTTTAATTAATTGTTTCGAAAAATTACGAGAGTACGATTTACATATTAATAAAGATAAATGCGAATATTTTAAAGAAGAAATCCGGTATTTAGGCTACGTTATACGTAAAAATCAAATTTTAAAATCACCAGATAAAATTCAAGCCATTAAAAATATGCCACGACCAAAAAATTCAGATGAGTTGCGAACATTTTTGGGAATGACAACGTATTATTCCAAGTTCATCCCAGATCTTTCTACAATAACTTTTCCTTTACGGCAATTACTTAAAAAAAATAATAAATTTAAATGGTCAAGTTCGTGCGAAGCAGCGTTTACTAAACTCAAAGATGAAATCATGAGCGACCAAATATTAACACCATTACCATATGATCCAAATCTACAGATAACATTAGCTTGTGATGCGAGTCCATTTGGAATTGCAGCTGTTTTATCACATATTGACAGGGGATCGGAAAGACCAATTGCTTTTATATCTCGGGCCTTAACATCATCAGAACAGAATTACAGCCAACTCGACCGAGAAGAGAGAATTTTACATGTATCTATATGGAAGAGAATTCATTCTAATTACAGATAATAAGCCACTAACAAGAATATTTCACGAGCATTCAAAAATTCCAGCGATGACATCAAGCTTCTAAGATATGCTTCGTTTCTACAAGGGTTCAACTACAAAATTCAACACAAAAAAGCGGAAGATCATCTTCATGTAGATTGTTTGTCGAGAAGTCCAGCTACTGGTTCGTTTCAAAAATTCAAATTCTTTTTAGATGATGAAATCAAAGACCTTCAAGATCAAATCATAAATCAAATATCAACCGTATCCATAACAGCTAAAACAATAGCGAAAGAAATAGAAAAAGATCTAAAATTATCGAAACTTAAAGACGAATTAGTTAAAGGAAAAATCGAAAACCCGGACTATTCTTTACAAGATGGAGTTATCTTCAAAGGAAATCGAGTGCTTATTCCAGAAACTCTTCAAGAAGAAATCCTTAAGGAATTACATCATACTCACATCGGCATTGTAAGAATGAAACAACTTGCACGTAAATATTGTTACTGGAATGGAATAGATTCTAGTATAGAAAAAATGGTCAGATCTTGCGAAAAATGTGCTCTCGTTAAAAATAGTCCTCCTAAGATCACCACCCATCATTGGGATGAACCAAATGAAAACTTCGATAGGGTACATATAGATTACGCTGGTCCATTCCAAGGTTATAACCTTTTTGTTTTAATCGATGCAAAATCAAAGTGGCCAGAAATAAAAGTTGTAAAATCAGCACCTACATCAGAAATTACGATAAAGTTTCTTCAAGATATTGCCGCAACACATGGTCTACCAGAAGTCATCGTCTCAGATAACGCCTCAATTTTCCAAAGCACTGAGTTCAAAGTATATTGCCAAGAAAATGGTATAGTTCAAAAGTTCATAGCACCAGGACATCCCGCCACTAACGGACTGGCCGAACGACATGTAAAAACATTAAAATCTAAATTAAACGCAATGACAGAAGAAGAAGGTTCAATACATGATAAGGTACGTGACATTTTATATCGTTATAGAGCAACACCTTTATCAAATGGAAAAAGCCCAGCACAGCACTACCTTGGAAGAGAGATGAGAATAAGACTAGATGCAATACGTCCTCCGAAACATGAAAAATCCACCAATGAAAATGTAACATCTCGAAATTTAAGTGTGGGAGATAGAGTTCAGTCAAGATTCTACCCAAGCGGAAAGCCAGGATGGAAATTTGGAATCATCAAGAAAAAGTTTGGTCAATTGCATTATGAGGTCGAGCTTGACAACGGCTATGTATTAAAACGTCACATCAATCAATTATATAAATCAAATGTAGCTGTTCCAAACAAAACTAAGGTAACTTTTCAAGAAGATCAACCAAAAAGAAGTGAGCCAAGGCTAGATGAAATACAAATCCAATTTGATGAAGATCCTGTGATTCCAAGAAACACTGACGTTCAAACACAACCTGTGGCAGTACCAGAAAGCATACCTGCAGTCCGCAGAACTGGAAGAAATCGTCAGCAACCAGCTTATCTTCAAGATTATGAGCAATATTAGTGTGGGAGATTGTCATATCCTTAAAATATCATGTAAATGAACATTGCTTAATATTTAATAATTGCAATGTATATTTGTCTCATTCATTTAAATGAATACATCTCATTCTTCATTTTTGACATAATAGATATATAAAAGCTTCGATCGTTTTTTGCACATGCTCGCTCAATACTTAATTCCTAATTGACTTGCTACATTTTGTTATTTTTGTATTAACGAAATATTAATATTATATCTTAAGTATTTTTTGAATTAAAAATGAATTAAAAGTAATTTGGTGTGTATCCTTTTATTTCAAGAGTAAGATCGACACAACAGTGCAGAAGGAGGAATAAAGTGCCAAGCAATTCCATCCTTTGCAAGCGATGATATTATAGTGTCGTTGTGCGTCTGGGATAAGACCAATTTATGCATGTCAGAGAGGCTACGACGCGCTCCCTGAAAATTAGTGCCGTTGTCACTATAGATATTTCGACAAAGTCCACGTCTTGACACAAATCGGCGCAGAGCAGCAAGAAACGCATCAGCAGTGAGATCACTAACAACTTCCAAATGCATAGCTTTGGTCGAGAAGCAAACGAAGAGTGCAATGTAGGCCTTTAGAAGCTTTGGCTTTCGACCTCGAGAAAGCTTGATTGTCAGCGGTCCAGCGTAGTCACAACCCGTATCCGTGAAATGTCGATTAGGTTGAATACGTTGAATAGGGAGGTTTCCCATTAGCTGCTCACAGATTGATTTTCGCTGCATAAAACATGATTTACAGTCATGGACGACCTTTCGAACAATGTTTCGGCTGCCCATTATCCAAAATTGCTGTCGGACGAATGTGAAGGTCTCCGATACTCCAGCATGCGCATATCTCAAGTGAACATCCTGTACTATAAGAAAAAAGATTTTATTAGATTTTGGAATAATAATAGGATGTTTTATATTGTAAGAAACTGCAGCATGTTTTATACGACTGCCAACGTAGAAGTCCATCGCTGTCCAAAAATGCAGAATATCTTAGTAAGGTTGAATTCGATAATAGAATATTATTATTTGTGAAGTCGTTAATATCCTTTTCATATGAAGTAAGCTGAACATATTTGATGATGGATATCTTACCAGAGTGGATTTTGAAGAATTTTAATCTGTGGTATTCACGATTGCCTGGTGGTTTCACACGTAAGTTTGAGACATAACGACGAATATACGCAAACACTCTGATCATGCGATGCCCATGCCACGACGAAATATTGTCAATTAAAGTTTGAATGATGTTTGATTCACGCGACGAAACAAGCACAAGTTTTGGTATCCGCCTGGTTTCGATTTTAATTAGGTCACTAATTGCAAGTTCTGACTTGTTACACCAGGGGGAAGTAGGCCACTTTTCTTGAGATTCTGATAGCCAGGGTGGCCCGGAACACCAAAGGCTATGATTTATGAGAAGTGAAGAGGCAATACCGAGCGACGCACAATCAGCTGGATTGAATTCCGAGGCAATGTGTTTCCAAAAATGAGATAGCTGCAGTGCGGTTAGCCACAAACGTAGCCCAACGACAAGAGGGCGAAGACAACCAATGAAGCACTATTTCAGAGTCACACTGTGCGAATATTTTAATGGTTTCTTTAATATTTTGCGATGTTTAAACTGGTCTTAAGAGTTTAGATAGAAGAAGGGCACCACAAAGTTCTAACCGCGGGATAGAAATAGGTTTTAAAGGAGCCACCTTTGTTTTCCCTGCGATTATTGTTACCCTAACTTCACCAGAGACCGATTTCGAGCGCGCGTATACGACTGCCGCGTATGCCAGTGATGAGGCATCTGAAAATCCGTGGAGTTCTATGTTACCCTCAGCAAAAATATTACGAGGGAATATTTTAAAAAAGTGGAAGTTCTTTACGATAGTTCATCCACTGAGCAGTTATCCTGTCTGGTAGGGGATCATCCCATCCAAGTTTCAGTTCTGATGCCCAAAGTTCTTGGAACATCATTTTAAACAAGATCACGGAGGGAGACAAAAATCCCAATGGGTCAAAGATTAGAGCAACTTCTGAGAGAAGAGTTCTTCTTGTAAGTGGCAGTTTTAGCTCAGGTTGATTAAGGCGAAACGAAAAGACGTCACTAGATGGGTTCCAAAACATCCCTAATACCTTAATGAGTGAAGAAGAACCTTCAGAATCAACAAACGAGTATTCGCAATCCTCCGACGATAGGTTAGCGAGAAGAGCCCAACAATTTGAGCTCCATTTCCTGAGTTTAATTTTTGCAATCGATAAGAGTTCAACAAGTTCCGACTGCATTTTCAAGAGATTTTCGATGGAGTTTGCCCCAGTCATAATGTCATCAACGTAGACATCATTTAAGAAGATGCTAGCTGCGATGGGGTGTGTCAACCTATAGTCATCAGAAAATTGCTTTAAGGCTCGAACAGCCAAGAATAGAGCTGAAGCAGTGCCATAAGTAATAGTTTTAATACGAAAATGTTGAACTGCTTCGTTAGGAGAAGTCCGCCAAACAATGCGGTGATAATCAGTTTCAGAATCACGAATCAAAATCTGTCGAAACATTTGACTATGTCAGCCGTAAAAACAAATCGATGCTGGCGAAAACGAAGAAAAACACCAGTTAAGTCTCGTTTAATAGCAGGTCCAATATACAATTGGCTATTAAGTGACTGCCCAAGTGAGTCACTGACTCATCAAAAACTACCGGAAGCTTAGTTAATGAGCTGTCGAGTTTTAGCGCCGCGTGGTGTGGAAGGTAAAAATGTTCACCATGTGAAGATATAACTTCGTTACCAGGAATACGTTATATGTGACCAAGACTCAAATACTCTTCCATAAAATGCCCATATTGTCGCCCTAAATCAGAGTTCCTTTGAAACCGACGCTCCATGGAGTGCAAACGCGAGATAGCAGCTCCTAATGAGTTTCCAAAGGAAGGCGAGGAAGTTTTCAACAGAAGGGGTACGACATATCTACCACTTTCAGAGCGAATCAATATCAACAGTTAAATTCGGATTACAGAAACCTACATTACAAGAGACGTTGTCGATGAATTCTCCTGTGATCACCCAACCAAAGGACGTTTTCTGAGCTAATGGTTTACCTTCTGGACCATGAATCTGTTCAACCTTTAGAATCGACCAGACCCTATCTGCTCCTAACAAAACATCTACCGAACTCGACACGTTGAATAGAGGATCCGCTAAGTCCAATCCTTGTATGTAAGAACGATGAAATTTCGAAGGAATGAGTCGGTAAGTTAGAAGTAACTTTTCCCAAAATATGTGCATCACAGTGTAGAACCGTATTGTTGAATCTGCAAATCAAACAAATAGGAATACACCCATTGGTGTGACCAGCCTCTGGAGATGAAAGTCCTAAAACAGGAATCCTAGAATGGCTTCGACGGTGTCCAATCCGTTGAGCTAACGCCTCTATAGTAAATGAGCACTTCGAACCTGTATATATGTATAAGAATGCGACATTCTAATAGATTACCCTGACGATCCTGAACTTTAACAAGAATAGTGGGCAAAATTGTTTGCTTTCGAATAATAGATTATAAGCATGATTCGTCACTAACGGTGAAACAGAACTGCTAGCTGGAGCATCTGGGGACGTCTGAGGTTTTGAGTTGTCTGATGCTAAATCGAGTGATGGGCTTTGTTTCGAAGACGACAAAGGACTACTAGACTGATTAGAATTGGAATGTACGAGTGAATGATGCCGAGATTTACAAACCCGACAACGAGAATGGCTAAAGCATTTGTAAGTTGCATATGGCCAGAACGAAGGCAGTCGAAGCACAAAGAATTTTCTTTTACAAATGACGACGAGATTCTATGCTAAGTCCAATAAAAATTGCACACTGCGACAAGTTATGGTCACATTTGCATTTAGGACATTTTGAATTTTGTTCCTATGACTCAGCCACATGTGAACGAATGGAAACCGGTTGTTTTTTGAGCGATGTACCCGAAGTGTTCATAGGTTTACATGATTCGAAAGCATCGCACCGTAGTTCAATGAAATCAATCAATTCCTGCACCGTACAATCATCCCGGCAAATCTTTATAATTACCGTAGAAAAGAACAATGTTAATCTTAGGAAGCTTAACTGTTGAAGACGATTTCGAAGAATTTAGATTGCTAATAAACGATGACTGGTGCTCGGCAAGCTGTTCGAATAGCTTTTTCTGTTTTTCAAAACCCTGCCTATCATGAATAGCCTTTGTTAACTTTGTGTTAGCAGTAAAAAACTTCGTTTCATACTCCGCGAACTCTTCTTCAAGTGCCTTTATTTCATCCTCATCTAACCCTTCCAAACACGAAATATGATGAAATGAAAATTCCTTCCACGCGACTTCTAATTTGGCTAACCTGACTTCTAGCATCTCGACATCTTCCCCATCCGATATGGATTGACAAAAAACCGATGCACGTGTAATGGCTCCTTTAGCGTGACCTCGTAATTGTTGAGAAGTCATTTTAATTTAACTTTTATTAGAGTAGTTTAATCGAAAAAATATTCGTACCTACGTGATTTGCACTCGCACCCTACACAATACTTTTTTATAATAGAGGAGTCTAAGTTCTATAAAAAAGGAATTATATTTATACGTTGCTAAGCGATTACAACCACTGATTTATAGATTTAAGCGATGATAACCACTGATTTTATAATTTAGTTTTAAGCGATGATAACCACTGATTTTATAGTTTAGTTTTAAGCGATGATAACCACTGATTTGTATGCGAAAAATCATTAAACAAATTCAGCAAAAATACGTGATATTCAAAAACGCACTAGTACAAAAATAATGTCAATTAACATCCGCGACTCGAAGGACCAATGAATTGTACTAAAAAAGCCAATACCTACTAAAAAGCCACAAAATCGATTTAATTAATAAATTGAATCCAATGAAACTCAATAAATCAAGCGAGCAAAAATTATTGTTCAAATTGAACGATGAAAATTACCACTCAAATTCAATCGTAGTAAAAAAAAAGTATGCGCAATCAAATATAACAATTTATTTCAGTGTAAATATTACCAAGATGTTTACTGCTTGAAGTCCAAAATCAAAAGGGAAGAATAAAATATTATAATGCAATAAGTTCAACAATGTAAGAAGCGTTAGTATATAATAAAAGTCTACTTAGGTACATAATGTGCATGAGATGATGGTGCATTGCAGGGCAAGCCCGTTAGCATGATCATGCGATAAGAACAAACAAGTTAAGTATGTATGTAGATAACAAGCCAAAAATTATGAAATAGATTATGTCAATGCAAAAAACAATAAGAAGCACTAATAGTGTATGTTGCGTATGTTTGGTAAAAAATTACGTTATCAAAAAATTATTAAAAGTATGATTTTAGATTTAAACTTATGAAATTTCAATTAATTAATTAATTAATTAAATATAAATCAGATTTGATTCTCGAACAAATGTGAATAAAATTTTGCGGATTCTGTAATCCAGGTGATTATTAAGCTTGCATATGTTAGAAAACGTTCAACGTTTTTCTTCCATTTTCAATTTAGTGTTTACAGGTAAGAACATCGGGCCGGGACAAATTCTCGCATCAGTGAGCTCCTTGCAATTTGACCATAGAAACGGGGTCCCTAATTTCAGTGGTGGTGTGAGCGTTTTATACATAATCCGTGCCGAAGAATGAAAGGCTGGGGGGTAAACCAGTCGCGAACAAGCTCATTCGGATGCCTTGGCAGGGTCCGTCTTATTTTCTTCCTTACCCCGGTATATCGGGTCAGGACCTTTTTTTTCCGACTTACTCGTGGGAATCAAATTTAAATTTTAAAATCAAAATGAACAAAATGACGACAAATATGCAACACAACGGACAAAGAAGACGAACTGCTGGCTTCTAGCCAGGAGACACTGACGGGAAGCTTTTTAAGCACAGATGCCTGTGCTGACGAAATGTCTTCAAAACCTTCAGGGAGCAAAGCTAGTACCAGCCATAGTACTCCTGTGCTTCCTAAATTGACCAATACGGACAAGCCATCGGGTAGCAATGCCAGCCATAGCATCGAGATCCGTTTCAAGAACAAATCTTCGGGCGTTCTTCGAAAGAACCAGTTCCTAAGAGCCTCGTTTATTCTTGGCAAGATTGGTAAGAATGAGACTGAGGGAACCAGTCACGAGAAGGACGCCGAAGACAAAATCAAGCACCAGAAGATTGTTAAAGAATACAATAGGCTTCTGGGAAACAAAGACAAGGCCGTCAAAAGAAACAGGTCTCAAGAGGAGACCTTGCCTTGCAAATGAGGGACCCTATCCTAGTTTCGACTCAGGTGAAACGCTCAGGGGATACAGGGTCATCAAATGCGAGAATGCGTTTTCAAGGGATTTCCTTAGAGAAAGCATTGCTAAGGTCAGCAATGACTGGGAGGGCCTGAAGCTCAGGCTCATCCCAGCTAAGGATATCCCTAGACAACCAAAGGCTCGCATTTGCTGAAGGTCATACAGATTAATCTGAAGCACTCTAAATGTGCTTCGGATAATCTAAGAGTTTTCCTAAGTGAAGAAAGCATTGACATTGGCGTCATTCAGGAACCGTGGGTAAATGGCCTCAGAGTAAGGGGCCTACAAGACAACCAGTACGACCTTTTTTATAAACCGGTAGACCCAGAACAAGGTAATCCTAGAACTTGTATCTTAGCTAAAAAACACTTAAAATCTCTTTTGTGTCAATTTTAGTACTCCCGATTCGAAAGTTGTCAGGCTGGAAGTCAAAGAAACAAATGGACTACTGGTGGCTTCTGGTGGCTTCTGGCTACTGCGACCACAATCGAAAATCACCGCCTGAGGAGGTGAAGACCCTGTTGGAGGTAGCAAAACAACAAAAAACGAAACTCCTGATAGGATGCGATGCGATGCGAACGCACGACATTCACTCTGGGGTAGTTCTGAAATCAACGAACGAGGTGAGTCTCTTTTTGATTTTGTTATTGATAAGAACCTTATTGTCTGTAACAGAGGTGACACACCCACCTTCGTCTTTCCAAGTTCGGAAAATTACGATGGCTGGGAAGATGTACTTGATATCACTGTTACAAACAACTGTAATTTGGTGGTGGAAAACTGGAGAGTATCCTCTGCAAACTCGTTATCGGATCACAGGTGGATCCTTTTTAACATAGGTTTCAAGGTAGAAACCCCTTCCCCTTATAGAAATCCTAAAAAAACTGACTGGAAGAAATTTATTCAGATCACTAAATCTAAACTAGGCAAGTTACCAATTATTAGAGTAGAAACTGTGGAAGTTCTCGAGTCTAAGGTGGAGACCTTCGAGGCAGCCATTAAAACTGCCTTCAAGGTCTCTTGTCCAGTTATATAATATAGCCACAAAAAATTCCCTCCTTGGTGAAACGAAGATCTTTCGGTACTAAGAAAAATGACCAGAAGGATCTTCAATATCTGTCAGAAGGAGAAATTCTTTCAACCTTACAAAGACTGTCTCAAAGAGTACAAGCGAGCCATAGCAGCGTCCAAGAAACTTTGTTGGAGAGAATACTGTCATTCCATAGAAGACATTAAGGATTCGGGATCCCGGGCTGCGAGAACAGCAACCCCAAAATTCTGAGTACTATAAACACCGATCCAGCTCAGGAAGAGCTGATCAATTCCGTTATAACGGGGGATAGTATTTCAAGGGCCATTAATATTTTTTCCCCTTACAAATCACCAGGCCTTGATGGCATAATACCAATTATGCTGCAGAAACTGCAAGACATAGCAGTGCCCTGGCTTGAAATGATCTTCAAAGGTTGCCACTATTTCAACCATGTACCTGAGTCGTGGAGACATGTTAAAGTGGTCTTTATTCCGAAAGTAGGTAGGCGAGGTCATGAATCCGCCAAGGACCTCAGACCTATCAGCTTAACATCATTTGTGTTAAAGACACTAGAGTGAATCCTTGATACTCACATTAGAGTTTTACAAGAGGTTTGTCCTCTTGATGTATCCCAGCATGCATACCTCAAAGGCAAGTCTACGGAGACTGCCCTGCATGAAGTTGTGCGTACAATCGAGAAGACAGTTCACTACAAAGAATATACCTTTGCAACCTTCCTAGACGTGGAGGGTGCTTTCAATAACATCCTAACTGAACCCATTAGGGGATTAACTTACTCACATCGGCGTAGATGACTTCATATCAAAATGGATCATTTCTATGCTAAGTGACAGAAAGATTCAAGCTTCGTTAGGAAACACTACTGCTACTAAATATGTTAGTAGAGGAACACCCAGGGTGGTGTTCTCTCTCCTCTTCTGTGGCTTCTAGTCATGGACAAAATACTCGTCAAGTTTAGAGGTAGTGGTGTTAAAGCAGTAGCGTATGTTGATGATTTGGTTTTATTGGCCTCAGGAAAGCTTACCACAGTGATTAGTGAAATCACTGAGTCGGCTCTGAAAAAAGTTAGCAACTGGGTCAAAAGTAGTGGACTTGGTGTTAATCAGAGTAAAACGGAACTGGTGCTCTTTACTACCAAAACTAAAATACCTGCCTTCACCCCACCTCGACTTAACGGCCAAACCCTATCTCTATCTTCCAAAGCTAAATAACTTGGGGTTATTCTTGACTCCAAATTGAACTGGAAGGTAAATATAGAAGAGCGGGTTAAGAAAGCCTGCATTGCTTTCTATGCCTGCAGGAAAACTTTTGTTAAGAAATGGGGCCTACAATCTTGGATGATTCTGTGGACGTACACTGCTGTGGTTCGACCAATTTAGTCATACGGATCGATTGTGTGGTGGCCTGCACTTAGCAAACAATATAACATTAATAAACTCAGTAAGGTTCAAAGAACGGCTAGCGTTGGCACTACGGGAGCTATTCGATCCTGTCCAACAGATGCCCTTAACGTTATTCTGCACCTGCTACCACTCGACTTTCATATAAAATATCAGGCGGCATGCAGTGCTGTAAGACTAAAAGAATCAAACTGCTGGTCTTCCAAGCCCTATGGCCATGGAAATATCACAAAATTGATTCCTCTGGACATTTTCCTGGCTAACACCGACTACTGCATACCCCCTCTCAGACTCATTGAAGAAGAAGCTATGTTTCCTACAAGAGCGGATTGAAAAAATGATAGTGTGACGAAAGACTTCGACACAACAATCTTTACTGATGGGTCTAAGATCGTTCAGGAATTTTTTCCAAGGCACTTAGGTTAGGTTCATCCATCGTTGAACCATTTTGAGCTCCGAATGAAGCGCAGGAGACAAGTGATGTCGCAGTTTGCCAGATCGCTAGGATCATCGAAGAAGAATTCTTCTAGATGGAGTTTACGCCTTTGTGATAGGGCGGGACAGGTACATAGAAGATGAGAGACTGTCTCCTCTTCCTCTTCGTCCCTCTTGCAGAAATCATTTGCAGGAGCTTCAAGTCGAAATGCATGTCTGCCTATTAAGCAGTGTCCAGTCAGGACACCTATAACATAGCTTATATGCAATCTATTCAGAGAGATCAACTGCTTAGAGCGTTTAGCACTAAGTTTAGGCCAAATTAATTTTGTCGCTAAACAGGTGGTGGTGTTATTCCATCTGAGGTTAGTTCTCTCTATAGTTTCTTGCTTTAGCATAAGTTTGCATGTAGCCAGAGGCATACCCACACTAGCTTTGTGAGCCAGTAGAGGTAAACTTGTTCCTTCTTTTGCAAGTTCATCGGCTTTGCAATTTCCTGGAATGTCTCTATGGCCCGGCACCCAGCAGAGGTGAATATTGAACTGTGTGGCCATCTCCATAAGAGATGATCGACAGTTTAGGGCTGTTAGTGTGTTCGTAGAGACAGAGTCCAACGATTTTAACGCGGTCTGGCTGTCTGAGAAAATACGTATATCTTTTGTTGATATAACGTTTTCTCTCAGCCAGGAGAGGACTTCTTTAATAGCCAGGATTTCAGCTTGGAACACGCTACAATGATCAGGTAGACGAAATGAGGGGCTTAGGTTTAGTCTATCAGAGTATACGCCTCCACCAACCCCATCATCCGTATTTGATCCGTCAGTGAAGAAGTTGATAGGATCATCGTTTAAAAATGATGTATCCTCCCAAGTAGAACTGGAAGGGATAGTCACCTTGAAGCTATTTTGGTTGAATTGAGGATGGGGAATGGTGTAGTCGATATTACTATTTATCGATCTGAACGAATTCAGAATAGCGGAGTGGCCAATCTCATTATTGATCCACTGTGAGGAGGCATGAAGCCTTATGGCAGTGTTTGCAGCCATTTGTTTGCCGAAGATGTCCAGCGGTATTAGATGGAACAGAACATCAAGTGCGGCGGAGGGGGTAGAGCGGAGTGCTCCACCCATACACAGGCAGGCTGTTCGTTGGACTTTGCTGAGTTTGTCACGATTTGTCGCTATGTCGAGCGCAGTCCACCAGACCGTTACTCCGTAAGTAAGGATCGGCCTTATAACCGAGATAAATAGCCAATGTGTAATAAAGGGTTTTAATCCCCATTTATTACAAATGGCTTTCTTACAAGAAAACAGGGCTACTGTAGCCTTGTTTATTCTTTCTTGAATGTTAGGTTTCCAACTTAATTTCCTATCTAGAACAAGACCTAGATACTTTGCATGGTCTGAAAATTTAAGTGGTACACCGTTTATATGGGGAGGGTCAATATGTGGGATTTTGTATCTCCTGGTGAAGAGGACAAGTTCAGTTTTATGTGGGTTAACGCCAAGTCCACACCGATTTGCCCAGTTATTGAGCTTATTTAAACCATTTTGTAAAAGTTCTTTTAGCGACATCGTCCGCATAGGCAAACACTTTGTATCCCTCTCTTTCTAGAGTGATTAGTAATTACTAAGTTCCATAGGAGAGGTAATAGGACACCGCCTTGCGGCGTACCTCTGCTGACACTCCTTTGTGCAGTAGAATCGCCAAGTTTTGAGTTGATAATTCTGCTTATCAGCATCTGACTCATCAACGTACTAATCGATTCATCTACCTTCAGGGATGTCAATACATGTGCAATTGCAGATGTGTCGACATTGTTAAATGCTCCTTCTATATCTAGAAAGGCAACTAAAGTGTACTCTTTATGATGGAGGGAGTGTTCGATTGTACGTACTATACAATGTAGAGCCGTTTCAACCGATTTCCCTTTATTGTAAGCATGCTGAGCTATTGAAAGGAGGGACTTATCAATGTTTGTCCTCAAATGGATATCAATCAAACGTTCAAAAGTCTTAAGAAGGAATGATGATTAGCTAATAGGTCTTAGATCTTTGGGATTTACATGGCTGGATTTTCCAGCTTTTGGGATAAAAACAACTTTGACTTGTCTCCATGCCATAGGGATGTACGATAGTTTGAGACATCCCTTGAAGATTTTTTCTAGGATGGGTATTAAAAAACTGGCATTTTCTTGCAGTTCCGCGGGAATCATTCCATCCGGACGTGCAGATTCGTATGGTTCAAAGCTGTTTATAGCCCACTTAATTTTTTCCTTAGTGACTAGACCTCGTGGAGGAGTTAGTACATTGTCGCAAGTAAATGGTGCAATGCTATTGATGATGTTGGAGCTACCAGGGAAATAAACGTCTAGTAGCAAGTTGAGCGATTCTTCGCATGAATTGGTCCACAGCCCCGATGCATTTTTCAAACAGCTTGGCATCACTGGATTTTTGGAGAGTATTTTACTCAGTCTAGATGCTTCAGAGCAATTATCTACAGAAGTTTCTCCAAGACGATCGCTTGGTTTTCTTGTGATTCTTTGTAAGAATCCCAGTCAGACATGTCTCTATAAGCTTTTGCCCTGTTGAAGAGTTTTCTGCATTCTTTTCGAAGTGGATCTTTTTACCCCTTACTAGCATAAGGGGACATGCAGTGTCTAAAGCTTTATTTAGGGCTAAGGTAAGATTATTGACTTTGTCGTCAAGATCTTCATTGTTAGCGGGTCTGACTGAACTATTCAGTATTCTGTCATATTTCGGCCAGTTTGTTCTTTTTAAATTACGAAAGATCGGTTGGCTAGATGGTACATTCATAAAGACCTTCAGGGCTATGGTCTCAAACCCACACCTAATCACTCCTTTCAGCTGCGCCAGAGGGGCAAGGGACTCCATATTGATGATAACAATAGCACCTCTTAAGGGTCCCTTTGCCTCTTCCAGTTTCGCAACTTTCCAGTTGTGAGTAGGGAGGGAAGGATTTGATAGCCGAATCACCTCCAGGACTTGATCCACGCCTTCGAAAACAGCCGGAACCATGGTGCGAGCTCTTGGCATGCAAGGAATGTCTTCCTTTGCGACAACCTCAAGCTTTGCACCAGGCCAGACCTCTCCGAGTCGGCTGACAGCCAGCGACAATAGATCACACGATCTCTGATCATCACAGACCATCAACTTGATATGGCCTTGATGCCAACCGCCATCGTTTGTGATGGGCGGTGGTTCCGAACTGTCGGACATGATTCCCAGAAATCTCAGGGCCAGTTGACCTTTAATCAATATCCAATTATCGGCAGAGATGGTGCCATCCACATCGCTCCTGTCGATGATCGCGACTACCAATTTGTCTTTCACCACATCACTGAAAGACATTTTAACCTTGTGAGGGTTAGGAGGAGTGCGGGTGTTTTGCATTTTGGGGCATTTGGGTATTGAGACAATACCCTCCATAGACCTTTGTCGCTTAGACATAGAGTCCTCGCAGGTCTTATTGTTGGCTTTGGCTAAGAAGCTTTTAGCCCATTGTATTTTTGCGCAATGCTGAGAGTCTTCTCCAGCGCTTGGTTTTTCACCAAACGTCTGGAGGATCCTCTTAGCATTTCGCATGTCCCTGTAGAAGGTCTTAGAGGGTTTTAGCTTACGTTCGCCCCCTCCACGACCTTCTACAGGAATTGTATTTCCCTTGGTGGTAGAAGGGCCATGCTTCACAACCCCACTACCACCGGGATGATTACTTGCAGCGGTAGGGCCATGCTTCACAACCCTACCGCCACTAAACCGCTGAGTTGAAGTCTTGAGAGGTTTACTCTCTGTAGTAGTGGAAGGGCCATACTTCACCTGCTTATCCTTGCTACCGCTGGCGACAACAGGGCTATGGGTGTCCAAAGCCATATTGCTGTCAGTGGAAAAAGGGTAAACAGCAGACAGCTTTACAGCCGTACTGCTGGCCGATTCTGACTTTTTTGTTTGTTTTGTTTAAATTTTTGTTCATAATTTTGATCCCACGAGTGGCGGAGAAGGGGTGGCCCATCTGTACAGAGATCCGTATATACAGATAAGGCTAGTTAATCCGGAGGTCACCAGGTATCCGGATACTCCGTTAACGACTGAGCTAGTTTTTTATTTGCTTCCTATGTGGGATAGGCGAGGAATGCGGGACGGGTTGAGGGAAACGTGAGCGACCTTTGGTTTCAGGACTCATCTAGAGATATTTACTCGAGAATCATTGACCCTACTCAGCCTCCACAACTCGACAAGTTCGACGCTCAGGTAGAAGTCCAAGGCACTTAACATCTCCAAGTCTTTCCAACTGCCAGACTTTGCAAGTTTATTTCAAGCTGAACTACTAGCAATTAGAGAAGCATGCAAATTGCTCAAATTAAACCAAAATCAATCTGGAAACATAGCAATCTGCTCGGACAGCCAGGCAGCCATTAAGGCCCTGAAATCAACTACATCAACCTCATTACTGGTCCAGCAATATCGCGACGAACTATCGAGTCTAGACTTTGGACACCGGGACACTCTCATCTGGGTTCCAGGTCACAGTGACATAGGGGGTAACGAACGGGCTGATGAGTTGGCTCGACAAGGCTCGGCCCTTCACAGCGGTAAATGTTAATATCCCTCTTGGTGCTGTGAGGGGACGGATTTTCTCGATTTTTCTCAATGAATCCAACTTTAGGTGTAGCAGTCTTACAAACTGTATCATATCAAGAAAGATTTGGCCTACCTATAACCATTCTCGTTCTAAATATCTATTATGTAGAGCCAGGCACGACATAGCCAGGATCACAGCAATTTGTACTGGGCACTGACCCATAGGGGAGCATGCTAGGAAGCTGGGAATTCCCTATAACTCTCAATATCGGAGCTGTGGAGACCCGCAAGAAAAAGAAACTGTGATTCATTTTTTCTGCAACTGTCCCGCCTTAGCCCATTCTAGATTAACTTCCTTTGGGAAGGCATTCCTTGATGACCCAAGTGAGCTTTCAGAGAAGAAAATCAAAGATCTGATTATCTTTCTGAATGCTACGAAATGGCTTTAATAAAAGTTCGTTGAAGTCTAAAAACCATATATGTAATTCCATTCTTAATCCCTACTAGGTTTATACGAGTAAATGGTATCAAAACGGCGCTTTCCAGCGCTAATTGAGTCGCAAGGCCAGGGCCAGCGGCTGCCATCTCTACCTAGTACCTACCTACCTACCTCCTTACGTAACTGAATTAATTCAATTGGCATTACTTTTTGCAATATATTTTAAATGGAACAGTTATGCTAAATCGAAATCAGTGAAGTTTGGCTCACTCACTGAAACGGGAATTCAGACCTTGAACTGTCTGGACAAAATTGCAATTGGATGAAAAAAAATGCGAAAATTCGAGTAAAAAAATTGTTCAGAAATTAAAATGAAAAAAAAATTGGGGGGATAAAAAGTTTTGCCGTTAGGAAAATGATCTTCAGCATAAAAGTTGGTTAAAAAATAAAGCTTGAAAAACATCATTTTATCGAAAAAGCATTTGTCAATGAACAACCAAGTGGACGTTGTTTTTTGAACTCAGAGAATAAAATTCGGTATATTGTAAAGTTTGAAAATGTAAAAACATGTCGAAAAAAAATTGTCAAAAAAATTTTTTCGGGACAACCAAGTAGAGTCATTCAATCTATCAGGCCATCAATTGTGCGTAACTATACATATATATCAATGTATTACATATACAATAAGACTTGCAAGATAGTTCTGCATTTAAATGTTAATTTTCAAGTTGAATTCGCTTCTCTTAAGATCCTCAGTCTTCAGATAGACAAAAACACAAATGCGCCATAATAATTTTTCAATCTATAAATAAGACCCTGTATAAGCTACAAAGTCGTAGACAAATTCATCGCAGTCTATCCAACTAACCTAAGACGACTTCGACAACGACAACGCCAGCAATGGAAGAAGCAATGGTGAATGATGTTGATATGGAATTGCTCTAGCAATAGAAAACTTCTTGATCCAGATACTGAAATGTGCATTCAAAAAGTGTAGGGCTTTGAATGATCTTTTGCTATATCTATATGTATACGTGGAAACATTGTTAGCACATAGATGGGGAGGAAAAAAACATATTTCATTGTTATTCATTAGTGTTGCGTTTTTTTTTTCTCTCAAGATATGATGGCAAAGGGGACCAAGGAAAAGCGGCGAACAAAGGCTCGATGAGCTGTTTGAGATGTTTATAGTTTACTTCTGAGTTCAGCTTGACCTATTCAATAGTTCGTTGGCTTATTGTTGCTTGATGATTATGATTATGTTGACGTTAAGACCGACGCCACGCCACCACCACTGATGACGACGACGATAGTAGGAGCACGTTGAATGTATTTGTCTCCATTATACCACCAAGCTATAATAAGAGGGATCTGTTATAGATGGTAATTTCTGTGCATTAACAGTCAAAGCTTAGCAAATAATAAAAACCGGTGTGTGGCCATCCTCATCGGCCATCGCACAAAGATATTTAACTTGTATGATTTATTTTTCAATTGTCGTTGATCATTAATTACTTACAAAACACTTAAAACCAAAGTAATGATTTTCAAGAAGCACTTAATACTTTCTTTCGTCTTTCTGTTGGAATTTATGAAGAATTTCGTAGAAAAAAAATGTACAGATATATAAACAGGTACACACTTCAAAAAATATCGAGGAATCATTTTTCACCAATTATTATTATTATTATTCACTTTTTGTTCAATTTATTTTATGAAGTAAGGTTTGAAATTTGAAGTCCATGTAGGTAGAGATTGCTTTAGAGGCAATCTTGCTCCGTGACCCCCTTTACAGATAACATAAATAATTGGTTCATTTTCAGGAGATTCGTTCACCAAAATTTATTAACTAAACTTAAAGCCAATTCCTTGTGGATGGCGACGACAAGGTTCTTCACAGATGGCAGCAGTAATAGGATGATTTTTTAAATGAGTAGTTTCTTAGGCTATATTTTTCATTCTGCACCTTATAACGAAGAAGTTAGAAGTTGCCGACATAACAATCGAAGAAGTTAGTGCTGCGGTGAGAAACTCCAAAAAGGGAAAAGACTGGAACAGACGAGATACCCTCTGAGTGCTGGAAAAAGATCGAAGGAAATGTCCTTTCAATCAAGCCACCACCATCGTGTGTAACATGAAGACCGTTGACTGGATATTGGATGGCAGTCTTAATAATAATCCAGCTGTCTAACGAGCGGTGTGGGTTAATTTCGAAAGTCAACTATGCAATTCAAAATTTGCATTTGGTTGATTTTGAAAAAGCATTAGAAAGACAACCACGAGATCTGATATGGGTTTCAGAAGTGCTGGAAGTCTTCGCGAGAATGATCATGGATCTGTACGAGCAATTTCAAACAAAGGTAAGATGCCCCCCAGTTATAACCGAAGGGTTCCAAATAAGAGTAGACCTGCATCAGGGAAGCCTCTTGAGTCATTTGCTCTTTATAAACAGTCCTCGAAAAACTCTGCCATCTTCTGTGATCGAAAAAATCCCCCCTATTGGGCTTAAGAAAGCCTTACATGGCAGTTGTTTTTCCAGTGCGAACATACGGTTCATAGTGTTGAAAAATGTACAAGAAGTGTGAGAGTAAATTGAAAGCGACTGAAATGAAGGTGCTTCGGATGATAGCAGGAGTGACAAAGCATGATCGAATAAGAGAAAAGAAAATCCGATGAAGAAAAATATCATCTTGAACAAAAACAACATGAACAACTTAATAACCATTAACTTGTACTGCCATGCAAAAAACAGTTGTCCTAAGAACTTTCAAAAAGAAAAAACCCAAAACCGGGAGGCCTGTCGACGTTTTTATTTGCCGACACCAAAACAAAGTTCTTTATAGTTCTTTATTGATAGGAATAAACTTACACAGTAAGATACAATATCTTTTTTATAGCACAAGCTTCATAAGTACATAATTTAATTTTGAGTACTGAGAATTAATATACATATATACATGATAAATTATTATAATATAAAATTTTTAACAAGCAAACCGTTAAATAATTTAATTTAGAAACAAAAAAAATTAGTGAAAATGTAAGACATTATAAATATTTAAAAAAACATGTATGCTTAATTAAAAAAAAACATATAAAAAATATAAAATAAAATAAAAAATTTAAAACCATCCTAATTTATTGTCCCTAAGTACTGTCTTAGTTTCAGTTTAAACATGGCTGAGCAGCTTATCAATTTAACAGATTGGGGCAGGGAATTCCATTGTCGAATGGCATTTATGAAAAAATGACGTTCTGATATAAGAAATGAATATCGAACTGGTACAATATCACAGGATCTTGTAGATAGCATGAAACGGATTCTGTTGTATAGGTAGGGGGGTTGATGTGTTTGCATAACATTATGAAGAAGTGTAAGAACCCTTAAATTAAAAAGATTTTCTAAGGTGAGGCCGTGTATTGATTTGGCGAAAAATGAAACATGTTCTCTTCTACTTAAAGCATAGATATATCGGGTTATACTGTTATACGCAAAATTAAGTTTTCGTTTGTGTTCATAATTGCAGTTAGAAAAAAGCTCACACCCAAAAAGCAGTATTGGAATCAGTAGAGTTTTTGCGAGAATCATCCTAGTCCTAACCGGTGTTATTTTCTGTGTACAGTAAAGACCTTCGGAGACCTCCGTATATCCTTCCAATGATCGATTTTATGTGGTTATCCCAGGTAAGTTGTTTATTAAAAATAATCCCAAGATTTGCAGCTGAGTCCACTATTTCAATGGGATTATCTTTTAGAAAAATTTTAGGAAAGTATGATGTATCGATGGATCTTCGAGATATTATTAAGCATTTTGATTTCTTTGGGTTAAGACAAAGCCCATTGAATTTTGACCAGTCCAGTATTCGATTGAGGTCATCATTGAGTTCACATACCCCATTTTCTACTAGACCTAGAGGGAAAATTTTTCTCAGCTGTACATCATCAGCATACATGTCAATCGAACAATGTGAAAGACATGAAGGGAGTTCATTAGTGTACATAATAAAAAGTAGTGGTCCCAAAATTGAGCCCTGCGGGACACCCCTTTTTAAAGGCAAACTGTCAGACACACAATTATTAAATATGACTGCCTGAGACCTTCCTCGAAGGTATGAACCCACAAGCATTTCTGACATTGTTGAAAAATTAAATTGTTCTTTAAGTTTTCTGCATAATATATCATGGTTCACAGTATCAAACGCTTTAGAAAAATCTAATAATGTTAGTAAAGTAACGTTATCTTTATCTACCGATTGTCTTATATCTTCAACAACGTTTATTAGTGCTGTTGTGCAACTATGTCGTGGACGATAGCCAGACTGGTTTAAGCAGAGTAGTTTGCTTCTGTGAAGAAATGTTCTTATCTGACCATTCATAATTCTTTCAAATACTTTTGACAGAAAGGGTAAGATAGCTATAGGCCTGAATTCTTCTTTATTTTTGGGAACAGGAATAATTTTTGCGTATTTCCAAGCAGTTGGAAAGATACCCGTCATAAGAATGGTGTTAAACAAGTGCGTTATATGTTTAAGCACATACGGAAGTATTGCCTTTAGGAACACTGGATGGATATTATCAAACCCAACTGAATTTGATTTGATCGCCAAAAAACTTTCGAGTACATCACATTCTTCCACTCTTTCAAAATCAAACTCAGTTGTGTTTGTAACTCGTGACCCAGAAGTATTTGAAAATTCGATCGAAGTATTATCAACATTAGAATCAGCATCGGGTGGCAGGGATGTGAAATTTTTATTTAATTCGTTGCAATCAATACTTGAACTAATGGTACTGATGGTTTGTTTTCCTATTCCAATTTCCTTGAGGTTTTTCCAAAGTTTGTGTCGAGCTATGGAGGGATCAAGCCTCGGGTCATAAAAACGCGTTTTAGATTCTCTAATCTCATATGTAACCTTATTCCTTAAGCCCCTATAAATATTTAAGAGTGCTTCCGAGCCAAAACGTTTTCAATCTTTGTACGCCTTATTCCGCTTTATAATTAACATTTTTATATAGTTCGTAAACCAGGGCTGATCTTTTGATTTAAATTTTTTTGTTTTGATTGCGACATGAGTATTAAAAAGATCAATTATATTGTTTTGTATGAAAGAGGTTTGATCATCTACAGATGTCATTTCGTATACTCTGAACCATTCAACTTCTCTAACATCTTCTTCTAACTTATTTATATTAATATTCTTAGAATCTCGAAAACTATAAGTGAAAGTTGATACTACCGGCTCACATTGAAAAGTTATATGAATAAGATCATGGTGGGAAAAACATGAAGCGGAAAGTTGGCAAAAATGTAAAACTTTATATAATTAACTTACAAAGAACACATCAAGTAAGGTTCTACTATCTTTTGTAAAGTGGGTAGGTATCGATTTGTTTACTGGGAAAAGGTTAAGCATTCGCATTTTATCAACAAGTGATGAGTCTACAAGGAGGTTACTATTAAAATCTCCAACAACTATTACCAGTGGCGACACGTACGAGAGTTCTTCCAAAACAGAAACAATCGGGGCTGTGTCAATATTTCTATTAGGTCTGTACACGGTACCTAAAAGAATATTATTTTCTTTACAAATTATATTGACAAACAAGTAATCAATTTCACTGCCAGAGTGAGATTTAGCAACGGTCCTACAATCTAGACTTCTTCGAACATAAACGGCAACACCACCCCCAACACGACCCGCTCTATCACACCGAAAAAGCCTATAACCATCCAAATCATAAATTGCATCACTAAAACTCTTTTTGTGATTTCTATCTTCAGATTTAAACCACGTTTCGGATACGCAAATTACGTCAACCAGCGAACCCACAAACAAGTACCTGAATTCATCTAGTTTATAGCATAAACTTTGTGCATTTATATGACAGATTTGTAAACCTTTCTGTTGACTACATATTACTTTTAACATTAAACGCGTATTGTCATTCTTATCCACGGTAATAAATTCCCTGTTTGCACACTCGTTAGGACCAACCATTGATAATAAATAAAAATAGGAAGTGCCCAACAAGGCGCACACCACCTATCACTAAAACAAGTCACACAGCCCATGCAAAACAAAATTCAATTAACCTGGACATAAAAGTAATTAAGATGGTTGAATATTTAAGATGTTTTAAAACATATCTACAATTAAGAAAAACTAAAAATAAAAAAAAATAAGAAAAATTAATAAATGAAAATGTTTTAAGTTAATATAAATATAAAAAAAGTAATTAAATAGTAATAAATAAGATAAATAAATATTATCAGGAGCTGGATTCATCATTGTTGTTGACATCATTAGGGGATTTCTTTTTTTTTTCGTTTTTGTTGTCATCATTTTGAGTATTGTTGTTATTTTTGATTTTCTTTACGGAGTGGCAAAAGCTGTCAAGTCGTCAGCGTTCTCAATGAGTTTTGCTGCCTCTTCAGCAGTTTTTTTTACATACACGAAACCTCGCAGAGTAAAAACTGATGACAGTTTCTTATCTCGTTTCATTTTCAATGCATGTTGCAAGAGAGATCTTGTTTTTACCGTAAAATAAATTAATTAAATTATTTTATTTCGACATTTAGTTTTTTTATTTTTGCCAATGCCAGTTTTTGTTCTCTTCTCGGAGAATTGAAGGTGAGTTCCCCCATTTCCAACCTCCACTTGTGTATGTCTTGTGCCTTTATTGTTTTAATAATTTTTTTTTTAAATAATTTTTGAAAACTAATTCATTACAGCAAAAGAAAGGAATTCTTACTTACTTACTTAGCTGTCTCCAGTTTTGCACTCCAAGTTGATTGAGGTCCTCTTCCACTTGTGTGCGCCACCTGAGTTGCGGTCTTCCTCTTCTTCTGCGTCCCTCGGAAATAGTATCGAAGGCTTTCCGGGCGGGAGCATTGGTGTCCATGCGTTCTAAATGACCGAGCCATCTGAGTCTCTGAACTTTGACCCTTCTGGCTAGGTCCACGTCGTTGTACAGCCCGTAAAGTTCGCTGTTATATCTTCGTCTCCATTCCCCATCAATGCACACGGGGACAAAGATGACCCGAAGAACTTTCCTCTCGAAACATCCTAAGGCACATTCATCCGATTTTGTCAAGGTCCATGCTTCTGCACTATACAGCAGGACAGGGATGATGAGGGTGTCGTACAATTTTACCTTTGTTGCTCGAGAGAGGGCTTTTCCACTCAATTGCTTTCCTAGCCCAAAGAAACAGCGATTAGCAAGAGTTATTCTTCGTCTTATCTCGGCGCTGGTGTTATTGCCCGTGTTAATAGCGGAACTTAGGTAGACAAACTCCTCCACTACCTCGAAGTTGTATGCGTCTATTGTGACGTTCTGGCCGATCCATCGTCGGTGTTGGGTGTCCTTTTTCGAAGACAGCAAATACTTCGTTTTTCCCTCATTTACCGCTAAACCCATTTTTGCCGCTTCTGTTTCAATCCTCACAAAGGCGCCATTGACATCACGCTGTGTTCTTCCCATTATATCAACATCGTCGGCGTACGCGAGAAGTTGAACAGATTTTTGGAAGATAGTGCCTCTGGTGTTGAAGGTGGAGTTTTGTACTATCTTCTCAAGAACGATGTTAAAGAAATCGCACGACAGCGCATCGCCTTGTCTGAATCCTTTTTTAACGTCGAAAGATTCCGTAAGCTCATTACCAACCTTTATGGAGCAGCGTGAGTTCTCCATCGTCATTTTACACAAGCGAATGAGTTTGGCAGGGATGCCAAAACTAGACATAGCTTTATACAGTTCGTCTCTTTAGATGCTGTCATACGCGGCCTTAAAATCGATGAATAGGTGGTGGGTATCGATTTGGAGTTCATAGTTTTTTTCCAGGATCTGCCGCAACGTGAAAACTTGGTCGAGGGTTGACTTTCCTGGCCTGAAGCCACATTGATAAGAACCAATCAGATTGTTGACGAAAGGCTTCAGACGTTCACATAGAGAGGATCTTGTAGGCGATGTTAAGTAGACTGATTCCTCTGTAATTGGCGCAGTTTAGAGGATCTCCCTTTTTCAGGATCAGGCAAACAATGGTGAGGTTCCATTCATCGGGCATGCATTCCTCCGATCATATCTTACAGATGATTTGGTACATGCTCCTATCTAGATCGTCGCCTGCTGCTTTGAACAGCTCGGCAGCTAGACCATCTGCTCCAGAGGCTTTGTTGGATTTCAGCCGTGATATTGCTGTTTTCACTTCATCTAGGTCGGGTTCACGGAATTATTGGCTATCATCGTGTACGATGAAAGGCTCCTGTCTGACGGCGGGGTTTTATTCGTCATCGCCGTTATACAATCTACAAAAGTGGTCTTTCCAAATCCCCAGCATTGACTGCGATTCTACTATGATGTTCCCTTGTTTATCTCTGCAGGCATCGGTTCTTACTCGATGACCCTGAGCCAGCTGTTTTACCTTCCGATAAAACCTCCGAACTTCATTCCTGCTGTTGGCAAAGAATTCATTGCATTTAATCAAATGAAGTTGAAATCGTAAAAACTAAAATGCACAACTGGACCACACGTACTTGCTCCACAGTGTTAAAGTTTCCACTTTGAATTTAGCAACCAAAAAAATTTTAAAATACAGGAGTTCAAAAGAGAAAAATGCTAAAGACTTCAAATTCATTATTTGCAAAGAAGCTTGATATTAAAAACAAAGATGTCGTCCAATGAATGAAAATCTGAACTAAAATATAACGAATTACAAAAAAATCATAATTATTAATAGCTCTCTCTGCAACATGTTTTAAGGCACTCTTTCTTCTTGACTTTCTTTTCTCATATATTAGTTTTCTCATATATTTTGTTGATCGCTCCCATTTATGTCATGATCCTTTTAAGATGACTTTACTGACCACCAAAAAAAAATGCAAACGTATCTCAAATACCCTATAGGAAGTTGACTTTTTTTTCAAATTGACAACACACATTCAATGGATTAATACGAAATACTGATTGCTCAAATAATTGCGTTGATGAATACGTGCAGATTATAAAATTATAGTTAAGTTGGCAAAAGTTGGTTGACCTCATTTGAATCGGGAGTTGGGTTCGGGCAAAGAAAAGTTTATTGGCGCTACTGATCCCAGTTTCAACATTTACTCAACAACTTATTCACCGATGCTGATTTACACAAATCAACATAATGTGTACCCGGCTATTGGAGCGTTCGCTTTCGAAAAGTCAATTTTAAGTTTTGTGGAACACTTTTTTTCCCCCGAAACATTTCATTCGAAATTACAACAAAATGCAGCAACTTTTTGAGGATATTTTTGACACTTTTTATTGCGTCAATGTGATTATTAACGTAACGACACCAACTGAAAGTTGAAATTTGATTCACTTCCACTACATCATACATACATTTCTTGCTAAACTAGTTTATTTTCACATTCGAGAGCCTTATACTATTTTTTTCAGTACTTTATAAGAGCCCACGAAATGAGTTACATTGTGTTCAGCGGGGAAAGCACATCACCCCATTTTGTCATTTTTTGTTGATTTTAATTTGTATTTCTTCCAATTTTTTTTTTCCTATTTTTCTTTCGTCGTTCTTATTTTAACAACCTTATAACCAACCATCAGCAAAACTGTGCAATAAAATTATAATGAATCATGAGGGTTTTCCATTCCAATTTTTCGTCCTTTCGTAGTGCATGGTTAAGTTTAATGACTATTTGTTTTTTTTTTTTGTGTGCAGGTACATCAATTTAAGTAGTACAGCATATTGTATTTATATACATATATATTATAATATATAAAAAAAAAAAAAACAACAACAAAGGACGACGTTATACTTAACAAAAGGTGTACATAGTTGATAGAACGAGTAGGTACATATAAGGGACATCAATAAAAAAAATCAGTTTGCTGACAAGCATTTTTTTTTGGGGGGGGGGACTGGGTCGTTTTTGGCCATCGTGCTAATATAGGGCGCACCATAGCACCGGATTAACATGTTCTAGGTTCAAGATATAATTAGGTACGACCTTAAATAGTTGTTATTATTATTTTTTTTTTTGACGAGCTGTGAGTTTCTACCGCACACAACGTCAATAACAAAACAATCTAATAAGTGAAAAAACGTTAAGCTTCATCACCGCTTTATTTTTTGGTTAAAATGAAAATTTAACCAAAACTTAATCCAATTTTGTTAATCGTACATTACATCAAACAATTTGATTAATGTATGGATAAAATGGCTGAATAATATGGAATTAAAATAAAATATATTTGGTTTAATGTTTTAATCTGGATTAAACGACTGAATAATATGAGAGTAAGAAAGATATAGCCATCTTAAGGTTAGCTGTATATTTCTTATAGACTATTTACACCAAACTTAAAAATTAATTTCCTTATTTTGATCACCGAAACCGAACTGTATTTCTTATCTAGTATTATATTTGTTTTTAAGCGGTCCCTAGACTATCAATATTATTGTGCAATATTTGATATGGCAAAATATTATTGAGAGTCTAGGGCTCATATTGAAGGGTTGGGCAATATATTGTACAAAATCAAAATCCTTTTGATATTTATTGTGCAACCAAATTTATTGTATAGTCTGTGGATGTGTTTGCACCATATTTTGTCATTTGTTTTGAATTTTCATAGTGATAACATCTCCCTAAACACGTTTCGTTTTTTGTACCAGTCCTTCATCCATCTGCGTTTGTTTTTTTCTTTTTGTTTTAATAAAATAGCAACACAACAATAATCCATATCATCAAGCATGATGTTGAAGCACAAATAAAGAACTGTCAAATGATTTATTGTGCGAAATATTGCTTAACGTGGGATACCAGTCAATAATATTGTGCAATTTATTGTTCAATAATATTGATAGTCTAGGGACCGCTTTATTCATTCATTGGTGTGTATGCACAGTAAGAAATAAATCTTATTAATTAGCGTTCTACTATCTAAGTTACAAAAAAAGTGGCACACCTTGAAATTTAGCAATAATTTCTAATACATTAAAAAAATGTTTTAATACGGTATTGTTTATTAACATAAGTAATTCATATAAAAAAATTAAAATAAATGGGAAGAACTTTGAAATAAAACATAAAATAACGAAAATGGGCAAAAACTTCATAACTTAACATTTTAATCATTTACTATTATTTTTTTTCTTAACGTATTGCCTCCCCTACCATCAATCAAAGCTACAATTCGCCTTGGCATACCTTGAACAAGGTTCTTTAGAGTTGCGGCGTCCAAATTATCCCACTCTTCGATCAGAGCAGATCTCAGCCCACTGAGTGCCTCGGGAACGGCAGGCCGCTGTCTTATCATTTTTCCCAGTAGGTCCTAGATGTGTTCGATTGGATTCATTTCCGGGCTCATATCAGGCCAGGCCATCACATCGATTTCCACTTCTTCCAAGTAGCCCGTCACGCACCTGGCAACGTGAGGTCTAGCATTTCCGTGCATCAGCAAAAAGTCTTCACCAATAAATGGTGCGAATGGAACCATATATACCTCCAGAATGTTGCTGGTATAATTATTGGAGTTTAATCGAACGATTTAATCCACGATGCACAGCTCAGTTCTTGCGTGCATGCCCATACCATGACGGAAAGATATGTTCCCTCTGGACATCAACTGTTGCCGAAGGGTATCTCTCACCTGATCTTCTCCACACTCTGCTACGTCCATCTGGTGAGCGTAGACAAAACCTGGTATCATCAGCGAAGAGAACTCTAGCACAGCCGACATTGGTCCAAACTTGGTGAAGGCGAGCAAATTCCATTTGACGTCGCTTGTGCTGTACCGTGAGTCTCGGTACACGAGCAGCTCCTCTTGATCTCAGGCTACTTTCCGCTAAACGCCGCCGCCTCACCGTTTGAGCATCCACAGCTGCCCTTCTTTCTGATTGAAGTCTGTGAGACAACATTTACGCGATTTCGGAAGCCAAAATTTTTCTATTCCGTCTTGTATGAACAAATCATTATGTGTAGTGTGGTTTTCCTTATTATGCGATGCACGTATCACATGGAAAATGGAAAGAGATTATGCAAACGGACACACAAATATATTGCTAAACTAAAAAAAATAAAGCTCTCCAAAAACATAAATTTGAATCAAATTTAATTTTTACATACATCTCATTTACTAAAATCCTAAGTGCATAATGATTGGAGAGGCGATTTAAAACCTATGCATTACTTTGAAAATAACTTCGAAGATCTCTGTGAAACTTTGCTTCGGTGCTCGTTCTTTTTAAATTACTTGGAAGGAGATTCCACAGGCGAATAGCATTGATGAAGAATTGTTGTTCTGATATCCGACAATAAAACCTAGGGTGAATAAGGATTAGGGATCTGTGTGAGGAGCTGAACCGTAGCCTTTTGAAAAAACTACAAGGTTGTTGTGTTTGAATAATATTGTAGAGTAAGAGAAGTGTTCTGTAGCGAAGAAGATGATCGAGGAAAAAATTATAAATTTGAAGCGAAAAAGCAGTTAAACTGTCAAAACGACGTAGACCAAAAAAAATCGAGCTGTGTTATTGGTTATTGAAAACAACATTCAATTTCCCCCTACTACCAGCGTCACAGTTGTAGAAGACTTCGCAACCGTATGTTAAAATAGGAACTACTACAGTTTAGGCTAGTATCATCCGAATATTTAAGGGCGTGTAATATTACGATGACCATAAAATTCTAAACACTTCATAGGCCTTACCCACAGCCGCATTTATATTCCTGTCCCAAGTTAGTGTCCTAGTAAACAACATGATGTTAAGGAAATAATCTAAACTAAGCATTTTTTTCTAATAACTATGCATTTCGACCTTAGCTGATTGAGGAAAAGTCCATTGATTATCCTGTGACCAACTGAGAATTTCCGCAAGATCGTTATTAATTGTATTTGCACAATCTACAATTGGTCTGACGGGACAGGTTTTAAGCAACTTAACGTCATCAGCATACATTTGAATAGAACATCCCGAGAGCTGTGTTTTATGCTGTGTTTTGCAAAAATTTTTAGAGATTTCTTAAGACCTTTAAAACTTTGGACGATATACCCAAAAACACTCAATTTATAAAATAGTGACCCCCGATCTACCTATACTGTCAAAAGCAGCTCTGAAATCAATAAATATTGCATACAATTTTTTTCCATTTTTAATTTAATAATCGAAGTAAACGATCCGTTGATCGTGTAATATAAAAAATATAATTTCGAGGGACCTCACCACTGGTCCCAATTAAAACACAGTAATTACCACGTTACAAAAGTTTCTTTATTAGGGGTGCGACTGCACTTAATAACGATTCAAAGACTAGTGAAGCTAAGTCTCTAATCTAAAATATAACTCAATTCGAATTTAATAATTTAAATGCTTAATAAGCATTTCCCATGCGGACCCATTTCAATAGGCATTGCCCTCGCATCAGATTTCCCGGTGGGAAACAATCCAAAGGTGTGCACCGGATACTCGTGTGCATCGTCTGCACTTTATTGTTGGCTGGGTCGATGCCTGATGTGATAACTTCGACTATGTTTTGCAAAGTAAACAGGTGATCAGTAGTAGAGTAGCCTGCACGGAAGCCTGCTTGACATTCATTTAAAAACCCATTATCTTCTACCCAAAACTCGAATCTATTTAAGATTTTACCCGTAAAAAAATTTAACAATAACATTGAGAAAAGAGATGCCTCTATAGTTTTCGACATTATTTATATAACCTTTCTTATGTATCGGGAACACTACTGATTTTTTAAAACTTTCAGATATTTCAGCTGTATGTAATATTTCCGAGTATGTTTGTGCTAAATTTTCTATAAAAGAATTGGGAGCGTTTTTAAAGAATTCTTACGAAACTCTGTCCTCTCCAGGAGCTTTATTATTTTTGGCCTTGTTTTAGACTATGCGTATCTCTTCTGAGCTTATATCCATATCTAACGCATTCTAACATCCCTATATTTATCAATTTGTAAATGTATACATATTTGCATTAATGTTCCGATGCATCAATATTTAATAGGCTCTTAAGTTTTTAAATGACGGCCATAAAATACAAATGAGAATTCAAAGCAATTTCAAGGAAAACCAAACAACGTTTGACGTTTAACTAGCTTTAAATGCTCTTTAGGTATGTTTCTTTAGTCTTTAGTTCATCTTTGAATATCAATTCGTTCTCAATAAGTTTTACATAGAACGTCTAGCTTACGAACGCTTATGGGAAAACTAGTGTTTTCTATTAGGTTTTCAATTAAAACCAATATTTTCGCATTTTTTTGGGCTTGGTGTGAATACCGTGTTGGTCTAATGCTGGGCTGGTACAACTGGAAGTTGCCATTACTACTAAGTGGCAAAATTTTTTTCCATCAAAATTTGTCGAGTAAAAATTGCCATAACAAATGACATAGCTGGTTATGAATTATTTTTTCACATTATTTAACGGTTGATTGAAATTAGATATCGGTAGGTATGCAGACAGGCAAAAAAAGACTACAGTTTTTCAAAGCAAATAAAAGTCTTTCGACTTCTAGGAGTTTCAAATGAAACAAAAAATAAAATGCACGACTAGATCTCACGCGCTTGCTCCTACGTTAAAGTACTTTGGAACAAACACACAAAAATACAAAAACCAGAGTGTCATCAGACAAAAATATGAAAAAGCATAATAAGCCAAAAAAGAAGTTCAAGCTTAAAACTGAAACTGAAGATAGCATCCATCATGTACCATGTAGCGTGTATCTATTCAAACTAAATTGTTAAGGTTACTTAAAAAACCCGATTTAAAAATTTTCATCGAAATTGTTAGATTGTTTTTCGAGATAAAAATGTTTTGTCTAAACGGTACTATGACAGGTTCCGTAATTTTTGGAGCTTAAAAAATCGATTTCCCCTCTGAAAGTTTGAAGAAAATCGCTTCAGTAGTATAGCCTGTAGGTTGAGGCAAAGACAGACAGACAGAATTGCGACAGAATTTTCGCGTTCTCTATCATCGTAATGTTAGGTCTGATTAATACCTATCTCGAGTTAAAAAATAAAAATATCTTTTTAAGGATAATTTGAGAAAGAAAACAAACTCAGAATCCCGTAAGTTATTATGATGACTTCCAGTGAAATAAATAGGTACCTTGCTTTGAGAGAAGGAGGAATATGCTAAATAAGAACAAACCAAATTTTTAAAAGAACAAACAAAAAAAAAAGAAGAAAAAAACCGCAGAAATGCCTTTTATCCGTAGGTACCAACTTACATGTCCCTTAAAATATCCTTAATAAACGTATCTCCACGAGCAGGCGGTAGTGACAACGGTGGCGGCGCGGCGATGGCACAATTTATTGATTCTCAAAATTTTTCCTAGAAACACTCTTTTTTTCTGCGCCGAACAGGGTTCAATGAAAACTGCCGCAAATATCTTAAACAATGCAAAAAGGGGACATGCCCTTTCTGATTTAGCTTTTCTGTTTCTTTCCAAATTTATTTTATTTTTTCGCAATTTTTTTTCACAAATATGTATAATGGATTGCGATAACATCCAACGACGAATATTTGTATATGTATTTTTTTTTCTTAGATTAACATTTTATTTGTGCTGCTCCGCGCTCATCCTTGTTATTTTTTTTTTATCTTTTCGAGTTCCAGTTCCTCGTGATTCGTTATACGGCTGTATGCGCGTTCTTATTTAGATAAGACCAGGTGTTACTTGCAAAATTTCCCCAAGATTTTTGTTGTTGTATCTTTTGTCGTATCTTTTTTTATATTATTGTATCCAGGTCTTCCTTTCTTTGTGTGCTGTGTGCAAATCTCCGAGCATATTCGACATCTTTTTGGGGAACATAAAAAATGTTTACCCTTACACAGCATCACCACGACAGCAGGGAGCCCAACAACACAAATATTATTCAAGTGATACGTACCTAAAAAAAATTAAAAAAGATACAAACGAAACAATAAACTAATAAAATGCTCCATTTTCATTGGAATTCATATTTCTTGGATTCTTAAATTTGCGAATGGCAAAAAATGTATGAAACAATATTTCTTGCAAGTACCTACCTACATAAATATCTATACCTATATAAATATCTCTCGGATTGAAAGAAGCTTATCTGCGAAAGGGCTCAGTAGGTATTAAAATATAAATATCCATACAAAGCAAGGACCAGTGCCGAAGTTTGATTTGACGGGCCCTTACAGTAAAAAAGTCATAATTAAATTTTTTTCAAATTTCAAATTTTTTCTACGTTTTCAACTAATTTCAATGAAAGCAAATAATGCAAATACAAAAAACTGCAATGTATGGTGAGCTCATTGTCCGAGCTGGGACGGATAAATTTTTCGTAAGAGGCAAGATTGAAAAATCGTCACATAAATTCAGTTGGAGTAACTCTCTTGTGGTGTCCCTTCTCACATGATGCCCTAGAGATGCATATGCCTTATTGGTCTTAGAGTAAATCCAGGACTGGACAGGATACAGAAGACAAAAAAAAAACCAATGACTTATTGTTAACGCTGTGACAATGTATTCCACAGACCAGTTATCGATCTTATAATCAAGAAAGATTTTTTAAGGTGCACTGCTCTTAATGATGTCTACATGTAAATTATCTCCAAAGACAGTTTGAAGCTTACCGCACCGCACGATGTATTTACATTATAGTTGCATTGTATTTCCATAAAATAAGGTTTTTTCTTTGCGTGTTTTATAGAATTAAGCGCCCTGGAGATGTATAAAAATGTATATTCCTTGATACATTTTTTGAAACCCGAATATAAGTAGGTAGGTACCATGCTAAAGATCTGTTTTTAAAAATTATTTATTCTTTTTTTTGAAACCCAATCGCATAATCAATTTTTAAAATGTTTAGATAGGTACTTGCTTGGATTTTCATATTGCTTCCCTTTTTTTCGCAATTCAACATTTTTGTTGCTGTAGGATGATAGTCATTGCTAATGTGGTTGGGTTTGGGTAAACAACAGGAGAACACCGCAGCGTTGGGCTCGTCCGTCTGTCGTTTCAATCGTTGTCCTCGACTTTTGTCGTTGGTCGTCATTTGAGTTTCACTTACGCATTTATCATCATATTCTTCTACTTTTTATTCGTGTTTCACTATTGTTGCCTTTTCGAGGAATCCAATACTAAGCGAGAACGAAACAAACAAAAAAAAAATGATAAAAGGCAACAAATCTGCAACACTTCCCTCATTCAGGTCCGGATCACGTGGAGCCATCATATGGGTCATGATTGCCTTCAAACAGTCCAAATTCCAAATTATACATGTCGATTACAGAAGTCTTAGAATTTTACTCGCTGTGAATCAGATCGATCCGCTGCCCTTTCGCTTTCGTTATTGTAAAGTTTAATTATGAAATTCGCCGAATAAACTACATTGTCGATTCTTAAAACCGCCTTATCATTTCTGAACTTTCCTATCGACGTTGTCAATTTCTGATTTGAATATTTGCATGGCTCAGGCATTGAATCTTATTCAATGATGAATCTTATTATTTTGGCTGAGGTATTGGGGATTTTAGAAGAACTTTTAGTGTCAAAGTGGATCAACCTGCATATGACGGATGAGGAAAAATGTGAGGCTAGAGCATATTTTTACAAAAAATGTAAGATCCCTGGCGTGGTTATGTCTGCCGTCATAAGCCAAAGGGCCGTATCTCCATTTTCGTAGTTTTGAGATATGCATTTTACTATTTTTGGTTTTCGCACCTTTAAATATTTTTTTTTTTTTTAATTTAAAAAAATGATTTGTTAATAAAAAAAAACTTTGTTATTTTTTGGTAATAATGAATTTAAGTTATTTTGGTTATTTGTAAGATAAAATGGATTTACGCCATTTTTGCTTAGTAAACACATAAGAAATGGAGATGCGATTTCTTGGCATAGTTAAGATACCTAAAAAATTGCTTTGATTTTTTTTTTCAAGCGGAATTAAATAAATTGAAAAACATTTTTCAACTTTTCTAACAACAAAATTATATTTATTCTGGGTATAAAACTAAAACCTAACAAACGTAAAATAATTAGAATCCTAGTGTGTTATGGGTAAAAGGGCGTATGAACCAATGAAGTTCTAAGATACTAAGCAAAAAAGACACATAGGCAATGATTCATGTTAGCATATGGGCCCTTTTTACTCAGCAAATGGCTTATGTGCCTTTTTTGCTTAGGAAAAGAGCAGAAAATGGATATGTGTCCATTTTGACAAGTGATTTTGAGCCTTTTACAGTTAGAATTTATAATTTTTTTTACACAAAAATAAGGCACTCTTAAACGTTTCCAAAAATGTCTCAAACTCAATTTTTGATTTTTGGCACTTACGCTCTTTCTCCTTAGGACGGCAGATGTGTGTTGATGACACACACATCAAAATATTTGAACCCACTGGTGACAATGCTCACCTGTTTTTGAACCGTAATTGATTTTTTAGCCTCAATGCCATCTACCTAAATCATACATTTTTTTATTTTACTTTTTTCCATTCCGAACTCTCTTTAAATGGTAGCCTAATGCATTGAGATCATTTTGGACTCTCTTTCAGAACTTTTGATTTTCCTCGGGAAAATTTTTTGTAAGGTTTTTCTTCATCAATTCAACCATTGCTTTAAATTGTTCCCTATTAGTTGTCCGTTTTCTATAAAAAATGTTAAATAAACACCTAAGCATTCATTATGATAAACTTTTAACTTACATTTTTGCGCTTTCCATTGTTTATTTTTGTTTAATTAAAAATCCACTTGTTTAATTCGTCTCGAAATTGGCGTGAATAACAACAGATCATTGAAATTGTACGGAGTACGAATTTAATGCGGTTTCAGTAATACCACATAAATTGGTGGTGCAGGAATGTTACCAACATTCGTTCAACTTTATTTCGTCGGATTTGATAATTCCAAATGTTTCGAAAATAATTGAAACTGTCACTTTAGCTCATTCGCCGAGTTCTGTAATAGGGGTGATAGTGTTCAATAAGCTATGGTTAAAAAAATTGGAACCTTTCCCTTCTAGTTTGTTTTGGTTATGCCAAATGAGGCGATTTCGATCATAATTTTCAAATGACGTCCAAAATTATCTCATTTCGCAAACAAATTCACATCTCTAAATTAGGTGATTTCAACCAAATTTGAATGAAACTATCTCAGAAATTAGGTGAGCGCATTCAGGCAAACATAAATGTGCATTCGATTGTGAGCCAACCTCAAAAATACGAAATGTCTCTATGAGACAGAAAAAGAAAGCAACAATGAGCTGCCAAACTATACATCATTTGTAATATGAACGCTTTTTTCTTAATTTGCTTAATTAATTAAAAAAATTATTTATAGCGTCAAACAAAAGCTTACGAAATCAAAATTTTGACAATAGTGTAGAAGTCAGAATAAGTTGTTTTTATCATTTTTTATAAAAAAAGAAAGTATAAGATTCCTCTGTGCTAATTCGCAATAGGAAACTCCAATGTTAGGAATTAATTGAAAACATTGGGATTTATCAAGGAAGTTGCATATTAGTTTTGAGAAAACTGGAAATCTTGGAACTTTTTTATAAACATTTTTATGTTGGATTTTTCTTCAGGTTATCCAAGATTTAAGTTATTTTCAATTCTTTCAGCACCTAGAAGATATAAAACCATCTAGTTTTCATAGTTCGATTAAGAACATTTGGCTTTCTAGATATAAAATCTGTTTTGCTCCCTATCCCCTATCTATTTTTAAATAACCAATTTCTTTATAAGATGCATCAAAACGCCAATTTTGTGATGGAATTCAACTTAGCTCCCATATTTTAAACTTCTAGAATCGAGCTATGTGTGTTTGAAGTTTGAACAAATTTATCGCTTCACAGATATCACCGATTTTTTTGTTGATCACTGAATATCTATTGTGCTAGTAAAGTTACGACCGTCATCCCACCTCCCCCCCCATAAAAAAAAGTACCTACATATATATTTCTCTATCCGGGCCTGTCCGACACGATGCTGCAACTGCAATGCATTGTCGCTATCAGTCTCCTTGTTACTGTTTCATCTGAAGTCTTACCCGCCAACACCAAAGCACCCATTATTGAATCTGAATCTGAAAAGATTCCACCTCCATTAATTTCTGGGACCGTTGGCGTCGAAGATGTCAGCGTAAAAGATGTAAAAAACCAAATCAATAATACAATAGAAATTCTTTTCGACACCAAAAGTTAATAAGCGTTGCAAAAGTGCACACGGTCATACTAAAATGGTTTTTTTTTGTTTTGTTTTGTTCTGTTGGTCGGGACTGGACTCCATGTTTGTCGTTGCTCGTCATCATATCATAGTATTGTAGTGGTGAGCCCTTTCTGTTCGTTTGTTAATTTTTTTGAAGGAATCTACACTTCATCCAGCATCAGCAGCGTCAGAAGATGCTGACAGTGCCTTCTCTATGCATTTCAGAGATTTTTATCTCCTTTTCGGCGACGAGTGAGGGACCAAATAAAACATTTAAAATAATTTCTGGAACACTACTTCTTATTCTGTTGTCTCTGATAATAGGTTTGTTCGTTGAGCCCTGAAGTCACCCTGACAATGAAATTCTGTGTTTTTTGAGACCCTGGGGTCGCCCTGAACTCGCCCTGAAGTAGAACTAGGTTTTCTCCTGTGGCGAGTTGAGGTAAAGAATAAACTGTCAAAGTGACACGAGTTTGAAGCAATTGTTTTGCTGTGGATTTACGTGTTGCAGGTAATTGTTTATTATTTAAGTGCAAATAAATCGAAGAAATAAATTTAATTCAACATAAATAAAAGTAGAAAGGGAAACATTTGATGTTGTCGACTGTGCAACGGGTGAATTCGTAGAAATTTCAATTTAATTTTCAAAGATACAATTGACAACCCTTAAGTGTTTTTTGAGAACTGAAAAACCTAAGTTTTTTAGACAACTCTTTGTGTTGTCAAGAAAACCTGGGTCAACCCTGGAGTTCAACGAACAAACCTAATGATGACGGTGTGGTGGAACCTTTGTTTACCGCGCGGGACGTCAAGGAATTTTGTTTTTAAAGTAAATCGGAGTAGTAACTGGTATCTGGTAAATGACAGCTATAGTACAATGTAGCAACTGCACCTATTTTTATTATGGAAAAGCTTAACAGCAGTGCAATCATTGGTTCGTGGTCTTCTGAAATGCGAGATGGTTCCATATGTGTTTCATTTTTTTAAATTCAATAATAACAATTATTGCAGTACATTTTGATTTGAACATTCATTAATTTATTGAACCTCATACATATTTTATTTGATAAAGATCCTATGCTCGGTTGCACCAATGTTTAACAGGTTTTTAAATTTTAAAATGACATAATATTTTGTATACAACAGTCATTTTAAAAGAGTCTGTTAAATTTTTAAATAGACGTTTCTATATTTGTTTATGTACCTACATCGGTATCTCCTTTTAAACCTCCTTCCAATTTTCCTAGTCATAACCTAAAAGCTTGTAAAGAGCTTTAAGTTTTTGAAATCTTTAAGGTGAGTCCAACAGATAATTTCGTACCGGCTTGGGTCAGAGACTTCAAAATTTTCGCGCATATATATGGCTTTTTATGGTGGGTTTTATTTCCATTTGGAAATAAGACCCCGTGATTTTCATTTACATTTGGGTTAATGCGTGGCATCGATTGAAAAACGTGGAGTCTATTCGAAATCAACGCATCAGCCCATCAACGAGTAATTAAATCCATTCCCCACAGTGTTCGCTGCAGAGGCAGACCTCTGTTTGCGAACAAAGTTAATTTAAGAAATGATTAAAATTAAAACGTTTTATGAAGCAAGCTGCTGACAAGTTCAAGCTTCAAGTCTTCAAGCTTCAAGTCTTCAAGCCTATTAGTATTAACTCTTCCACCACCACCACGCACGAATGTCAATAGTGTCTACCTCATTTTAAGTCCAAATAGCTGTATGCAATACATGTATTTATATATATATACATATGTATATATAAAAATAAAGAACACACCGATACAGATAGCAAATGTGTTGCAGATTCCGCTCCATAAGAAGAAGACGATGGTCGTTACTCTACTGTGAACGTACAATTCTCCATCCAATGAAAAATTACACCGTAAACAATGAAACATTTGGTTCTTGTTCTTTTTTAGTGTTTTATTCTTATTTCGTCTTGAAAGTGCCATTGTGATCATGGATTGTCGTTTTTAACTCTTCGTCGTCCCTTGGTTTCCTTGCTTTTGTTTGTAGTGGCCGATGGGTCCTTTTGTCTTTTGTGCGATGCAACATTGGATAAATTTATTATTGGCAAAAAAAAAAAAACAACTGAGCCAAAGAAAGTAGAAACACATTTCAAGTCAACTCTGCTGCTGGATCTAGCAATCTTCGGGTGCTTAGCTTTTGCCTTCCGCTAAGTCAGAGTTGCTCTGCTACTAGCCCAGTAAAAATGTACAAAAAAAAAGAAACTCAATCTAAGTAAAAATCAAAAGTGAAGATTTTTAATTGCAATTAACTTTACTTTGGCATAATTCCCAGGCCGTACGGCGTACATGCATGCCTTAGCTGGGTTAGGCTTAATGTTGTTCAAGGGTAAAAAAATAAGAGACGATAACGAAAATGTAATATAAACTAGCAAAATAGGTATATGATTTTTTTTTTGGAAAATCATATATAGTTTCGTGATTGACGCAAGTAGTGTTAAATAATCCGTAAAGAGAGGCGCAATTAGTAAAAATTGTTTTTTCCATACAAACTATCGATAAGATTATTTTACAAAATTTTGGGTTAGCGATGCTACCTAAAAAAAACTTTTTTTTACTAATTTGGGGTCGTTGAAAACAAAATGGCGATAGCTGTGTCTGGCGACCGACGGTGTCGACTTGGTGGGGAGGGCAGGGCTGGCTCTACCATATGTGCAAGATGTGCAAATGCACAGGGCGCAGAGCTGCAGGGGCACAAACTCACAAGAAAACTACATTCATATGTTTTCATTCTTTTTATGTTAACCTGCTTTATTTATTTTTTTTAAATAATTTTTTTACTCTGTTACTATCAAATAATTTCTAAACATGCGAATTAAACCATTTTATCATTTTTCAAAAAAAAATCCTTCGTATAAGTACCAAAATCAACACCAAGAATAAATTAATTCAAACAAAAAAGATTCGAACTTCCTCCATACGTGCAAGATTTTTATTTGCCCGTTTCACTCGAAAATCCCCATACAATCGTTTGAGTAGAAATGTGCAAATTTCAGATTTGCACATATGGGAATTCACTCAACCAAAATTTTTGATAGAAAAATGAACTCAAACGTTGATTTTTGTTTGAAAAGAATGTATCCCACAATAAGCAGTGCGACCAACTCAGACTGTGCAGATTTAAATCTTGCATACAAGCAAAATCTCTCAATCTTATGCGCTCAACTCTTTCAAACGAAATGAATGTGGGTGGTTTTTTTTTACTGTCAAACACGATTTTCTCATTTTGTCTCTCTTGGCAAAAGCTTAATTTTGCACAGGGCGCTCGTTTGGGCTGGGCCGGCCCTGGGGGAGGGTGGAGTCTGGACAGATGCGCAGAGATTAAGCTTTTAGCAGTTGGCCTTATAGCCGATTACCTTAAAGTTGCGCGCACTAAAGGGGATTTTATGTACCCTTTTTAAACTGATGAGAATTCTTGGAAGCGCGAGTATTACGGTGGATCGTTTAAGGGGAGGAATGCAACTGTCTATTTCATTTCAGTCAGCACTTACCGTAAAAGTAACGATAAAAGAGTGAGAGACAGGAAACGTTACGCCGCGCCGGTGTTCGAGTGACGTAAAAGTATCGATGATGAAATAATACGAAAAAATGGATTTTAATGAAAAAAAAATAAATCGAGTTAGGTTAATAAATTTATTTCTAACTTCCTAAATCCTTAGCGGATTTTCAATATTAAGGTTGCAAAATACTGTCATAAAGATAACCATGTATCTCATAAAAAAAAATTCATATTATTACAGGCCTACACTAAAAAAAAACTTAAAAATAAATTGCAGTATTGTTTCTTATACATTTTATAAATAAATTAATTAGTTTAATATGGTATGAAAAAATCAAAGTATACAAGAATATACTTTTAAATTATTATTTAATATACTTTTTAAATTTTTGTAAAACATTTTAAAGCTGTTAGTTTAACAGGAGACTTGATAAAGTTAATTTTCCATTTTAATATTTTTTTGACTTAAATTTTTTGATACAAAGCTTGGTTCAGACTATCATTAATAACTTGGATTTAGCTTTGTATATGAAAACTATAGTACTCTCATGGCGAGTTTTTTTTAGGGTTTCCCGGATCCTGGTGGTGGCGCTGCAAAATGTGAGGTGTAAAATTCGATATGGTGAGTCTTTAAGCGTCGAAAATTGGTGGTAGGAGCAAGAGGAGACTATTTTTTGGATAATTGCATCCAAAAAATATCAATAAATATCATTTAACACCTCCATAAGCTCTCCGCAAAAAAAAAGAGTAAGGGTTGCCGGCATACATTAGATGTCGCCCCATTCGACTTCCACCATGAGAGTACTATAGTTTTCATATACAAAGGATTTAGATACAAATGTGTTTCATTCGCTTAAAGACAAAAAAAGCTTATTTTCATTTACTGCACAAAATTGGCTACACAGTTGGACCATTCATTACAATTTCTATATTTTTCAAAGTACTTGATGACGATGATAACGGGCTAGAGATCTTACTTCGAATTACTTTTAGCTCTGTTTCTTTTCAAAAGAGTATTGTACGTAGGTACATATTATATTCTTGTCGTTTACAGAACTCTTAGAATTTTCTCGCTGTGAATCAGATCGATCCGCTGCCCTTTCGCTCTCGTTGTAAAAGGAGATGACGCAAAACTGTATGGGACTTGGGCCATGAGCGTACAGGAACAAGAGTGGTACCAAAAGAAAGGTAAATACCTACTTGTAAATCAAAACTGTGAAGTTTTAGGAAAATCGTAGGTGGGGATTTCGAGATTTTCACGTTTTAAGTTCATTGATCAGATGCACTTTTTGTACATATATCATAGCGTTAAACGTGTTAACCTCTTAGAAGCTGGTTCGTCATCATTTATTTTTTTAGATGAGCCACATGTTGACGATACTGCTTTTTTGTTTCTGGAGCTTCGATTGTAACCTCACTTTCTTTTCGATTGAGTACTTTATAAATTGTATAAATTGTGCCAATACTTCGTCACCTTTCTGAATATTTATTTCTTTGGTGTTGCGTCTGTTATCAGCACAGAGATTTATACTGTTGCTTATTATTAGCAACTGTATTATTTGTTCAGATACTACAGATTCCATTGCTTTTTACCTGAATTTTAGAGACCAATCTGCAAGAAGGTGTAGATTCAAGATGCGTAGTATGGGCCAAAACATTTACGAAATCACAGATGCGCTGTAAGTACCTGTGAACATGTTATATGTTCTGTTGTGTTCTACAATACTTTGCGCGTCGGAAAAGTGTATTTGTTTCAATAGCGTTTGTTTTTCAATAAATTTTTATACTCGTTTTAAACCATGATGAGTAGATTCCAAATCGGTATCAGCTTTGTCTGTAGGACAAGCCGTTCTACCGAAATAATCCCAAACCAAAAAAAAAAAAAACGGCATTTTAATTGCTCAAGTTAATTGTTCAAGAAAAATGCCCTAAATAGCACTTTAAAGAGTTATTTTTATTCTACTTTAACTAGTATCTTTTTGGACTCTTCTCAATATCCTTCTTTTTTAGATTTGTTAAACATTACATTATTGCCTTTAAATATGTTTTGAGTGAGTTGAGTAAAATCCTCATCCTTAACACCAGATGTGAAGTTGGCGGCTTGTTTAAGGTTCCTTGCTGAAGGGGGTTATCAACACGGAGTGGGACAAGATTTGAATATTTGCATGGCTCAGAGTACTTTTTCAGTTGTTCTCGCTGAGGTATTTGGGATTTTGGAAGAACATTTTTAGTTCCAAAGTGGATCAACCTTCAAATGACAGATGAGGAAAAACGTGAGACTGGAGCATATTTTTACAGAAAATGTAAGATATCTAGCGTGGTTACCTATGTGTATTGATGGCACACATATCAAAAAATTTAAACCCTCTGGTGACAATGCTCACCTGTTTTTGAACCGTAAGGGATATTTTAGCCTCAATGCCATGGTTGTAAGAGCAAGTGTTAATAATTAACAAAATATGGTGCTTGATTTTTATGGGGAAACAGTCCAGCTTTCACGTTTTTTTAAAATTTGTATGATAATGGGGACAGTAACACACGATTGCTTGGTAAGCATATCTGCATATTTATTTTAAGAAACATAACAATCAAGACCTTGACATTTTTTCAAGAGATGCTGGTTACCCATTGTCACCTTGGTTGATAACCCCTTCAAGAAATGCTGGTGTGAACACCCAAAAGAGCCGATTTAACAAAAGCCATAGCAGTGGACGTAATATCGTGAAACGGACTTTTGGTGTGTGGAAGAATTGGTGTCGATGCTTGCTGGGTGATCGGCAACTACACTACTCACCAAAAAAATGTGTGCAGGTAATAAACGTGGCAGCAGCTCTTCACAATGTGAGGATACATTTTAAAGTCCATGATGATTTTATATTTCACCTAAATGAAGAAGAGGAAGATGATGAGCTGAGTGAGGAACAAACGACACAACAAATATACTTCCAAGAGGCCAGCCAACTGAGGAACTCAATTTTGTCTAACTTTTAGTTTTTAAGAAACGCATTTAGTATTTTTTTTTTATAACATAATTTATTTTATAATAAAAAAAACATCATATTTTTGCATTTTTTTTTGCATAAGATTTAAAAATACATAAATAAAAAAGTAAATCTTAAAAAAAAACAATAAAAAAGGAACACTTCAAGTTTAATAAAAAAATTAAAATCAGACTTCATGTTACTCACAGCTAATTTAAAAAATAAAAACAATGAAAATAAAAAAACTCAAAATTAAATTGAAAATTCTGAAGCAGACTTGTTGGCTTCTTTAAGCAACAAAATTTCTTCTAATTGTGCGTTATGGCGTTTGGTTTCCTCAAGGAGTGATTGAAGAATCAGATTTCTTTTTTCTTTCCCTTGATCCAACCGCTCCAATGTTCCACATGTTTTTAGCATATTTTGATTGAGCTCTTTTGTGTGCTCTTGATTTTTACTATAATTATATGCTCTGAATTTCTATCTGCTCCTTAAGCAGCTGCATTTGGTTTGCTACCGATAAGTGCCTTTTTGGTGCAGCTGGGGACAAATTTTCGTCATTATCTTCTTCGAAGTTTTCATTATAATTCGAAATTTCAGCATTCATTTGGTTGGAATAGATGGGTAGTGAACCGACAGAGCTGGAATTTTCACCAATTTTTCTTTTTCTTGGTAATCCACATCGACGACATCTTGCATGCAAACTAGCTTTATAACATCTTCTTCGATGGGTGTTATATTTTGCAAATTGAGTTCAGCGCCTCCAGTTTTGTTCAATGATTTTTTATTTTGAACTAGTTTTTTCTTATGGATGATTTGTAGTCATTCCAAACCTGCATACAATAGGTTTCATCTTAATCATATATTTTTTTATTTTACTTTTTTCCACATTATTTTGGACTCTCTCCCAGAATTTTTGATTTTACTCGGGAGAGTTTTTCGTTAGGTTTTTTGCTATGTCCGGTTGAGTCTTCATTAATTCCACCATTTTTCCAAATTGACCCCTGTTAGTTGTCCGTTTTCTATAAATTTTTGTAAATAAATACCTAAGCATTCATTATGATAAACTTTTAACTTACATTTTTGCGTTTTCCATTGTTTATTTTTGTTTTGCTTTTGTTTAATTAATACACTCGCTTAATTCGTCTCAAAGTTTGCGCGAATGATAGATGATTAAAATTGTTCGGAGTGGGAATTTAATGCGATATCAGTAATACTACATAAATTGATTATCGGATTTGGTAATACCAAATGTTTCGAAAATAATTGAAACTGTCACTTTAGCTCATTCACCGAGTTCTGTAATAGGGGTGATAGTGTTCAATAAGCTATGGTTCAAAAAAGTAGAGTAGGGTCACTTCATTGTCGTCAAAAACGTATGGAACTCTGATATTTCAAAAAATTTCAAATATTTATCTAATTTAGTTATACTAATTAATAAATCAGATGAATTTGACAGCTAATAGATTGACAGATGGGCGTCAAAATATATCTTGAATTCTATAAATTTTATCACATGCCCAATAAATATGGTCTTTTAATTCTTCTTTATTATTTATATACACTTCTCGTGTATTTCTTTGTATGTATATTGTTCTCTTTCTGATTTTTACATTTGAACAACAACAAAATTTATTGAATTCTACCACGCTTGGCACGTAGCACATAGCATTCGAAACTCGTATGATTTAAAAAAAAAATTTGGCATTTAACAAATGCCAAATTCGGAAATATTTTGTTTTTTTTGGTGTGAAAAAGAACAAATTAGGCGAAAAGGTGATTGCATTAAATTTAAATATTAACTTGAAATGTTTTCCGCAGTGAAAATACATTTTTACTGGTCTATAATCTTCTCCTTCGATTTTCTTTGTCTCTGGACGCAGCGCAGCACAGAGATTATAATCTCTGTGCATTCATTCATCGACTTTGTATACTTCTGGTGTGTTTTGTGTCGCGTTTACCGTTTGTGGACTCCGAAAACACAATGGATGGCAGTTTATTTTTTTTCCTTGTCTTACCATTCGTCGAATACGACGACCCAGACCACGAAAAGACAACAATAATGATGATTCTGGTGCTCCTTTTCCATCTAGCACCTACAGATTATGCGTGCGGATCAGGGAATCTTGAGTTAATACATGCAAAAAAGTGGCAACATTTTTTGGTGTCCTTATGCGTGAATATTATTCCATGATTCAGTTCTCTTTTTTTGCACGAATTTTCTTTATTTTTAATTTTTTGCCATTGCATTGTTATTCTTTGAATGAGCCTCGACAATTGCAGCTTGCATCTTTGAAGCGAGAGGATTCATTTTTGAGTAAAATATAGAGCTAATTAACAGTGGAGGAATGATAGCATTTTATTTCGGAGCCTGGGAAAATGCAATAAAGTGAATTAAAAAACACACAGACTTTTAAGCTTATAATGAATGAAAAATATATCTCCCTAGGCAGGCTGGGGAAAGTGTTGCTTAACGAGAGGTTTTGTATTGGGCTCGCGGAATTAATTTTCAAATCTGAGCTCAGAATTTTTGTATCACGTTATATTTTTGAAATATATGAAATCATAACTTCCATAGATCATTGTTTACCGATTTTAATAAATGGTAGCTCATTCAAATAAGTGTGTTAAGATCTGAAACGTATGTAGTTTTAAGATTCAATACAATGACCCTTCACACAACTCGGTAGTATGAAAATAAATATTATAATATTTAAAAAGTAAACATTCACTTTTCGGCAAGAGTACGATAACTCAGGCGACAAAGTATGATGACGGATTTGTATAGAACAGTTAAAAACAAGTATTTTTTTACTGTAGTAGGGGGTCTATCTCCCCCCGTTTAGACAGTAGGAGCAATTAACAAAATATGTACGTTAAATGGAAAAAATTAATTAAAAAATAACGGTAATACTTAAAATTAAGTATTATACGTTTTTTAAAGCTAATATTCTATTCTATTAGCCACTTTTTAAATCAAGTCAAAACTATGCATAGTTTTTGAAAAATTTAATTTTAAACTCAAAGGAGAATGGGCAAAGCTTGGAAAGCTTAGCCCAAGAACATCATTTTTTTGTATGGGCACAAAGCTGTAAACCATGGGGTTTACCCAGAATATTGCAACAAAGATTGCAATTAGAGCAAAAAGTAATTGCAATAGTGTGCCATTGAAATGACAGTGTTGGTCACTTTCGATGAACTCAGTAGATCTCAAAATACATGAACTTTTATACCAATGGCCAATAATAGCGAATATTGTCATGGTTGGCGAATAATGCGCTTAACAATACGAAAATTCTACTTTTTTTTATTTGATTTAACGAATTAAATGAATGGAAATAGTTGTGCGTCAAGAGTCCACAAACGCCATATAGTACGTTTGAAAGCTTAGTTCAAGAGCTTCATTTTACAACGCAGTTTACAAAAAAGAAAAATATTACTTTTTCCTTTTAACAGTAAATAATTCTACTTTGTTTATTCAATGAAGCGAAATGTTGTTGTTGTTAAACAATGTAATTCTTGATGAAACATCAATATAATCTTATAAAGTATCTTTGTTTATTCGAATTTGCAAAGTGTTTTTCTTATTTTTTTAGCGCTTATTTAAGCCATCTCCCATTGTTTAGGACCAAAAAAATACTCGTACGTTGGTACACTCCATAGTATACCCAATTATTTTCATATAGGTCTCGTTTCTGGACGCCAGGTAGACCAGGTCCCATATATTTTTGCCCATTCTCCTTTGAGTAAAAAAAAGTTAAAAAAAAATTTTAATTTCAATATTTCAAAACCATAAATTTATAAATATTTTTTTTTAACAATTTGTTGCTCTTATTAATTGTCAATTAAAAACTGGAAAGTAGATGATTTTATGTCTTTTAGTTTTTGAGAAAATTGAAAATAACCCAAACTACTATTTTAATCAATTTATTTTTTTTTGCTTGAGTGCGGTCTTATTTTGATAGTACCTAATACTAATAATGTTAGGTGAGAGTTTGGGTATATGCCATACCGAGGTGTGTATGGGTGGTGCAACCCCCCTACCTGGGCTCACTATAGGATTTGGGGTGGGTGCAAGGTGGGGTGGGTGGAAGGTGGGGTGCATGCAAAGTTTCCTTTGCATTTAAATAAACTGGATTTAAGAAAAATTAATTTATCCTTGGTATTTCTTAATCCATATTCGATTATTACTATCAAAATAAGACTACGTAAATACTCAAGCAAGGAATAAATAATTTAATTAAAATATTTTTTTTTGGTAATTTTCAATTTTCTCAAGAACTAGAAGACATAAATCATCTAGTTTTCAGTACTTATTTGATCAAAAACAAATAAGAGCAATGAATTCTAAAAAAAAACAATAGTAGATAATCTTAAAGTTTTGAAAAATTACATTTTAAACATTTTTTTTTTAACTTTTTTTGTCCAAATTTTTAAATTAAAACATTTTTTTTCAAAAACTATGCATAGTTTTGACTTGATTTAAAAACTGGCTAATAGACAGAAGTGTTGGCTTTAAAAAAACGTATAATACTTAATTGTAAATATTACCGTTATTTTTTAATTATTTGTTTTCCATTTAACGTACATATTTTTTAGATTGCCTCTACCGCCTAAACGGGGGGAGATATACCCCCCCCCTCCCATAGTAAAAAAAATGCTTGTTTTTAAGTTATCGTACTCTCCCCCACTATTCTCTTCGAAGTTGTATATAAATTTAAAATTAGCCGCAATATTATTGAGTAAAAAATGTTTAAGGGTTAAAGAAAGAAGACAAAGAAACGGATTTTACGACGTCTACTTATTTTCTTCAAAAGTAATTAAAAAATGTTCTACATATTTGTGACAGAGTTTTAATATAAATGCTCGCTTGCTTTAAGAGCTTTTCGGCTATACCAAATTGAAATTGCAACCGTGCAACTTCAAAATAATGAAATGATAATGAATGTTCAGTCGTCTACTTATCAAAAATGGCGTTCAAAGAGTAACAGTAGTCGTAACCGCTCACGAATAGAATGCCACAACAATATGTATTAAAGAACTTATTGAATGAAATGAATAATCATTGAATTTAAATAAAACAAAAGAAGATATTGATAGTTATAATATAGAAATATAAGACATTAATCAAAAGGCACAAGGTAGTGCTCAGCCAAGATTTGCCACTTAATAATTTATTATTTAGAAAAATAACAGCTTAGGTTGTATAATAAGATCAGAATTTTCAAGTTCATTCACATTTCACACCTAAGGCATATTACCAAATTTCAACTTATTACCATCATGCCGCAATATTTGACACTAAAATGACTGTTAAAAGGAAGGTTGTCAAACTCATAGATAGGTACTTAAAATATTCTTCATTCCAGTGAATCTGCTCTCAAGCTGTGATCAGTGTCATGTCAATCAGGGGTTAGAAAATGGTCACTGGAAACGCTGTTGAGGATTGGGAGAGTTCTGCGAAGTGAATCTTGACCTTACGCAATCTTCTGTTAACAAACTTATTTCTCAATACTCCACTTATCGCAAATCCCTGATGCTTTTTCCTTTAATAAGTGAAACCCATCTCTTAATTCTTTATATTTGAATGTGCATTTTGTAGCTGATCATAAGCAAAAAGCAGATCGATATTTTCCGACTGATACATCTTCGAAGGCAAATCAATGATTTGATGAAGGAACACAAAGTCAAAAGTCTCAATCTTCTTTCTAATTCCTAACGCAGCGTTTCTCTACGTAGATTTTTTAGTTTTGAGTATAATTTGGCTTAAGCTTTTGAGAACATCACTAAACCTTTGTTTCACCATCCTTCAGTTCTTGAATAATATTGTTATAGATTTTTTTACCTAATAAAGAAATGAATTCTTTCGTAATTTCGAACTTAATTAATTGTCACTATTCGTTTAAAACAGAATCATACTTAGACAGCAAAGTAATAACTGAAAGATAATTTCCTTTATCAGGATCTTCAACTTACTTGTTCTTAGAAAAACAACATTGGACGTTGCTAGCATTGAGTAGCATCATAGTGACATCATGTGCTCCAAAACCTTGCGCCCAAAATTATGTTCATCATGCCATGATTTTTGCATAACCATATCCAAGGTACCGTTTTTGCGCTAGCACTCATACACCATGTATGTAAGAATTAACGTGCAAATTCGATGTTTCATGGGTTTTTTCTAACGTAACAAACACTGGTTTTAAACAAATATTTTATAATTTATAAATAAGATGAAATAAGTAACAATAAACAACGTCTTTTTTGTAGAATAACAAAGCAAATTTCGTAATATGCGCAAGTCCGATTTTGTGATCAGAGAGTAATATTTTTCAGAAAAACTGCGAGCATTCAACCGATCATTTGGAAAAGGACCAGACGCAACCAATTGTTTTTTTCAGATATCAGAAATAATAGTTTTCAACCATTCAGAAATTACCTTAATTTCTTTAGAAAGAAGTGTTTTAAGAAGATTTAATTAAAAGAAAAAAATTATGTTATCAGTTGACACTTATTTTTTATTTTCAAAAATGGTTTAAGATTTTTTGCTGAAAATATCAAATCAAAAATGGTTAATTCAGAAACAAATTCGATTGATGAGGACGTGTTTATTTTTGAAAATAAATACACTATGATAAATTATGCACATCCGCATGAATCATAGCTTAAAAATTACTAACGGGCATTCTGATTAATAAAATTGCAGATCTCAGACCTTGACCGATTTTTTTTTTGGTTGAAAATAAAGGTTATTGAGTGAGCATTTTTGAAAAGCTCGTCAAATAACAGTTATTAGAGAACCCTTCAAACGGTTGAGATTTATTTCTGATCTCTGGTTGATATAAACAAGAAAGTGAGTTTGAGCTGAACAAAGCTAAATTTAAAATATTAAAACTGATTGGACAGATAGATAATGCGATCTCCGTTAGGGGCATCGCCTGCTCGGACGCTAAGGGCATGGTTTTAATATTTTTTTTTAAAACTTAACTCGGCTTGATAACTAGTCTAGTTAAACACTCTTCAATTAGATTAAAGAAAAAACAACAACACATTAGAAGACCCAACCATCAGTTGATTGAATAAATTAACTTTTACCTTTGTAATCATCTTATCAAATAAGTAAGAATTTATTGTCAGACACCCACAAACAAAAACAACAACAAAAAAAAACATATGAATTTATGTCAAAAGTCCAATACCTTCATAATTGTTCAACATAAACCACCCGCGTTCGTGTGGTCTTAATTTCTTACTCCCCTTTCCCTTAGTCCACTGCCTGTGAATCTATATGTATGATATTCAAGATATGAATAACATATTACCAAATACACGCCATCAAGTCACAGGTGCGGCTGGTCGAATGATGGTCCAGGTTTCAGCTTCTCTGGTCCAGGTTTAAATCTACCGCACCACACCTCCAAGTCCATTCTAGAGAGATGCTTATGATGATGATGGGGCGATGACCAAAACAACAACCTCACCAGCCGACGACAATTAAGTACACCTTAAAGAGGATGCGCTCAGCATGTACCTTACCAACAGAACGAAGCGATCCCATAAATGCTTTCAATCCATATCCATGGCGCACACTTTCAAATGTGGCTTAAAATGAAAAATTAAAAACTAAACATCCTAAATGTAAAACAAAAAAAAAAAATTAGTAAATAAAAAAATCTTAATAAAACCAAAGTGACAGAGAATTAATACCACCACCACAGCATATGGCCCTTTCCATAGGTTGCACTGCGCTGTGTGGTATGATGATGGTCTCTCTGATCATGGTTGGTCTTTGAGGCTTGTAGACGATATTCTCCTCTATATTGTGCGTGCCACGTCCGATTGCGGTATCCAATAGATTTCTTCCTCTGATGGTCATGTTTAATATTTATTTTATTTAATTTGAACGGAACAGATAGGAAGAGTTAAGACTTGAGAGTTGAGAGTACGAGGAGAATCCGACTCGTGGTGAAGTGTGATATGGTGGGTGTCATATAACAGCTCAAGGTATCATTTCTACACTTTTCTACCTGACTAATGCGTTTTACATTTGTGATGTTTTTTTTTTTATTTCGATTTTTATTCATTTCTTTCTTAATTCTCCTTCTTCACAACGCTAGAATCGTCTTGGTTCATCTATAACCATAGCCATTTAATAGTTTATAGAGGAAAAAGATCAATCGGATAATACGACGAGACAAGTGACTAATTGGACAGTTACACTGTCAAGGCGGGTGGTAAGGCTTTCATTAATGTATCTTAGGGAGATTGCTCGTTGGTGGCTTGCTCGATGCGCTGGTTGCTGGTCGCTGGTGGACAAGAGAAAAAAAAAAAATGAGCCGGGATAAGGGTTGGATGGTATGTATATACGAAATTTTTGTTTGTCAAATCGAGCCTTTTGACAGAAGCAGTGGTTTTACAACCATGCCTGTCACAACACTACTTTGTTGGTCATAATTTATTAATAAAGTTGGTAAGCTTATCAGGAGGCTTGGCAGCATTAGGGGGAAAGGGTGGGAAAGTATATTGCTATATGTGTAGAAAAGTTCAGGAAATCAATACTTGAATTGCCTGAGGCGGAACTGCTCTTTAGCGGGCTATAATTATTTGTATTTGTAAGGTATAATAATTGTTTTCTTTCAAACCGGGACACTACTTGTAAATTTATTTAGGAAAAACATCAATATAGTTTTATATCGTTTTATGGTTAAACAATTCAATGCATACACAATTAAAATTCTGACATGTTTTGTTTATTTGTATTAAGCAAGAATTGGCAAACGGAAATGAATGGTGGTATTCACGCTCTTAATAACATTAAGAGTCCCTTTACTCAAAAAAATCCTTCCCTCATTAGTTTATAAGAATTTCTCTTTATGAGAGGATATTTTGAGTTTATTGGCTTTTAAAGTTAAGAGCGCTCGGCCTTCAATATTTATTTTTTTATTTGAGGCCAGTTAGTTTTATAATATAGGTAATGTGGCATAAACTGGCTGAATTCGAAAGATAAAAAGTGATCCTTTATATTCGGCCGGTTAGTTGACATGTAGCTGTAGTATAAGCTAATTCTATGCTTAAATAAGCCTTTAACCCAAGCTAGTCTGCAAAACTCTAGGAATTAAAAAGTTGAACCAAGGCTAAACAAGGTTTTTTCCCATTTGGAAAGAACTTAAAGTTCCACCAAAGTTCAGTGTGTTCAGTAAAACTTGTATTTATTATTATCCAAAGAAATTTACTACCTAAGGTGGTTTCAATTAAAATTTATCTGTATATGTCTATGTTTATTCTTAATTACAATTTAATTACCTTCGTTGTTTAGTTGTCTCATTAAGAGCAAGGTTTTTAAGTGTTGAGTTAAGCCAAAGTTAGTTGATCAATGCTAACTTTGCAATTATTTTTGTGATGGATGAATGCAGAAGGCCTTTTACAACTCGTGAGATAGAGAAACAACATTTTTTTAAAAGTTAATCCAGCGTTAACTAAACATATCTACATATTTCCTTTTTAAAGGCGTGACATTTTACATAGCTTGAAAGTGGGACTATCTTACCGAAATTGTGACGTATTGTCACATTAGCTATCACATCGCTATCATCTCGAAACTGAAATGCCCTTTTTCCTTGGGGACAGCGGGCAAACAGCCTAAAAGCGTTCATTGTTTATGGTGAACTGTACCGCTATATACGTTGTGAAGTGCAGTTCGATTGGAGTACAGTTCCGTCGAGTGCCGCCAAAAGCCTCAAAAACTTATTTCAGTTTTTTTTTTCAAAATATTGTGCAATTCAGATCTATGTATAATACTGCAACGGTTATTTATATGATTTCTGATATTGTTTGAACGAGAAAAAACGTCGAACTGCTTATAAGGAGATAGGTATTTTTTGTTTAAGGGCATAATAACGACGAAAACGTGTCGTTGATGTCATCATAGAGTTTCCTCCACCAACAACGCGAAGCACTAAAATGTCACAAAAACATAATGAGATAAAGTTAATTACACTTTTTATATTTTATTTTCCAATCACACCTTTGCCAAGCAAACGATAACGGCCAACGACGACGCGACGGCCGGAACGGTGTTGAGTCATTATTCCCTTGGATTTTTTTTTGTTAAATTGAAAAGGTGGCAGACTGACAGACAGACGAATATTCATTTATCCACACATAAAAGCGGTTTTGGAATTCCGTTTTGATCATCTTTTTGTCTCGTATAGTATGGTCGTCGTGTGGTCATCGGTATTGTTATGGATGTTTTTCCAGCCCTCCGTTCCTTGATGGTGTAAGCCTAACCATATCAACTTATCGCTTCTCCTGATGTGCCCTGGGCCTGCGGTCTTTAATATATCTGGCTAAGATTCAATTAATGAGCCGAGCGACTCACGTCTTCAGGTGATATTAAAAAACTAAAAATATGACTTCATGCCTTGCCCGTTGGGTATCTCTCTGTGTAGGCGTTAAATATTGAAGAAACCTGTAAATAATCAATTAATTAAAGGATTTTTTTTTTAGGTCTGGCTTTTGTCATTAATTTTTTTTATTTTCGGCTGGGTGACGGTTGCTTCGTCTTGAACTGTGGAGTTTTAAGTATATATCTTTAGTTTTGGAAAATATTGTCATTCGAGAGAGAGAAGAAAAAGATTAAATTTCAACCACAGGCTGATTGCTTGGTTTACTCGTGGGGAATAATACAAATTATAAGGAATTGTACGATAGCATACCATTTTGGCTAAAGCTTGAAAAAAGAAATTTTGTTGCAATTCCGAGAAGATCAAATTTGTTGTGTTTGAAAAAAGTAGAACGTGGTGACACACATTTAGATACTTATTATGTTTTATATCTTTATGGCTTCCTCTTTCATTAATTCATGAATTCAAGAATTTTGTGAGCAAAACAGCTTAACAAAAATCCATATTCATCAACAACCTACGCTTTTTTTGTATCTTTCTGTTTCATTAATATTTTTTCTGTTAATTAAGTTTAACAAAATACATTCGAGTATACATACATGGATATAAAAGTTATTTATTAAAACAAGAATGATTAGCATATTACCATTTTTAAAGGCTTGGTCGTATCAGTTTTTGTTTAATGTATTCTACTTTACAAATCATGGACACACTGTGGAAATTATTTTCTCTTACGATGAATCGAGTAGATATACAGTAAGTATAGCAATTCGACACTTGGGTTTTACTTTAAGCTAGGTCCTAGAGGCAAGTCTTATCAAGACATTTACCCCACGCAAATGTCAGGCAGGATTTGTAAAATTTTGGAAGGTATAAAGAGCCATTTGTTTTTGATTAAAGGCTAACCATGAGTTAAACGAGTTGAGACTTTTGTATGACTCACCATGATCTAGCTAAAATCGAAAAGGATTTCAGTTTCCCCTTGGTATCGTAGAATAAAGTCTCTTTGCGCTAATGGGCTCTTTACTCATCGTCAGCAATTAATAATTGATTCACTTTGGGATTTTAATAAAAATCAAAAAACTCTAGGCTAGGTTCCCTTGTGTACGCCTACTCTAATTGATTGCATCAAACCCGCACTAGTCGTTAGACAGCCATATTTGATCTTCTTCATGGTAATGGACATCAACTTGACTGAACTGCAGCAGCCGAAATATCGTGTTGCCCTTTCCCTTGTTGATAGTAGGAAGGTGACTTTCCCTTCACTGATTTTGAATTGATTACCTCACATGAGATTGGAGATGAGAATCATGAGCCATCTAGACCCAATATCTACCATCTTTTTCCAAAGCCCAATCGCTTTACCGTTCAACGTTGTAACCTTCCATCACTGTCTTCTTAAATTCCATCCAATTTGTTGAATTACTTTGCTAGCCCCGGAATAGGGACAACTCTGACCCGATAATTTCTGATCGCTCCGGAATAAGCACTATATGTGGCAGTTGAACTGCCTGGCGGCATACTGTCCTTTTACAACACCGCACCGGCGATATCCAAACGCATTTACCCAAGGACTTGGATTCACGCTTCAGAGCAAGCTTTAAGGTGTTATTGTGTGTCGTTAGGCTCCCTTTGGTTTATTTGCCTAGATGTACTTTATCTCCTAAGCACCTATTACGACAAGTTGAGATATTCTAATCAACCCCATCACGGAACAGTCACATAAATAAGGAGCGTTAAATCTTAAGTACGAACGTGTAAGGTTTTATTATCTTTACTTTACTCTGTTGGGTCATTTAATTTTACTGATACAACATTTTTTTTCAGTGTACACCAGAATATATTTTATTTTGAATGAACTGCTCAATTTTATACATTCGAATCGAAATCTATGCATATTCATAAGGCTACCAAAACGTCTATCTGAGCTGAGTACATTGTCATCTACCCACACCCACTTCGACGACTGTTTTTCTTCTTCTTTTTGTTGTCTTCTTATTGTTGTAAGACGCGCTTCATCTATGGCTTCGAACTCCGCCGCGCCGCCGTTCGCCCATAGAACGCGATATCTTGCGGTCCGGTGTGTGCTGTTGCTTTGGCGTTTGGCCCCGGTTATTTGTCTATTTTATTATTATGTTAAATTATTATTAATTCATTTTGTGACCTTTTTGTGTATGTGTGATATGTAGCTGTACATACCTGGGACTGGGACCTGGAACTAGGACTGAGTGTTATGTTATCTTTCTGGTGTCTTTCAACATAGCCAAAGATAACAACAAAAATAGTTGCGTGGCTTGAGCGATATATCTGTAAATTTATTTTTGTGGGTACCTACAAACAAACAAAGCGGAGAGCTTAGGACAGGGGACCTGTGCTGAGGTACGAGCATTAGCTATTTGACAACACAAAAAAAAAAACCTTTTTCTTTATCAAAATCGGACCACATTATGTGGGATGGAATTTTGAATTTTTTTTATATGGGTGGCATGCTGCTGAACATAATTATATGAGATGAAAAAAATTCTTTTTCATTTCATTATTTACGTGCTCTTCAAAACTATTATTATTTTAATTAAATGTAGATATGGTGTGGATCTGAAGTCATTCTCATATGAAAATCCAAATCTAATTAGCACTTTCTTCTTTTATTCTCTTACCACTGAAATATCACCAGCTACTACATGCAAGTCGTTCTGTGTTTTGTCGTGTTAGAATGGGTGTGATTTCTTTGGATAAATCACAGCATGGAAGTATTCTTGGGAATTGTTTTTTTTTGATTTCAATATTTTGGAATTTGGACAGTAAAGGCCTTACGATGATTTTTTTTTATGTGTTTTTTTTTTGTAGCCGCATTTTAATAACCCATGATGAGGAGGAGAAATTATGGAAGATAACTGGTTAACTGGTTAATTATTTATACTGAGTTGTTAGGTGAATGAAATCCACTGTAGTGTTATGGTGTTTTTGGAATGGTTATTTAAGGAATAATTCTTAAGTAAGTATCTAGTGGTATTTTAGGTTTTTGTTTTTATGTTTATATTTTAAGTGAAAGAAATGGCAGTACGTGAAAGTTTATTTGATAAATTGTTGTCATTTATATGGACTTATCTCAAATTAACAGAATTTACATTTTTCAATTTTTGTTTAAGTAACATCATTCTTATCTTTCTAATACGTAGATTGATGTTTTTTTTTAAGTTTATTTAATCATTCATCATAAATCATTAAATGAACGGATATAATAATAAAAAAGTAATCATTTATGATTTGTAGGTATTTTTTTTTTGCAAGTTTATAATTATTTTTGTCATTTTATCGTGTAACTATAGGCATTACATAAACCCAAATTGGCGCCGCGCCGTCGCACTGTCGGGTTTAGTGCGATAAGTTTATATGCCAAAGTCTTCTGTCTTCATGCATTTTCCTCGTCTAAATTAGTCCGAATCATTAGCTAATCTAGGATTTCGTATGGGGTGGGAGGGGAGTTGTGGTGGTGGGTGGGTAATTCGAAATATTACATACCGACATAGTAATTGGCAATAACCCCAAACCCAAAAGGAAATTTCAAACAAAAAGTTTTCGAAAAATCTTAATGTGTTCACAATGCACATTTACGCGTTTTCATTTGACATTTCGATTTTATTTGATTTGGGGATATGTACTTCATATGTACACTTGAAATCGGGTCCTCGACAAGTCTTGTATAAAAAAAATAGTTAGGTACAAGAAATGTATGAAAATACTTATATTTTTAATTACGTTTGCGTCCAAACCCGATATTTTTACAAAAACTACGCTTTGAGCTTGAAGTAAAAACCGTGTAAGACAGGTTTTGAGTCTTTGATTGGCCATCAGCTATCAGAAGCTCATTTCATTTGCAGGCACCTTTTGACAGCAAGCCAATTAGACACTCGAACTTGAGGCTAGGATGAATCAATACAAGATATCTTATACCTTACTGAGCGGAGGGGCAATTAAAAAAAAAAGAACAATGATCAACGACAATATTTAAGGTAGAATTATAGTTGACAACTAGAAAAGTCAAAATGCATAAATACTGGTGTAAGAAATAAAAACTGAGTGAGCCATGTAAAAATAGCAGGCTTCCAGTCGTCAATAGACACAGACGGGCGTGTCAAAAGCTAATGTCATCAACCTTCGAAAGATAGCTTTATGTGGGTAGTTGGTGCAAGCTGTAAAAGCTGAAATTCACTAATAAAAAAATATTTTTGAGCCGATCCTGCAGCATTGTTTACCTAAGGTATGATTTTAAACGACGAAAAACGGAGAAAATTCGCTCATTTGAGCAAGATGATCCTGGGATTGTGATTAGCAACCGGACTCGGGAATAATCCCTCGACTTCAGTCGTATTTTTGCAAAAAAAATCAATCTGTCGACATCTACTTGTTGGCCTACAGCGCATTGTTCCAGTAGTAGTAGTAGAAACGAGAATAATCATTTATGAATCTTGCATTTAGTGATGATAATAATTGATCAAATACTTCCAAAATTGATTTTCTGTAAAAATCTTTCGGTCTTTTGAATTTTTAATTTTGTAAGGTACCTTCATCGATACATTTTAGTGCTTTTCATTGACGGGGAATTTGTTGTCCTTCCATTTCAAGATCAAGAACCGCTGCTATGGAATTTTTCCAAATTGCGTCCCATATTTTGAATCACGGGAAACGCCCAGGACATCAAAACACTTATATTATTTAAGATTTCAATATGGTCAACATTTTTTTTTATAATTAGCGCGCACTGAAGGGGATTTTATGTACCCTTTATATAGAAAGAATTTCTTGCATCTCCAAAGGAAAAGTAAACATCTTGCGGCATTTTTAGCAACGTTAAGTATGTGATCATTCCACATGAGGTGTTTTGTGATACACATACCTAGAATCGCAAACTGATTAGTTTCTTCGATGCAAGTGCCACCCATATTACCTGCCGGGCCTGCACACTGCGTGGCATTTAATACGTAAACCTGACCACTTTATGTAATTTTTTTATTTCAAAATGGCAACACCTTCATTTAAGCTGTGTTTCTATACCCACACTAAATGTTGGCGATCGTTATTTTAAATCACTTGCCATCGCCTCGTGACTATTTTTTAGGTTATTTTTATAAATAATAAGTTTTTTTTTAAATATTTAATTCAGCATTACTGAGCTATGTTTGATTTATTTGTGGAAATTCAAATAAAAATTATTAATAAATGATAAAAAAAATTTATAGCTGACGTTCATCTTTCTTTCCTATAATATAATTTAAAAAATACACTCGATTATTGAGTTTTGCAAGTGTATGATAACCGGGGTGCCGAGAAATGATAACGGATTTTTGTAGAACACGGCAATACAAGCATTTTTTTTACTATGGGAGGGGGGGGTCTATCTCCCCCCGTATAGGCGTAAGGGGCAATTTAAAAAATATGTACGTTAAATGGAGAACAATTAATTAAAAAATAACTTTAATACTTAAAATTAAGTATTATACGTTAAATACGTTTAAAGCCAACATTCTATTCTATTCGATAGACCCCCTCCCATAGTAAAAAATGCTTGTATTGCCGTGTTCTACAAAAATCCGTTATCATTTTTAGGCGCCCCGGTTATCATACTCTTCCCTTGAGTTTGAACGTGGAAGTCTTGGGCGGGCAGGAAAAAACCCCATTACCTACCAGATTTTTTAAAGTATTGATTATTGACTTTAAGACACCCTATAAATTAGTCAAGTGCCTATTTTCGATTAAAAAAACCATATTACCAAAAAACACTTTTGCCAAGGTTTACACATCCAATACCATACTATGATGAGCGCTCTTGTTAACGATAGCAAAAGTTAACGAAGACTTATCCAAATTCACCAAATCGCAATTATGTGCGTGTCATAATATAAATAAATATATTATATTCTTTGTATTCGCTTCGTTTCTTACGACCAGGTTAGCTCACATCCGACGATCATATAGGTACGAGTTCTTATAGTTCTGCCTTTGGCCTCTTCAGTCAACGAGCCCTTTTTTAAGGCCTAAAATTATATTTAATTCAGTTCCACTTATGAAAAGTAGATTACATATATATATCCAAGAATATTTTAATTTTTAATCATTACTAAGTTATTAAATTTTGACAACAATAAATCCCAATTGAACCGATTGATATTATTTTTCTTTTCTTGTTCTGTGTTTGGAAATAAAATAGAAAACAAAAATTCTTTAACGTTGACCTATCAGAAATAAAGTCCATTCGACAGTATTGCCACACAGAAAAAATATTTATATACATTTTTTATACATTATTTTAAAAAGTCATTTTAACATTTTCAGTTTTGTGTTTGTAATATGGAACCAGGGTTCCATATTATATGTACGAAAAAATAAAATTTTACAATAACGTTTTTAATTGCATCAACCAATTTTTTTTTGTCCAAAGACTTTCTTTTTTGTTTGGATGGTGTTTTAATTTGGCTTCGTGGCATGACGGTGGCTTGAGGAAAAAAATTGCACAGTAAATTAAGAAACACGTACCTACCTGATGGTAATATGGGACCCAGTTCCATATAAGATGCCTTTATGGGTTAAATATTACAATACTTCATACTTTAGTGAAAATACTGCGTTTTCATAACTTGTTCAAAAAAAAAATTAAAATTCTTACCTGAAAAACTTATTTATATTTGGTCTTTAAATCAAAATATTTCTTCAAGAATATAAAACCAAAAGAAAAAAATATTCAAATTTAATTGCGCAACCAAGAAATTCTAGCACACGATATCTATGAACGATCTTGAAGCTGATTATTCAGTGTCTTAATCTTTAGAAATAAAATATAAACTTAGCTCTCCATTATACGACCAGAGTAGGTATACCTTTCTAGGTATATAAAACTCCCACACCAAAAATGCTAGAAGCAAGTCTTCTTCTTAAAAGTCACATAACAACTCGATATTCAATATTCTGGCTGTTTAAAAAAAAATGTCATTTATACATAGGTATAGATCGCTTTTTTTCTTAACATCGCTAATAAGGGCGTTGTCGGGCCAAATTATCATGAATCATTTGCTCATTAGCAAGTCACATCAACCACACTCGACTTTTATCACTCATTTCTTGTTTTTTTTTGTCAATTTCGTTCTCGATGCGTCGTCATTTTGAACATTTTTCCCAGGTAGCAATTTAAAAGTTATACATCATGTCATAATCACCAAGGGAGGAAAGATAACGCAATCATATAAAAAAAAAAACATTAAAGTCCAAAAATCAACAAGAAATCTTCAATGCTCTGCAGGCTATTACATCTATTTATGTAAGTATGTATCTCCTACAAGTCCAGGTAGTCCACAATATAGCTTCTCTTTCCCCAAACTCAATTATTGTAATGGAAAGCAAAAATAAAAAAACAATTCAAAAAAAAAAACAAAGATACCGGCTAACATAAAAATGCGACCGATTCGCGAAAATCAATTAAAAATCTGCGGTGTTTCTGTCCTCTACTCGAAGCGTTCAACGTACCTATATCTACATATATAGCGATAGCTAACCCGGACCTTTGTTTGTCACTGATGGTCTGGCTCTGGATAGTGGATTGGCCGTGCGTCGCCTCTAACTCTTCTCCATAACATCGTGCGCTCTGTGCTGCATTTAAGCAAGAGCCAATTACTTGCGTTTTAATATATCAACTTCATGAATACAGGTCCACTTGAATCCATAACCGAATCAAGTCAAAAGTGTGTGGTTTCGTTTAGCTTATTCACACTTCTATTCAGTATTCTGGTCATGAGATTCGCCCGTCATACACAAAAGTATCAATGGTCTCTGGTCTCTGCTCTTGTGGCATTGTGTGAGCTGGATCTTTTTCTGGCCGAAGGAATAAATTGTAAAGGTAAACATGTTGTATTCAGTATTTATTCTTATATACCTATCTTGAGTTTTCGACGAATATCAGGGAGCGACAACGACGATTTCAAAGTCATTAACAAAAAAAAATCACTGATGTGTGCTTAGCACTTTTTCTCTGTTGTCACGGTTACACAGTTACACACCCTAACCCAAACCAAATCCTCAAGAAAACCCGCAGCCCCCACTTAATCTGGATATACAACATACATACTCTATTTTTTTTTTGTTCTATAGCCAGCAGCAAATAATGTGGCAATTACCAATGTTATCGTGGCATAAAGTAATAAAATAGATATAAAAATAAAAAAAAAAATTAAAAAAGTAAATATCCAAGCTACGTTAATGAAATAATTAATCACCTTTCACGTTCCCATTCTTCGAGCTCAGATTCCTCGAGAAATTATTGTTCGCGTGAGTTTTGAGTGTGCAACTTCGCATTAGGTTCAATGGTAGAAGCAGATAGCAGAAGGACGTGGTTTGGTCACACAAGTGTGTGAAGACTTTTAAATGTGTATGATGTGTTGTTGTTGTTGCAAAATGCTGCTTGATGGTTGCTACTCTCGCTCTGGTGCTGGTGCTGGTGCATTACGGTCTTCAAACGTTTTGTTACTTTTTTTGTTTTTGTTTCTGATTTTTTTTTTCTTAATTTTTATTTAGAACATTAAAAAAATTGTTTTATTTTTGGCTTTGTTCTGTTTGATGTGCCTGTGGTGACCCCCTCGTTCTTCTTGTTGCTTGTTTTTTTGGTGGACTGTTTCAATGTTGAAACGTGATTTTGATCACCCATTTCGATATGCGGCTCGGTTGGGCAGCGTTGCCAACCACTTTTGACAAAAAAGTGCCTTACTTTGAAAAAAAAAGATGCCTTTTTCAATAAAATATGTATAATGCCTAAAATATTTTTTTTGGTAAAAAACTGACAATAGATAAAAAATTAAACACAAATATAAAAAAAATAACCAAAACATTTTTATTTAACTTTAAAAAACAATTAAATATTAAATTATAAATCACAGAAAAGGATTCTTTATAGGAACAACATTTTTGAATTTTAGTTTCATAAGTAGGTACAAAAGTGTTAATTACAAAACAACCATATTCTTAGCCCATTAGATCGTTTTCGTCCTTAAAGTCATAGATTGATTTTTGAAATAATGACATGTGTGTTTGTTTAAATTCTAAATTATAGCATTTTTTTTTTTTCTTTAAATAGCGACTTTGCATTCAGAATTCCACTTAAGGTATCTGTATTAAGCCTATTACTGAGCTTGTTCTTGTTTAAATTGATGGATGAAAAAATCCTTTCTACAGTTGCCGAAGAATGCGGCAAGCATAAAATATGGTTCCGAAAATGAACAGAATTTGAAGGTGGAAACAAAAACTTTAAGACCGAGGTTACATTTAAAATTCTTTTTCACCTTGCGTAAATTAAAAGTCAGGATGTTGAATTAAAAAAAATAAAAATAACTGATAAAAAAAGATTCCTTTTGAAGAAAAAATAAGCCTTAGCTAATGAAATAATACCTAAAAGGCATACAAAACCCTAGGTTGGCATCGCTGGTTGGGACGGATGTTTTAGGTTACAAACAAAATCACACGGTGATGGAAAAAAAGTATAAATCGTTAGCAGAGGTTTGGTTTGATTTTGCACCGGGAATGTAAAATGGGTACTTTTGTATCATTTTATGGAAAAAGAGTGTTGGGAGATTAACGGCAATTAAATGGGGACACATTTTGTGAGCATGTTTGCATTGTTTGTTGGTCAAAATTAATGCAAAATTTTAATAATTGTGGTCTTTAACAATAATTGTTATTTAGTGGGCAATGGGTTGAAGGAAAGTCACAGTGTGGCCATCAATACATTTTTTTTTAAAGATGGCAGTACTTTCTTATGTATGACTCCCAATGTTGGCGACCATTTATTTTAAATTACTTACTATCGTCACGTGAGTTGGTAAGTTAGTATGTACATGCAAAAATATCTCATATTTGTAAGACCGAATTAAAAGTGCTATTATTATTATTCATCAAGTAGGTGATATTGAACTATTTTAAAGCAGAATCACAAGAACAAAGTATTGACCTTTTTTTGTCATTGAAATTTTTAAACATTATCACTACTTAGTTAAAACTAAAAAAAAAAAATGAGAATTATTTAGCTATGTTTAATGTTTCAATATAAAGTTCGATAGTCCAAAATAGCATTTAATTCAAAAATTATTGCTCAAAAGGAGCAGATCTGTATTCCAGAGCTTTTTTAATTCATATTTTATGTTTAGGTATAGTTAATATAATCTTCGTATTTCAAAAAACCGATATTTCAAAAGACAAAAACTTCACCTGTGACCTTAGAGCATGCTTGAGCGCGACAAGTATTTTTGCAATGCTATGATTAGTAGTGCATATCAAAAATGAAATATTCTACAAATACGAGTAGGTATGTCTTTAAGATATTTCCAAACATTTTGTTTATTTTAATTTGATTTTTTAATTTTTAAAATAAAAAAAATTGATTTATCTAATATTTTCCATGTGGATAACAACTGTGTTCTGTCAAGTGTGAATTTGCAGTCCAAAAAAATAAGTCGCAAAACAGCTTCCAAAAGATAGGCGGTTCGGTGAATAGGGTAAGGGCGCGAGTATCCCGTCACCTAACGCATTTTCTTACGATGGCTTTCGAAATCACACAGGGTTTCATATACATATTATTTTAAAATCTTCTATAAAATAAATCACTAGGTGTGTTTTTTTTTAAGCCTTGATAAACATTTTTTAACACCAGCAGGCGAATTAAATGCAGTAACAACTGAGCATTTTAGGGTATCGCCATCGCGTTGCCCAGAGATTTCTCGGGGTAACTGGTAACACCTATATGTCCGGATAGAGATGATAGAGCTATATATTTATAATTGTTGTAGATAGTTTGTGTATGGAAACTCCATTTTTTCAATGATGTAGCCGCTCAGCCAAGTGATATTTTTTTTTGTCAAAATGCACATTGGATGTTTAAAAAGATTATATTAAATAGAAAAATATAAAAAAATTTTAAAAAAGTTGTGTTATTTTATACCCAAAGGGAGTGCGTGTGACGAAAAAAAAACCAACTCAGGGGTATACAATTTACTTGTTAAATTCAGCAATAACCTACCCCGGATTTTTTAGCAAAATACAGAGAAAAAGAGAAGGCAAGCATTTTCAATTTATACATAATCTTTCATTGTAATCGGAATGTGGTATGGAACTTGGCCTGCAAAACTCCACACAGCTAGCTGAAACCAAGTAAACTTGAAGGAGCTTGTTTATAGCGCCACGGCCACCTAAAGTATGTAAAAGCCTCTAATAAGAAAATTTAAATTTGAACACCATCAACTAGTAGAATCTATCTAAATTATTTTGTCCAAAAACGTGGTAACACAAAAACTATGATTTATTTTTTCCTATTATACAAAAAAGACGTGAATTTATTATAAGTTAACATCATAAACGGCACTCCACCACCTCTGAAGATTGCCGTGTCATTTCTTCAGCAATTAAACACAAATCACCCAAAAAAAATCAGGTGCGGCCCAAATGTTTATCTCTTCTTTATAAATAGTTCAATGGCCACATCAAAAACTACAAAAAATAAACTAGCTTAAACGCTAATTCATATGTAAGCCCATTAGCAGCATTTTATTTCGCATAAACGTGTTGTGAATTAAACTAGTAACACGTATGTATGTAGGTAGCACTACAATCTCGCCCATGCAAACGTTATTGCATGATGTGTCCTCTCAACGTTGGTTCGATGAATCTTTACCAGAAAATTAAATTAAAAAAGAAACTTTAATAAATGTTTCCTCTGACTGTGCCAAAGAAAAGATATGGTTAATTTTAATTAATTGACATTGGTCAAAGTCTAGCCTTAGATCAACAATAATTACAATTTGAATAATATTCAAAATTATTACTATCTATTTTATATTTCGATTTACGGGTTCTACTGTAGGAATTATCACAATTTACTGCTTTATAGTTTTTTGGTCTTTTCTTTAACTCAATGGTAGGAGTGTTACGTAAATATTCACGAATAGGACGCAAAAACAAATTTTCCATTGCATATCGAACAGCCAGATTCGGAACAAAATTGGGCTTGAGTCCCCCCGTGTAATTCCGCGAAAATAATCTCTGATTATTCATGGCAAGGCACTGTGGATTTTGGATGGTTGGATGGATGGATGGATGGGATGGTGAAGTGAAAATTACGAAACGAACGTGCAGCCACACGTAATATGCAAAAATAATCAATTTTCGTTGGACTTCTCAATGAAAAGATGAAAGGATTTTCCAGAATTACCAAACCACGACGACGGTGTTGCGACGACGAACGGGCTCTGGTCTTTCGAGGGAATTCCTGCAACTCATTCCCGATTCAATTGATCTGCATGCCATCATAGGGAATTGCATCGCTCATTTCCATCATCTCATCAATGCGGGTACTCATTTGGTTGGTCTTGGTCGTCACCGTCCTTCGTCATCATATCGTTGATGGGTGCCGCGGCCGCTCTGTTGGTGTCATCATCATCATCATCCGAGTCGTCATGGTCGTCTTCGTCGGTTAGATTGCTGTTGATGATGTCACCGGACTGATGTGTGGAATAGTCGGTGGTGTGGCGAGGCGATGACAGTGGTTGGTTAATTACCACTTCTGTGCAACACTGACCAACGATGAAACAAGATATATGGTGAGACAACCAAATGAAAACAAGCTTCATCGACAACTTAATGAAAAGCAATTCTGACCACAACCAAAACTAAACCAAAAAAGAACAAAAAAAAAATTGAAAAGGACTCAGCTTGTCCAAAGTAGGTACATCTGGGAACTCGGAGAAATGGAGATGTGAAGTTGCGCTTTGGCGGGCGCAAGCTCTGTTTGCAGTGAATCATTCAATCCATCTGCCTGACTTGTTCCTTATGTTAGGACTCTTGCGACAGTAGCGCAATTCAAAGGTAAATTTAGGGCTTTAAAATAAATAATTGAATAATTCTAAACAAAAACTTTAAAAACATCAACTTAACTATTTTTATAGTCTATTTGAGAAATACAACGCTCAGAGCTTCAACGCTGGCATCCACGGTGCCGATATCTACGGACACCACGTTACCGATTACATGCTCTTGGTATCTGGGTACTGAAGTATCCGTGCTGACGACCTTAAATAAAATCCCACTCTGCTCTCCGTGCTGAATCTACACACACAAGAAGGCCATCACCAAGAGGAGGTGGAATGCCAAGAAGCTCACTCAACCAGCAACGCAAGGCTTCCTGAGACCTGAAGCTCAAATGCGGTTTACTTTAACTGGAAGAATTTTTGTATACTTTTAATTCTTAGTGGAGGACCTACGCCCGTTTTTTGTCACTTCACCTGTGCGTGCTCTAAATATTTTGTAAAATTATTCTTAATAAAATTTCTTCTCTTTCTATCTAATTTCACAACTGGGTGTTTTGAATGGCACAAAATTGTCATGACGATGAATTACTTTAACTAAGTCGTAGAAGGTTATGACTTGCTATCTAAAGTATATCTTAAACACACTGTGAAAACTCATTGAAGCTCATTTAATCTTCTATTAAGTACTGTCGCAAAGTTCAAGCCCAAAAGAACCTATTTAATCTGTTTTACGAAATCATAATCATTGAAAGAATATATTGCCAACACAATCAGTTTTGCAATTACTCTTCTCTAGCCAATGGACGAATAATCTTGATCCTGATGAATCAGCATTGAATTTTGCTAAACAACGGCAGGTAACAATACAACAACGTGGTATATACCCAGTAGCAATTCCTGGGTTAATTCTTAATTGTAACCCTTTTATCTGCGATGGAGTTCGGGAAATCAACTTGAAGTGGTACACACACACAGTTTAGTACTGCAGATTGCACGTTTAAGAGGGGTGATAAGCTCTCATGTTGAATCAATGCTATACTGATTGACCATTTTGTTCATCCCTCTCTTCCGAGTTTCGAGAACTATAGGTACGATGTGTAAGGAGTGTGATGCTTTCTTTTGATATCAAGAAAATTATACTTTTCCAAAACCGTCTATGTCAATTGTAACCATTCATCTTAAATTGTAACCCTTTTTGAATTAACATGCATAAGACGAAGAGTTGAATGAATATAAAACCAAATACCTATTAATATCCCCCCTCAATTCATATTAAATAATTTGTGGCATCACAAAAGATCAAACAATAACCACAATTATTACTATACATATGCCGCCTCAGGTGATTCAATCATTTAGCTCAATTACAATTCATAGCCATTCAAATTTATTAAATTTCCATTCGAAATTTCGAATGACGAGATAAGTCTACACTAAATAAACAGTTAAATTCATTGCAACAGGCGTCAGAACGAGTACATAAAAAAATACTTTTGTATCCCCATTTGGTAGCAAATTCAAAAAATTTACAAAAAAAATTTAATGCACAAAAGATCACTGACACAAAATGTCTAAAACCCACAAACTGAGACTTTTGTCGCGTAATTAATTCCAATGGACAAGAGGACGACTTTAACGGCTTCCTAAAACAGTAGAAGTACGTTTATATAAAAAAAAACAACAACCGAACTGAAAAATTAAATTTAAATATGTAATACAAGAAGAAAAAATAAATCTAGGATTGTGGCTGCGTAGCTGACGGTGTCGAAAGATCAAGTCGAAAATCCGATTTAATCCTGCTGACAAACAAGGAAGCTCCTCAACTTGTAATTATTTAGCTTTTGTTTTAAGAATAAGTCTTAGAGCCCACCCACAGCCTCGCTCTCATTATAAAAGCCCCTAACCGACCAACCGACCAACAAAAAACGACAACGACAAAAAGGCGAAAAAGTCCTGATTTGAGTCGGTCGGTGGTGGTGGTATAGTAGTAAGTATACTAGTCAGTTTTCTTTATAAGAAGCCGGAAGATGTCTTCCAAGAAGTTTATGCTACCAGCTTTGCTGTAATTAAGCACCCAGGATTCGGTTTCACGCAGTTGTTATTTTGGAGGAGTCCCCTCTTGTCTTAAGTAAATTACCCCACAATGAGGAATGTAATTAAAAAAGGACGAAAGACGTTGTAAACGATGGCCAATTAACCACTTTAGAGGTCTTTTTTATCAGAGTCGTGGCTATGTAGGCTGTTATAAACTTTTCCCTCTGTTTGCTGATTCCGAGGGTGTTTTTTTGAGTGTCATGTTTTAGGAAAATTAATTAATGTTGGGCAACAATTAGCTTGTTAATGTGTCTGTTAAGGAATTGGAGATGGATGGACAAGGGACACTTGTTTGAATGAATGAACAGATTTGTGTTTTGTTGTCCTTTATTTTGGTTTAATTGCTTTTAATTGGAATTTAATTTATTCTTCTTTTCTTTGGTTTGAAAAGGATTTTTGCTAAAATGATTAGGAAGACGGAAAGATAGACTTAATTTAAACTTGTCGGAGTACACACCACCACCGACCCTATCATCAGTACTTCATATTTGATCCGTGAGTATAGAAATTTAAAGACACACATCTTGAACACAAAAGTTCAAAGCCCTATAACCTACAAGTAATCGGGGCATAGAGATAAAAAAAAACATGATCTCGCTTTGTGATATATTGGTAAAAAGAATCACCTTAAAACAATTAAAGTCCTTGCGCGTTAAATGGCAATGGATCCCTTTGCCAAACCGTGTACAGAACTTCCTATAGTACCGAATCGCACCGGAAACTTGATACAGCAATCGGGGCAAACCACGAAGATAAATTGGCTGCAAAATTACTGTCGGTCTGTGATCCACACATTTCCCTACCCTATCATCTTCGGCAGCAATTGATCGAATACCATGATAGATAATACGGCATGATGGTTTCGCTTAAATTTTCATATTATATTTTTTTCGACAGTGCAATGTGTGTGTAAGCTCGATTAAAAATAAAAATTAATCACTGGCTTAAAGGGGAATATGAGAAATAATTGCGTGAGAATCCAATTTCTCCTCTGGCCTGGTCTGGACTGAGACTGAGACGGAGATTGAAACTGACTGACTGGACGGCACTGGTTTGCCAGGAAGGAGAACATTGCTAGGGCACATTTACACGTTTTCTTCGTTTCATTCACAATATCGTTAGTAATTATGTCGAACAAAAAGTGAGAACGAATTAAAAAACAAAACAACACTCAAAAATTGCCATGCTACGGGGGAAGAGAGATTTAATAGATAGGTCCTGAGAATCAGATGCGGCCGGCTGTTTGAAATCCACTTTTGAATTGCAAGTCTGTTCCCTTAGCAAAGATAATTGAACTACTTATGTTATGTGCGGCGAGCGAGCGAGTGATGCTGTTGAAGTTCCCTCGTCTGCTGAACTGAGTTGGTTGCGGTGGTGGTGGCGATATGGTGGTTTTCATTTTACTTGATTGCATTTGGGATTTGTAGCAAAAGGTAAGTCTTATGAAGTGCTCAAGGCAAACATATTTATTGATACCATGGGTTCACCACAGTTAAACAAAATAAAAAGAAATCAACGAAGAGCAAAAACAGGGCAGTCATTTTATAAATCACACACATGTATTAATATTGCATACTGCATAGCACACGAACTTTTCCTTTTTTTTAATGCAAGGGCTCGTACCATTATTTACTCAAATTAAAAATTGTTTTCGATTAATTAAAAAAAAAATTCTTATCAATTTACTTACGTCATTGGTCATTATCTCTACATGTTTCTTAGACCAGCGCTACCATCAATGAAGTAATGAGAGAGTGTTTCAATTTTGTCTACCAATGTAGCGCAAAATGGTGCATGCTGCGTTCAGCTACGCGAGTTTGTGTCTGAAACCCACAAATCGTTTAGGAAGCTTGTCATTTTAGTGATTTGTCCATTGTCATCCTTTTTGTTGTCGCGGTCTTCAACTAGTAGGTTTAGATGAGCCTTAAAACACTCATCATTCCGGTACTGGATGAGAACACCTTGCACTATTTTGAGGTGCTTAGGTCATGGCAAGATGATGTTTTTGATATGAAGCACTGTAGGCTTCCTCGGATTCTCTTGCTTCTTATACGATCACGCCTTATAACTCCTGCTATCATACGAAGCATCATCATTTCAGCTGTTGTCAATTTGCTTTTATACATCGTTTACATTGTCCAGCACTCCGAACCGTATATAAGCACTGGACGTATAGAGCAGAGAACTCGACCTGGTTCCTTTTTTGATTGAGAACTCTTCGGTAATTTCTGCATTAGCCTTGAGCGTTGTTAATGAATTTCGGTGAACCAATATCCTGAGCATTTCTCCTTCCATATGGCTTAAAAACGAATCCCTGTGCTTGACAGAACGACCGAAATTAGGTTCAAAAGCAGTCTGATATAAATTCCTCGATGCGCGAGTATTACGGTTACATTGTTTAAGGGGAGGAATGTAACTGGCTATTTCCTTTGGGCACTTACCGTAAAAGTAACGATAAAAGAGTGAGATACAATAAACGTTACGCCGGTGTTCGAGTAACGTAAAAGTATCGATGATGTTCCTGTCTCCTATCATTTTGAATGCTCGTCTTTGTATACTGTCCAAGAAGTTCAAGTAAGTTGCTGGAGCACCAGCCCAGAGATGGCAGTTATACTCAAGCTTTGGGCGTATATTACTTTTATAGATAATAGCCAGATCAGAAGGGGAAAAGACTTTTTTGCATCTCCAAGGGAAACCTAAACATCTTGCGGCATTTTTGGCGACGACGACGTTAAGTTTGTGATTATTTCACAAAAGATGGTTTGTGATACACATACCTAGAATCGCAAGCTTAAAGCCTTGCCTTAACGACAGAAGACAGCATTGAGTTTTCGAAGCATTAAATTCTACGCTATTTCTTTATCCCCATTGCTGTCTGTGTCAGAATTTCATGTAGGTACTTATCATATTTAGCCGTTTCAGTTCAACGTCCGAAGAGCAGGGATGTGAATCTGGAAACGAATATGAAAAGCTAAGAGTGCTATTGTCAGCGAAACAAAACGTTTAAGAACACCTCTTTAGAACAATGGCGGGGATACCATCCGGACCAGCGGATTTATGTATGTTGAGATCTTTTAGGACTCTCGCCACAGCTCGAGTACGAAAGAAGATTTGTCCCATAGAATCATTTACGCGTTCCAGAATTGGGGGAGTCATGACACTATCAGACAGCGTAGAGTTGGCGGTGAACTGCCTAACGAATAAGTTAGCTTTCTCGAGAGAGCTAACGAAGGGAGTGTCATTGACAACGAGTTTTGGGACCGCGGAGTTCTGTACCAATGACCAAAAATGTTTACTACCTGTGGGGCATTGTAGTATTTTTTGCCTTAATTTTTGGTCATGCAAAAATTTGGTCCTTTGAGTATGGGCGTTGCAAGCCTTCCAGGCTTGTTTGAATTCTTTGCTTAGATAGGCTGGCTCTAAAACAACGGAAGCTAACCTCATTGACCCTAATATAATAACTGATAATATTAAAATACAAAAAATTTTTGTTTTTAATTTGATTTTATTTTTAATAATTTTCACAAAAATAATTTATAATTTTGGGAGGCGACGCGTTTCGGACTCAGTCCATCATCGGGCGCAAACTTGTCGCGTCGCCTCCCAAAATTAAAAATTATAAATTATTTTTGTGAAAATTATTAAAAATAAAATCAAATTAAAAACAACAATTTTTTTGTATTTTAATATTATCAGTTAAAAACAAAAAAAGGAGACAAAAACCCAAACCAAAATGCTAATATAATAACCTCTTTAAAGCTCACATCAAACCATGATTTCTCTTTGGGTCTGATGCTTTTAACCCTATTCGGGATAAAAGTTCTCATACCCAAAATAATCATTCGGGTGTTGTCTGGCCCGAATTTTGAATCCAAAGAAAGAAATGTGTAAATTAAAATCGCCTCTAATAACGATTTCAGTGTGAGGATGTTAGGTTAGGTTAGGTTAAAGTGGCAGTTGGCTTGGAAGTACAACACACTTAGACCAAAATTAGGTCCGTTGTGATACCACATGGATCAGTTGATTAACCTCCCTCGTTGAACCAGTTATAGATGGAACAGAACATCAAGTGCGGTGGAGGGGGTAGAGCGGAGTGCTCCACCCATACACAGGCAGGCTGTTCGTTGGACTTTGCTGAGTTTGTCACGATTTGTCGCTATGTCGAGCGCAGTCCACTAGACCGTTACTCCGTAAGTAAGGATCGGCCTCATAACCGAGATAAATAGCCAATGTGTGATGAAGGGTTTTAATCCCCATTTGTTACCAATGGCTTTCTTACAAGAAAACAGGGCTACTGTGGCCTTGTTTATTCTTTCTTCAATGTAAGGTTTTGAACTTAATTTCCTATCCAGAATAAGACCTAGGTATTTTGCATGATCTGAAAATTTAAGTGGTACACCGTTTATATGGGGAGGGTCAATATGTGGGATTTTGTATCTCCTGGTGAAGAGGACAAGTTCAGTTTGATGTGGGTTAACGCCCAGTCCACACCAATTTACCCAGTTATTGAGCTTATTTAAAGCGTTTTGTAAGAGTTCTTTAAGGGTATTTGGATGCTTTCCCGTCACTCCGATAGCAACATCGTCCGCATAAGAAAACACTCTATATCCCTCTCTTTCTAGAGTGATTAGTAGTTCATTTATTACTAAGTTCCAGAGGAGAGGTGATAGAACACCGCCTTGCGGCGTACCTCTGCTGACACAGTGAATCACCAAGTTTTGAGTTGATAATGCTGCTTATCAGCATCTGATTTATCAACGTACTAATCGATTCATCTACCTTCAGGGATGTCAATACACGTGCAATTGCAGATGTGTCGACATTGTAAAATGCTCCTTCTATATCTAGGAAGGCAACTAAAGTGTACTCTTTATGATGGAGGAAGTGTTCGATTGTACGTACTTTACAGTGTAGAGCCGTTTCAACCGATTTCCCTTTATTGTAAGCATGCTGAGCTCTTGAAAGGAAGGACTTATCATATTTGTCCTTAAATGGATATCAATCCAACGTTCAAAAGTCTTAAGAAGGAATGATGATTAGCTAATAGGTCTTAGATCTTTGGGATTTACATGGCTGGATTTTCCAGCTTTTGGGATAAAAACAACTTTGACTTGTCTCCATGCCATAGGGATGTACGATAGTTTGAGACATCCCTTGAAGATGTTTTCTAGGATGGGTATTAGAAAACTGGCATTTTCTTGCAGTTCCGCGGGAATCATTCCATCCGGACGTGCAGATTTGTATGGTTCAAAGCTGTTTATAGCCCACTTAATTTTTTCCTTAGTGACTAGACCTCGTGGAGGAGTTAGTACATTGTCGCAAGTAAATGGTGCAATGCTATTGATGATGTTGGAGCTACCAGGGAAATGAACGTCTAGTAGCAAGTTGAGCGATCCTTCGCATGAATTGGTCCAGAGCCCCGATGCATTTTTCAAACAGCTTGGCATCACTGGATTTTTGGAGAGTATTTTACTCAGTCTAGATGCTTCAGAGCAATTATCTACAGAAGTTTCTCCACGACGATCGCTTGGTTTTCTTCAATTCTTTTTTGGTCAGACATGTCTCTAGAAGCTTTTGCTCTGTTGAAGAGTTTTCTGTATTCTTTTCGAAGTGGATCTTTTTACCCCTTACTAGTATAAGGGGACATGCAGTGTCTAGAGCTTTTTTTAGGGCTAAGGTAAGATTATTGACTTTGTCGTCAAGATCTTCATTGTTAGCGGGTCTGACTGAACTATTCAGTATTCTGTCATATTTCGGCCAGTTTGTTCTTTTTAAATTACGAAAGATCGGTTCGCTAGATGGTACATTCATAAAGACCTTCTGGGTTATGGTCTCAAACCCACACCTAATCACGCCTTCCAGCTGCGCCAGAGGGGCAAGGGACTCCATATTGATGATAACGAAAGCATCTCTATATGGTCCCTTTGTCTCTTCTGGTTTCGCAACCTTCCAGTTGTGAGTAGGGAGGGATGGATTTGATAGCCGGATCACCTCCAGGACTTGATCCAGGCCTTCGAAAACGGCCAGAACCGTGGTGCGACAATAGATCACACGATCTCAGACCATCAACTTAATATGGCCTTGATGCCATCCGCCATCGTTTGTGATGGCCGGTGGTCCCGGATTGTCGGACATGATTCCCAGAAATCTGAGGGCCAACTGACAATTGTACAATTCTCGGCAGAGATCATGCCATCCACGTCACTCATCTCGATGATCGCGACTACCAATTTGTCTTTAACCACATCGCTGAATGACATTTTAACCTTGTGTGGGTTAGGAGGAGTGCGGGTGTTTTGCAGTTTGGGGCGTTTTGGCGTTTGAGACAATACCCTCCATAGGCCTTTGTCGCTTAGACGTAGAGTCCTCGCAGATCTTGTTGTTGGCTTTGGCTAAGAAGCCTTTAGCCCATTTTATTTTAGCGCTATGCTGAGAGTCTTCTCCAGCGCCTGGTTTTTCACCAAACGTCTGGAGAATCCTCTTAGCGTTTCGCATGTCCCTGTAGAAGGTCTTAGAGGGTTTGAGCTTCCGTTCGCCCACCCCCCCCCCCCCACTAAACCGCGGAGTTGAAGTTTTGAGAGGTTTACTCTCTGAAGTAGTGCCTGGGCCATACTTCACAACCCCCTTCACAACCTGTTCATCCTTACTCCCGCTGGCGACAACAGAGCTATGGATGTCCATAGCCATATTGGCGTCAGTGGAAGAAGGATGAGCAGCAGACAGCTTTAAAGCCGTACTGCTGGCCGATTCGGACTTTGGCTTTGTTTTTTTTTTTAAGTTATTCATACTTGATCCCATGAGTGGTGGAGAAGGGGTGGTTCATCTGTACAGAGATCCGTATATACAGATAAGGCTAGTTAATCCGGAGGTAGCCAGGTATCCGGCCCTCAGCCAGGCTGATCATCGGCACGGGTCGTGTAACACCTTACATAGATCCAGCCCAATTGGGAGGTAGATATTGGTAGAGGAGAGAGAGGGTAGGGAATCAGATAGTGCAAGCACTGATGAACTACTACTACGTACTGATGAAAAGGATTGATTATAAGCTGTGCTTGCCCAGTTGGATGAGAGAGGAACAATGGAGGGCAACGTTGAATGGTTTTTCACCATTAACGTGGGATGGGTGGGAGAGGAGTTGGTAACAATAGTCAGCTATTCGCTTCCTATGTGGGATAGGAGAGGATTGAGGGACGTAAGCGACCTTTGGTTTCAGGACTCATCTGGAGGTGATTACTCGAGAATCACTGACCCTACTCAACCTCCACAACTCGACAAGTTCGACGCTCAGGTAGAAGCAGTGTGAGAATGCAAGGAAACAATTCTTTGGATGGAGTCAGACAGAGCATCAAATTCGCGAGAGGTTGAGAATCTGTCCAAAGTAAGGCTTTGATAGAGGAAACAATAATGTACGATGTGCCTGTTTACCACCTCTCTCTATTTTATGAGAGAGCACATGCAGAAAACCTAACTCCGAAGAATTCAATTCTTTATTGAGGCTTTTTGAAACACATACATTATTTTTAACAATAATTGCTTAACAGTAATATTATATAGCCGACTTATAACTTATGTCAGGCAAAGCAATTCAAAGAACATTATTATACTTAATAATTTAAACATATTTGTTGGATACTTATTATATTTTGTATATCAAAAGTTATCTTGTACGCTTGCTCCCGGCATACTTTACTTTTTTTTATATATTATTATAACTACTTAAAACTATGACTAGACATACATATGTACTTACATATATTATACAAAAAAAAAAAAAAAAAAAATGGCTAAAGATGCCAAACTAAACCTTATAAATTCAAAAGAAAAAAATAAACAGTTCTTCTCAAACAAAATGAAAATAAATTTAAATAGAAACTGAAATTCTAAAATAACTCCGAAGAACATTTCACCTAATAGACCAAGTGTCTCGTGCCCCTGTGCATAATATATTTTATCTTATATCAATCTGAATTCATAACCCACCGATTGTCACACAAAGTATCAAAAGGAATTTAAATACAAAAAACTTTAATTTTTAAAATCCGTAAAGGCACGCCTGGTTCAAATACCAAACAAATATGTTAAATTAATTTTCATATACAAATTTCCAGAAGAACGTTTGCATGCCAATCAGCACCACAAATGTAAGAAAAATACCTTTCTGTCGAACAATTACTATGTACCCTCTTTTTCTCTCTTAGCAAACATAATAATATCTACAATTTCGAATCAACGCAACAAGTCTTAGATTTTTTGAGATTCTTGTTTTTCCAATTCTTTAGTCCCTTGGCCTGAGAAACGAAAAACAAAACAAATAAAACAATAAGTTTGAAGCATAAGTTAGAGAAGGTGTACCGCAATTGGTCTAATTTAGCCCCTCTCAACGTCACCGTTCGTTCTTCTTGATTATGCTTATTTTAAGATATTCAAGGAGTTAGAACAATCACGTTTTGGTAGTATGTACGAATTTTGACGACGGTACTTGTCACTCTTGATTCGTCTTTATAAGATGTGTACAAGCATATAGTATATGCAAAAGAAAAACAAAAAACGAAACTTCAAGACCAAGAACAAGAACAAACTCAACAAGTATATATTTTACCCAAGCGCTGGAGCTGTGATCGCCAGAGCCACCGACCAACCAACTAACCGACCAAGCACAAAGTCGCAGTGAGCAATTAGTATGCATGGCATAAATGAGAATGTTAATTGTGAACGTGAATAAAATATGCTCAAATTTTAGTGGCCCACTGTGTGATTTTATGAAACTCTGAGTCTAAGAATGTCTTGCCTTAGTTTTGTTTTGTTGTTTTTTGCCTTCATATCATCATCCCTGTATGCGCACTTAAATTAAATTGTCTTTAAAAGATACTTGTAATTGTTATAATTGACGTAGGGTATTGTATATTTTTTTTCAATTTTTTTTTCAAACTAGGACGGCCATTGTCTTCATCAGAAGATAATGGGAGTGAAATTTTCAGTTTACACAATGCATAAAAATGCACCAATTATGGATTGTCAGGCAAAAGAATGATTAACTATTGAAATACTACTTCTTGGTGAAGTACAATAATGTCAGTTCAAATTAAAGTTCGACAACCAAAAGAAGCAGATGCCCAAGCTCGAAAATATATTCCTATATAAAACGCAATTGGTGGATAATGCGGGGGTGAAATGAACTTGCTAAGTTATTGTTAATATTTCACTACCGGGCGCGAGTGCTAACTCCGTTGCTCCGTTTCGGTCGTTGCTCGTTCCGTCGCCAAACAGGTGCCAATGTAAACAGCGGGCCAGGCACAGACACTTTCAATTAAAAAAAAAGTGCCCCAGAAAAAAGGATTTAAAGTCCTTGGAGCCCGCGAAAAGTAGGCCACGCAACATTGCCCCCTTAGGTCGCCAGGCAATCGCCAGTGTAAACAATTGTCTTAACTTTTTTTTTGTTTGAAATTTGTTGAGTGATTGTTGTTTTCATTAGAAATTGGAACTCCGGGGGTATTGGTTCCCAAATCAAAAGGAATTAATATCCGCAAGTGTTTTTGTTTGAGAACTAATACCCGTGAGGGTTAATTCCATGCACTAGATTAGTTTTTACAATTCTCTTTAAGTTGCGGGTGCCGTGCAAGTGCCAAGGGTTTTAGTTAAACTCCAGCCTGTGCCATCTACAAACAGATCTTTTTTTCCAGGAGCAACTGTCACTTGCAAAAAGTGTACAAAATTTTCAACAGTATCTCTTGTCTAGAAAAGAGTTATTCACTTCCGGGAAGTTGGCCGCAATTTGTAGTTTTCTTGTATTTCTATTCCTGAGTCTGCAGTTCATTAAAAAATGGGTGAAATTGGATGTGCTGTTAAATTCACTGACTGTAAAGTAAGCAGTACATGGAACCTAAAATAAGGCTCCAAGTCTATATTTTTGGTTTGCTGTTCTTGAAAACATTAAGCCCTAAATATGAAGTCTTAATTTAAGGAAAAAATCAAGCAACTTGAAATAAAGCTCAAAAATTTGCAACTAATTCGCAGTTGAAGGAAATATAAATTTGAAGTTTCAAAGTACTAAAAAAATCATGACTTCACTGTGAAGTTAGCAGTACATACCGTTTTCTCGGCATAGAAGCTTATGAACTTAAAATAAGGCTCCAAATTCGCAATTCTCCATCAATACTAGGAAAAACTTAAAAATGAAAAAATATTCGAACTCAATTTTTTAACCCCGGCTTTAATTTGGAGCTAGCAGTAATATATGTACACCAATGTCCTAACGCCCCTAAAAAAGAAAATAAAACCCCCAAAAAAAATGTGGATGAGCTTAAAAAAAAACACATATGCCACCAGGCCAGGTAGTTGGTCGTGTGATGGTTGAACTTAACATCACAGCACACGGCCTTATCTTCGACTTGCATCTCATAATGAAATATGAACAAACGATGAAGGAAATTTCAAAACCGGTCGGCTGTTGGTCGTAGATCATCCGTCATTCATAACATTTTCCGTCCATTTAGGTGAGTGAAGAACTACACCTCTGCATCTGCCTACTTACCTGCCTACTATACTGTCAAGTACTTTCCTGCACTGCCATCGCATCGCCACCGGGCCGCGGCTGCCTTAGAGGTGCTGTCTGATGCCACCAGTCATCAGCGCCGCATTCGTCGTCGTCAGTTGTTTTGATTTGAAAACTACCAGCCCGGCCGTTAAAAAAAAGCCCAACATTTGTTTTGTAGCATGGGATAAACGAGTGCTGTGCCGCACCGCGAGTGGATATGGTATAGTTCGCAACATTCCACACTTGTGTTGTTAACCGATTAACGCAAACGATGGGTGTAATTGTTACGCCCTGAACTTTTAACTGTTTTCGGTAGAAAAATGTTCATTATTCGTTTTTTGGTTATGTTACCCAATTTGGATTTGTAGCAGAATAATTGAGGCTTGGATGTCTTAAGTAACTTGTCGACTGTTGTTAACAATTTAATTAATGCGGGAATTATTTAAAAAAATTTCATTTTTTTTTCAGTTTTCAAAACAAGACAGACTTGATGTTATTAAACAAATTAAAAAGAACATGTAACCCACTTTCTCCCATTTAAAATCATCGTTGTTTATATACGCATGTAATTCTGATTATTATAGTAATTCTTTCGAATTAAATTACCTCAAAGTTACTCACATGCTAAAAAGAAGCCGCCTTTACGATGGAATAATGAAGCCAAAACTCATGCTCCATAGCAAACCATTATATTTTGCCTGTACCTTCAAAGAATTTTTTCTCATGCTTTAACCATCCGCAACAAGCGAAAAAATCTTACACTCGCTTACATTGAGCATTAAGCTCTTAGCAATTAGTATTTTTTGTCAGATTAGTGTACATAACTTTTAATGATACGAACCTGATTCCGGGATCTTAGGACCTCATTTTTGAGATTCTTACAAGAAAAAATTATCATATCTCCTAAATCAGTAATATGTCAGAAAAGGACAGATAGTTTCAGAAATTGGTCAGCCATAGATTGTTTTTCAAACTCATCAGCGATTTTTGGAATATTTTCACAAACAACATAACTTCTTAAAGAAAATCTAGGGCTGACCTTTCTATCCTTTATTCTGTCAAAATCTCAAAAATGATGTGCTAGAATCCTGAACCCATCGCTGCTTTAACGCCAGAAAACAAACAAATAAAGTCATCAAGCACATGTAGGTAGGTACTGTTTTAAATTTTAAACCCAACCAAAAAAAGTCTCAAAGCAATTAAGTAAATCCCAGCACAATTATTCGCTTCAAAAAAAAAAAAACGTAAGTTAATGGATCAAATCTCCATCCACAATCATTGTCATTAACAAACACCACCAATGACGTCCAAGGCCTGGAGATCAAGAGTATGAGAAAACCATTGGTGTTAGAAGATTTGCGGCGGGCGTGGCAGTGCGGTGCAGTGCAGTGGCTCGCAACCCCTTCACTGATCACATGAGTAAAATAAATATGGTTAATATGATAAGCCGTTGATGATCCTAATGATGATTAAATATTCAAATGAAGAGGAGTAATAAAGAATTAACCCTTTGAATAAATAATATTCCAAAGATTTTTCAACCCTTTCTGTATTCCTTATACTTCCCACTTTGCATTATGCGGGAGAAGACTTTTTTATTCATTTTTTCGACAACAGTGGATTATGTTCAATGTTTTTTTTTTGTTCCGGTGAGCGGTGGCGGCGGTACTACAGTGGATCTTTTTTTTTGGTTGCCATACCAAAACTACAATAGTTTTCAGTACACAGAAAAATATATCGGTTGTTACGTATATTGATCGGCAAATCGGTGGTTATCAATTGAAAATTGTCATAGTGATGAACAAAATAATAAAAAATTAATATGATATTTTGTTCTTCATATAATCGCGGTTTTAACGCGATCTTCGATATGATTATTGTGAGTGTCAATATGATGAGCACCTCCAATTATTTATTTTTTTCTGGTATGGAATTTTAGAAAATGGACCCATTGTTTGAAGTCCATATACATTTTCATATTTTATTTCGTCCGGTTGAATGACTGACCAATTGAATGATTATTGCAATTACTCAGAAGTTTTTGACGCCCGTAATTTTTTTTTTTATTTCATTATTCTCCAGCATTGTATTAGTAACTTAAAAATTCTTTACAATAAATAAATATAGAGAGAATAGCTATAGTGATATCTTTTATATTAATAAATAATTGAGATGATGCCACACTATACAACAGGTAAAAATAAATAAAAAAAAAATTGTATAACAATAATTGTGAAGAAAAACAGAATTTAAGGCTTTTCATTTACATGTATATAAATATATTTATTGTTTTCATTAACTCAATTTGAAAGGGAATATATTAAGAATTAATAATCACGTTGTTTTACTCGAGAAAATCACCTTTCACGCGCGTTCTTGAAAAAATGCAGCCAAAAAGTGTAGATAATTAAATTATCTATCTTTTTTGTCATAAACAGTCTTTCGATATTGTTAATAATAAAAATGTTACAATTCAACAAACATTTTATATATTGGTCATTTCACGTGAAGTGGACAGGGAATAAAGTGGTGAGTCTTGGAATTGGTTCATTTTTGTGTTACTTATAGTTCCATATGTTCTTAACATAAATTCAGAAGGCTTATGAAATTTGCGGTCTCGTGCTGGAGTTATGTGCATGCAGAAATACTGATAAATTAAATTAAGAAATAGAAAAATAATTTTAATATAAGGTAAGTCAGATGCTCCTTTTATTTATGAATTTTGAACCGGAAATTGATTTTTTTTCTGATAAAAAACCGTAAGTAAACATTTCAAATTAATTTTAAGGACTGTACACTGTACAGTGTATAAACATTTTGATATTTTTTTTTAATTTAAAATTTTTTACTTATATCTTATAGATGTTGCATAACAAGTTTCATTGTGGGATCTCCATTCGTTTAGAAGATACAGCATTTTTAGTGCGAGAAAACCATGCAAAATCAGGTTTTTGCATGGAAAACCTGGATTTTTATAACTCAAATCAATTTCCGGTTTAAAATTCATAAGTAAAAATATGTCAGCGGTAACTAAAGTTGTTTGTTCATTTTAAAAACAGATGATAAGCTCCACAGATGGATCGCATGATGCGAATGTTCCCGAGGCGGCTACTTTAACAATGTTGTTTTTCACAATTTTTGAGCGCTCTTTAGTTAAATAGCATATTAACTAAAAAAAATCCTCCGTTATTAGCTCATGAAAGGGAAATTGTCTATGATCTAATAAGGAAGGATTTTTTGATTTAAGAAGCTCTTTAAGTTAAGAGCACTTTGTTAATGCTACTCCCGATGCAAAAGTTCATACATTGAACCAGCAATTTTTTTTCTATTCTATGTCCAAGAAAAAAAAATGTAAAACAAATATTTGTCTTTGCTCGAGCTTCTGTGTTCCGTATTCAGGGACAACAAAGTAACCCATTTTTCGTCCAAACGCGCCACTGTATTCGAACTCAATAAGTCATCAACAAAAATGTTGTTGTTGATGAGGTTATCGTCGCTTAGTCGCACGCAAATTGTTCACAGTACTTCATATTGTATTATTTGCATCTTTAATGTTTAAAAAATGATTCAAAAGATTTCACCGGCACTAATGAAAAAGGGGTTCGTTCTGAGCAATTAACACGATTGTTTAACCCTTTCTTGGCCTGGGGATGATGATGACACGGTATTACTGAGTTGTTGGCTTGTTATTGGTTGAATGGGTGGCCTTGGCTTGCAAGCAGCTGGTTGTTCTTGTTGGTGATTTAATCCTCTGCTGTTGATGTTTTTTTTTTTTTTTATTTATTTCATAAACATTTCTAGTCATGCGAAGAATGTTTCAGGATTCTTGTGGGTATTGTTTGTTATTATTTTAAATCTAAACGAAGAAAATCAAGCTTGAAACCAATTAAAAGAATGACGGAGCTGGTGTAATGTTGTAATTTGGAATCAACACCTAGATGAGGTATTATTTCCGAAACACGGGGCTGATTTTTGAGGGAAAATTATTTTGTTTGTCTTTGCAGAGTAAATCCTGGAGAGATGATAGCGTATTTTAGAAGATAATGGGGAGTCTACGTGTTGAGAGCTTTGTATATAAACACTATAGTACTATCATGGCGAGTTTTTTTTTCATGTTGCCGGGACCTGTGTGGTGGTGCTTCAAAATTTTAGGTTTAAAATTTGATTTGGGGAGTCTTTAAGTGTCTTAAATTGTTCGTAGGAGCAAGATGAGACTATTATTTGGATTATTGCATCCAAAAAATATCAATAAATTTCGATTAAAGCCTCCACAAGCTCTCCGCAAAAAAAATTGAGTAAGGGTTGCCGGCACACTTTAGATGTCGCCCCATTCGACTTCCACCATGATAGATAGTACTATAGTTTTTATATATAAAAAGGTTGAGAGGACACTATTGATGTTATTTTAAGGATTTTTTTTTCTTAGATTGAATTGGATTGGAACACAAATGTTTGGGACTAGTTTTAGATAAAAAATACGATATATTGACTTTGAGTGGGGAATTTAAATGTTACAAAAAGGCAGTGGATATAAAATTGACCAAAGTACCTTTCCTACCCTCATCGGGCAAGTTTTTTTAAGACTAACAGCCTGTTTTCAACATTTTGAGTTTTGTTTCCTGAGAAAACATTAGTTGAACAGATTTAAAACTAGGCCCTGAGATATAGAGTTTATTCCTTTCTTCCAGATCTATTCTGCTCTTTTTATTTCTACCTATAAATATGCGATTGTTATCTATCATTATTTTAAGTAATTTTTAATCAAAATGCAAATAGCTCACTAAGACTGCATCGTGCTGTCAGTGATTGCCTGTGACAAGGTCTATTTTAAATCGAAATTATTGTTCGACAGACAATGTAAATTTATCGTAAGCTCCCTATATTGGAATGTGAGGAAGTACAATTTTATTAAAAACCCTGCGCACGTATTGAAATATCATGTACGGTATTGTTGGGATCATCTCCTCCGGTCACTTCGCCCTAGGCTCAACCAAATCCCCCATAACTTACAAATTTCGCAACAAAAATTACGATTCATCTTCATCATCTGTTATTTTTAAATGCATGCCAGTGCGTGCAATAACTCTAATTACTTCACATCATCATGTTGATTATGATGTCAGACTGACGAGGATGATGTGCGGGTGGGTGATGTTTGGTTTTTATATGATGATGAGAACGATGCTGTTCATTAAAAACAAAATTTAAAGAAGGGTAGCGCAACCACTTTGTTCTCATAGCCAATGTAATTAATATGAGTGGCTATATATGTAAATCCAAGGGCTGGCTGGTTGATGGTGAGGAGAAAAAGGGTTAATTCGTGTTGAGATTTAATCGCACCATTGCGCCGTCAGGACAAGTTGTTAAGGCGTGCCTTTCGATTTTAATTATAGATAAATTCTATAACTGTCATGTAGATACATTTATTTGTATGATTAACAGGATACCAGCATTATATTTGGCTGTGATTTATCGAAATTATTTAAGATTTGTTTTTGGTCCCAGTCACTGGTCATATTATTGCACGCACTCTAGATTATATGCAAAATCCATTCAATTTTAACTTTTTGCTTAATGTTGTTTATTTCCTATAGTCGGCGCTGGATGTAAGAATATCTCAGCAGTAAATCCCGCTTATCGAAAAAGGCAGTTAAGGTATAAATCACATCTAAGCAAAAAAACACCAAAGTGAGGCTAGAGTCACACAATAACACCTACCATAAAGCGTGCATGCAAGTTCCTTGTTTAATGCCTTTGGAGATCACCGGTGTTATAAAAGATAAGTTAGAAGGGATCAAACAACGAAAATAGGAGCTTGTCAGTGTCGAAAACTTGCGGGCCATTTCGAAAATATTTATTTTTTCGAAAAATGTATTGCTAATACAAAGAGGCACTACCCTATACCTATCATGGAACAATCAGAATTGAAAGGGTCAGAACTATACAAATTCCGGGGGCTGGCAAAATGATGCAACAAATCGGACAAAATTTAAGTTGGAACTATGATTATATAGGTTGTGAGCTAGAAGACGATGAAAAAAAGGCGAATAAACATCTTGGAAACAAAATAGCGAAACATTGGAAACAAGATTCGAAGCGACACAAGATTTTCTACAGAGGAAAAGAATGGCGGAGGAATAGATTGGTAACATCCTGGATACATACAAATCTAGTCACCATTTGATGTCTCTAAAATTGGTGATGCAAGAAAATGAGTGTAATATTATCAGCCCGTATTCTCCCCGAATTGGATGTGAACTACCGGGAAAAGTTGCTTTTTGATGTTGAGATTTCTCATCTACAGTTCATCCTCTAAATTCGTTCCTTTAAGGAATTTAAGAATTTAGAGAACGTATTTTGCTCTCGTCTATAATGGTGCTTGTCCCGATATTTTTGTCTTTGATGCACTAGTGCATCGCATTTTCCCATTATGTGGTCCGGTGCCGTCTCCTCATGAGCATTACAGAATCTGCAAGAAGCACTGCTCAATAGGCCAAGGATGCTGAGATATCTTCTTAGTTTATAATGGCCGATTAGGAGACCCGTTACTCTTCAAAGACTGTTCCTGGTAAGGCTGATGCAGGATAGGAAACGCTCTCGGTTATAATTTTCAGTACATCACAGTGAGAGGGAAAGACAGAGCGTGGGAGGGTATTCCACATTCACGTAGTACATATGGCTAAAGAAGGAATCCCTATATTTGACAGTACGACCGAAATTAGGTTCAAGAGTAAACTAATGAGCCTTCATCGAAGAGGTAGTATTGCGGTTGAATCATTTAAGGAGAGGAATGCAACTGGCTATTTCAATAGAGCACTAACCGTAAGGTAAAGATAAAAGAGTGACAGACAGGAAACGTTACGCCGGTGTTCGAGTGACGTAAAAGTATCGATGATGTTCACAAGAGATGGTTTGTGATACACATACATAGAATCGCAAGCTGATTTGTTTCTTCGATGCAAGTGCCACTTATAGATAATGGCAGGGGGGTAAGTCTCGCTTTAACGACAGAAGGCAGCAATGAGTCTCCGAAGCATTAAATTCTACGCAATTTCTTGATCCCCATTGTACAATACTGTCTAAGTCAGAATTTAATGTAGGTACTTATCGTTCAGTTCCACGTCCGAAGAGCAGGGATGTGAATCTGGAAACGAATATGAAAGCCAAGGGTGCTATTGTCAGCGAAACAATTTATTGGATTAGTATTAACAAACAGTAGATCATTATTGAAAATGACAAAGAGGGTCGGAGACAAAACGGAACCCTGTGGCACACCAGCATTTATGTTGTGTGTTTCAGACTTGAATCCGTCTAATACTATTTGTATAGAACGATTCGAAAGAAAGTTAATAGTCCAACGAAGAAGGATTTCATCGATACCAAAAACACGCATTTCGATAAAAGAGCAGAATGCCAACCTTTATCATATGCTTTGGAAATATCAAGTGTAATAATCTTACTTTCTCCAAAACGATGTAAAAATTTGTTCCACTGTTCGGTGAGATAAACCATCAAAACACCAATGGACCTATTGCTGCGAAATGACCGTATTGCCGGTCATTAAGAACGCTTTCGATCTTCGAGATATTTCTTGTGCTGATAATTTATCAGCGTTTCCATGACCTTGGAAAAAAGGGACGTAAGTGCAATTGGTCAGTAATTTTAGGGTGAAGAAGATTCGCCTTTTTTTGGGATAGGCTGGACAAATGCTGTTTTCCAACTGCTCGGAACAAGCTCAGAAGAACAGGATAGATGAAAAAGCTTACGCTCGGGCTTTGCCAGCGTTTAAGAACACCTCTTTAGAACAATGGCGGGGATACCATCCGGACCAGCGGATTTATGTATGTTGAGATCTTTTAGGACTCTCGCCACAGTTCGAGTACGAAAGAAGATTTGTCCCATAGAATCATTTACGCGTTCCAGAATTGGGGGAGTCATGACACTATCAGACAGCGTAGAGTTGGCGGTGAACTGCCTAACGAATAAGTTAGCTTTCTCGAGAGAGCTAACGAAGGGAGTGTCATTGACAACGAGTTTTGGGACCGCGGAGTTCTGTACCAATGACCAAAAATGTTTACTACCTGTGGGGCATTGTTTGGTCCTTCGAGTATGGGCGTTGCAGGCCTTCCAGGCTTGTTTGAATTTTTTGCTCAGATGGGCTGGCTCTAAAACATCTAACTAACCTCTCTGACCCTAATAACCTCTTTACAGCTCGCATCGAACCATGATTTCTCTTTGGGTCTGATGCTTTTAACCCTATTCGGGATAAATGTTCTCATACCCAAAATAATCATTCGGGTGTTGTCTGGTACGAATGTTGAATCCAAGAAGAATTGTCTAAATTAAAATCGCCCGTAATAACGATGTCAGTGTGAGGATGCAAGGAAACAATTCTTTGGATGGAGTCAGATAGAGCATCAAATTCGCGAGAGGTTGAGACTCTGTCCAAATAAGGGCTTCGATAGAGGAAACAATAATGAATGATGTGCCTGTTTACCGAGAATTTGAACCACAGGAAGTTTAACAAGGGGTTGGTAATAGGACCTTTTTGTGGTTGAAATTGGTAAGCAACATCGTGTTAACATCGTTACGTAGACGCCGGCGCCGCGCCGTCTACCACCATTGTGGGGGAGGAATAATGGCACTAAGTTATACCGATGAATTTGAAATTCAGCAGGATCAGTATTTTCACATACTTGGGTTTCACTTGGTGCCAAAACAGCTGGCCTGTTTGTAACAGAATGGGCGTACAAAGAAATATACAATATTACAATAGTCAACTATGAAATTTCCAATCATTGTGACTAAAAACAGACGAAATCTGAGAGAAAAACTGAATATGATTATAAAATTCTTTTCAATACTCAACACTACTAGTGTTATGCCTTAGCAGTGATGTGAATTGATCCGAACCCTAACAGTCAAAACAGTATTTTCTATGCATTTGCTATTGTTCGCTCAGCAAGTACATCAATTGAGAGAGCTTAGATAAGCTTAACATCTGCACGTTGGGGAGGAAAATAAAGGAATACTAACTGTGCTTGTGGGTGCATTCTTTTTGTTAGTATTTGTTGTTGTTTTTTAGCGGCACTGCTTTTTTTTTTGAAGATTTGTTTTTTTTTGTGTGTTGATTTTTCTTTGAGTATATTTTGTCTTATTTATTGTTGAGGGCTTTATTTTTGATGGGGACACTAAGTGATAGAAAATGAGACAGTCGATTGGGGCGACAAAAACGCACAGACACATCACACACGAAGGTATGTTGACGAGAAAGGGTCCTTTCTTGTCAACCTGCAGCGACATACTATGTTCTCATTGCTCCGGTTATATATATGCATGCAAGTCTTTGCAAATTTTCTAGTTTTTTTCTTAGTGGTTGTTAATTTGGTTCTTTTGTGCCATGCAACAACCCCATTTGTAATGATGGGTTTTACCATCATGGTGTACATCCATCTGAGGCTATTTGGTTTGCATCCCCATGATTTTCCTGCAATTCTTTTACAAATCATCAGTGCTTATGTGGCTTTTCCAACAGTTATTCGACATGTTTATTCCAAAGGAGTTTGCTATCTAGTGTAATGCCTAAATACTTGACCTCTTTTTGGGTGTCATTAATTCCCCAGCCAACCGTATTGGTTTCATATGTGGTAAAAATCTTTTCATGGTAAATGGTATTATTGCAGTCTTCGTGGGTTTGATGTTCAAACCCACTGAAGTACGCCATTTCTTAGTTACAGTCAATCCTCTCTGTATTATGTCCCAAAGAGTTTCTTCAAACTTCCCCAAGGCAGTTATTACAATGTTATCGGCAAAAACAATACAGCGTATACCTTCTAGTAATTCATCCACTACAAGACACTACAGTAAGGGTGATAGTACCCCTTCCTGAGGACAACTTCTTGTTGTGATTACTTTCTGAACATTTTTTCCTGCGTCCGCCGTTCTTTTACTTAGCATTCATTCTACCTTTTCATGTTGATAGGAACCGCCTTCCTACAAAGAGCCCTGTCAACAGCTTCATGTGATTTGTTGTCAAAGGCTTCTCCTATATCAAGGAAGGCACAAATGGTAGTTTCCTTTCCATCTAAAGTGTTAATAAGTACATACAGAGCGGTTTCAGTGGATCTTCCGGCTCTTTAAGCATGCTGGTGGTGATTTAGAAGCCTGCTTATTAAAACTTCTGCATTTATGAAGTTATCAATTACCTTTTCCAAAGTTTTCAGTAAAAAAGATTTTAAGTTAACTGGCCTAATGACTCAGGATGGGTTGTAACTTTTTTCCCAACTTTGGGGATAAAAATTACCTTTGTTCTTCTCCATAGACTTGGTATGTACCCAAGTGCAATGCTACTTCGCAGCAATTTTGTAATATATGTAAGGCATTAATTCCTCCCTTATTTTTTTGTAGAAGGATGATGAAGGTACTTATCGCCCATTTAATCCTATTGCCTGTGAAAATAGTCGAAGCTATCTGTCAGTCTATCCGGTTTGTCTTGAGAGGTGTTATCTCTATCAAGCTATCTACCATTGGTAAATTACGCGGAAAATGAGTGTTAAGTTTGGTTTCTTAGGGTTCCTGCTAGACGTATTCTATGTGAGCAAGTTGTCTAAGGTAAACTCTATTATTCTATGGTCAGACATAGACGGTTCGTTGGAGACTCTCCAGTCCCTAGTCAAGCTATCTACATTCGGGCTTCCAAACTTTAAGTCCAAGACTTCTTTTCTTACTCCATTTACAAAGGCAGGTGTGTTCCCTAAGTTATAAATATCTAGGTTTTTCTCGATGATAAAGTCTTAAAGGTACTCACCTCTTTGAATTGTATCGGTATTACCCCCGGTTGTATGATTATTTGAGTCGCATCCGACCAACAACGGTAGCCCTTTGCTGCAGCAGTAGTCCGCTAGATTTCTTATTTCGGTTGGTGGAATGTTCTCTTCATTACCGTTGAAGTATGCTGCTGCTACCACCATTGTGTTGAAATTGCCCTCGTTGTCAATTTGGGCTTGGATTGGCACCAGGTCCCGCGTCATAAATTCTGAAAGACATAATTTTTATATTATTTCTTATTTTTATGCATGCTGGGGGCGATTCGCTTCTTGTATCTCAAGTTAATTTAGAGTTCTTACCAGATTAGAGGCCCCCTGTAAATCCAGGGTTCTTGGATCAGTACTAGTCCCAGGTCATCAGCTGTAAATTTTTGCGTTATAACAGCTGATGCTGCTTTTGCATGGTGCAAATTTACCTGGGCTAGTCTGATGCTGATCGCGCGTCCAGTCACAGTCTGTTTAACAGGGCTGGTGCCCCTAATCTGCAAGCAGATTATCTTTCTCCTCATTCGTATGAAGCGTATGAAGAGTGGTCGATGCCCTCCATTTCTTCGTCCGTCTGACTAGACACATCCATTGCCAGTTGCTATTGCTGGCTTTGGAGCATTGTGGGATTGGGACTTACCGGGATGGTTGGATGGGTTTGGTAGCTACCGGGATTTTGATTGGTTTGGAAGTTACAGAGGTTTGGGTAGAATCGGATGGTTCAGAGGTTAGGATAGGTTGGGTTGTTTGGGTATAGGAGTGGCGAGTAGGTTAGAGCTCGTAGAGCTGGACGTGGTGGGGATGAGAAGATTGGAAGGATGGGTTTTGGTTGCAGTGACTTGAAATGCCGTAAGTTTCGGAGTCCCGTGACTGAGATCCTGCCGAACTTATGGGGAAGCTGGTGGTCTGCTTTCACTACTGCCTTTACTTTGTCGAAACGTTGGGAAAGCTAATGTAACTTGATTGTTTCATTGCCAAAATTACAGCGACCAAAAAAGCCGAAGGAAAACTACATTTCCACTTTACTTTACTTTGCAAGAAGGATAGTATTTTTGTTTTTTTTTTGTTATCTGTGATTCGAGAAATAAAATAATTTAGAGAAGCTTAAGGTGTTATTTCCTTTCTTGTTGCATACAAAATTTAGCATTTTTATCCTAATACTCGGAACATTTATTGTAGGAACGCCTTTCAAAATTAAGCCTGGTTAGGTAGGGCTACCCTTACAGCTTCTTTAAGTTTGTGTGTGTTTATTGTTGTTTGAGTCAAAGGATCAATATTTAAGATCGTCAAGACAAAAGGAAATTATAAAATAAAGTTCTTTAATGAGGATTTGATTACTATGATTGAGTAATCACTTTTTTTTAACTTTAATTATAATCGTCCTTCCTGGTAAAGAAATTGTCGTGCAGTAAAGTAAAATAAATGTTTATGTTTCCTTATGTAATCTTATTTATTCAAATATCAATAAAAAAAAACATGCACAGGATCAAAATAATATTTTTTGTCGTCAAGCTATCAGCCTGATGGCTCTGTAAGTTTATTTTCAGGGGATGTCGACGGTGACGTGAAGATTCGAAGGCGATGTTAAAAAAAGGTGAGTCATTTTAAAATTAACATGCCAGTCCGCAGACCCAGTGAAGTCAGTGCTGAACGCACTTTGTATCCAACACGGGAGTGGGTCATAATCCTGTTTGTCAAAATACTGTATGACAAAATACTGTTTGGTCAAAATACTGTAAGATCATAATCCTGTATGTCATTATACTGTAAACACAAAATCCTGTACGTCAAAATACTGTATGAGCAAAATACTGACTTGCAAAATCCTGTTTTGTAAAATCCTGTACGGCAAAATACTGTATTTTCATACTGTATTTTTTTTAAGAAATTTCCGTTAAAAATACGCATAATACTATGTTTTGAATATCAATTGTGTTTCGTTTATTAACATTATTCAAATATAATTTATAACAGTTAGAAAGTAAATAATTCCTTAGAAAATTAACAAATAAAAAAATAATTCTACAAATACATAAGGGTATGTCATAATGCATATTTTAGCCAAAAATCACTTTTGAAGATTTAAACTTTAGGGGGTTTAGGACGCTTAGCTTAGCCACAAATCACGTTTAAATATAAAAATCGGTTTATATTATTATGACACATTTCTTATTTGCGCGGCTAAAATAATGTGCATTCAAATGTATGACAAGTAAGTTGGTATAGTTCATTCATGAAATCAAATTATGTTTTCACAAAAAAAGAGAAGAAGAAAAATTGAAAAGAGAAAGTAAGAAAGAGAAAGCAAACAATTACGACTTGAGAGAACTCAAGAAATCATTTTTGAGGGAAAATGAAGTGAACGAAAAAGAAGTAAATAAGTGTAGAATTTTGTTTTCTCCCTTTTTCTCTTAGCTCCTAATTAGGTACCTACCTACATATATTTATCAACAATAAGCTTGCTTTTTTTTAAGTTTGATATTTTATTATCGATTATCAAAGTTCTGAAAAAAACTAAACGATATTTCTTATACAGTCTTTTTTACAGTATTTTGACTTACAGTATTTTGAAATACAGTATTTTGACCAACCAGGATTTTGCAATACAGGATTTTGACATACAGTATTTTGCTCATACAGTATTTTGCACATACAGGATTTTGACATACAGTATTTTGGCATACAGGATTTTGAATACAGGATTTTAGCACATACAGGATTTCGACCCCAACCCATCCAACACTAGCCCATTACAATGTAAACTACTTCTCCTCTAGAAGAGTTGCTCGTTGACATCCCACACGCATTCATTCAACTTGGCAACCTAATCATCACTCTCCAGATGCCGAAAGGGTTCCAATGACATTGACGTTACACTTCTAGCAACCTCGTTCTGATAGAACACGCAATCAACATTGTTGTGTAACCAGCGCTTTTCATCCCGAACTGGACCGGAATTCGGATTAGCCTCGAGAAGAGAAATCACAACCATCATCAGGCTGTGATCACTCAGCTCTCAAAATGGACCAGTTCAACCCAAAACTCCGAAATATTACCCAGGGTAACGTCAACGTCACTCTGGCCATTCGGACCATCAAAGATGAAGAGGTCGCTAGGCTCATTGAGAAAAACCATGTGGTTAGCGGCAATAAATTCGATTAGCAACTCGCCCCTGCCAGCACTGTAAGTCTCAAAACCACGTTCTGTTGTCTCACTGAACAACGCAGGGGAAGTTGCATTAGTGTTAATACCAACAATCGCAGGAACATTCCCAACCAGCTGAAGCAACCTACCAAGGAATACTTAAAATCAAGGCTAAAGGCTCCCATTCACTGACGCTTACGCACAGTGTAAGCGTTGTTCACAATAACAGCAGCACCACCCCTGTCATCTGTGAACGACCGCATCCCACCAGACAGGCCCCTCACATTATCCTTCGATAAGATAAGGTTCCTGCAGAGAGCAAAGCTACGCTGCGCCTCACACATCGACTGTCCCAAATCATATTGTAAAGAACTACTTTTGAATTATAATCATGTCAATTACAGAATCCGCAAAACTCGATCCGCAGTTAGAGCTCTGTTTCCCACCTATTCATTTATCGTGAGAAGAAAAGAGAACAGTACACTGTGAATCATTGCGGATCGAGTTTTGCGGATTCTGTAATAGACATGAATGTAACGACTTTTACATTGGAACTATATCGATTCTCGAATGCGATGACAACGCCATCGTCATTAGAACAACTTGCTGGGAGCTTTGAATGAGCTTTGAGTGAGCTTTTTCGAACATTGGTAAATGTCAAAGTCCGAAAGGGGAATTATTCCGTCTATCCTTTGTATATAAAAACTATAGTACTATCATGGTGGAAGTCGAATGGGGCGACATCTAAGGTATACCTGAAACCCTTACTCTTTTTTTTTTGCGGAGAGCTTATGGAGGTTTTAATCGATATTTATTGATATTTTTTGGATGCAATAATCCAAAAAATAGTCTCCTCTTGCCCCTACCACCAATTTCCGACGCTTAAAGACTCCCAAAATCGAATTTTACACCTCAAATTTTGCAGCGCCACCACAAGGGTCCGCGCAACCCTAAAAAAACTCGCCATGATAGTATTTAATTTATATATACAAAGGTCTATCTGTCAGAATTAAAAGATCAAGATACAGGTTCCAGAGCTTTATATTGCTTTCGAGATTAGACCAGAACCAGATGTTTCTCTATATAAGCTAGCACCCCAAACTCCCATGAACAAACAGCCTCCGAAGTACTAGTACCGAATGGCACACTAACAACAACACTATTCACAACACCTTTAGCCTCAAAGCAATCGAAAAGAAAACAATTTCTCAGAAAATTCGAGAAGATGCGGTAGGATCTCAATGAGACAAAACCGTATATGGACGGTCTTGCCCCTATGCGGTCTTGCCCCAATGATTTCAGTAGCTTACGGGATAATTTTTTTCCTAATATGTTTATTTTTTGAATGTTTTCTAGTCAAAAATGGTACGAAATTACATTCGGAAAACAACGCCGCAGTCTTGGCAAGAATCACACATGAAATGTGAACTTGATGCAGTTCTTAAAAATGATTTTTGTTCTTAAAAATGATATTGATTTTTTAAAACATTCGAATCCAACAAAGGAAAACACGGTTTTATTATTACTAGACGGTCATTCAACACATACCAAAAACCTGAAATTCATAAACAAGGCTCGACAGAAAAATGTTTTTGTTCTATGCTTGTTGCATTGTACCTATGCATTGTTTGCATCGAATGCAACCCCTCGACGTTGGATTTATGGCACCTTTACGTCAATATTATTCGTCGGAAGTCAAAAAATTGATGTGAACAAATTCACCATCAATGGTTACTGGGTATCAAGTTTCTGAACTATTCGGTGTTGCTTACATGAAATCTGCCATCATCCCGACAGCAGTTAACGCATTCAAAAAGACTGGAATTTATCCATTAAACAGTGAAGTGTTTGAGGACTGGATGTTTGAACCAGCAGAAACCACCAACACGCCTTTGTCTGAAGAACAATCTTCCACAAAAGTAGCTGAAGAGCTTGTCACAAATTCCCCATCACAAGAAGTTTAAGAAGCCCTTAGAAGGGCACTTTCAATTGAACCGCCTGCAACGACAATAATTTCTACTCAAAAAAACTATGTTAACACGGACTTCGTCGATGCTTTAGCTGCTTTAGACAACACTTCATCAACATCAACAGCCTTCATTTTATCTTCTCCAAAGGAGGTTGTTAAGATACCTTTTGGGAAGAGAGTTTCTTCGCAGAGAAGGACAAGTAGGGGAAAAACGGCAATATTAACAAGTTCAGCATATAAATCTGAGCTGCAAGCTCTAATTGCTGCTACCAAAGATAAAAAAAAGCAAGTCACCATAAAAACCGCCAAAAAAGTTAAGCGACAGGCTACAAAGACTGTTGCCGAAAGTGAGGATGAGGATATTAGTGTTGCAGATTGCAATTGCATCTTCTGTTTGGAGATTTTTTTTAAATCAAACCCAACTGATGGCTGGATAAAATGCATCATGTATTCTGGTGGGCTCACGAAGCTTGTGCTGGAATCGGAGAAGATGTCACATTTGTGACTTTTGCAAACAGTAACTTCCATTTTAAATTTAAAAACGGTCTTGCCCCCAACAAAATTTGGTAGGGCGATCTTGATCCCATATCGGGCCAATATAGAGCTGCCATTTTTCAAGAGACCCGATTGTTGTTTTATTGTTTTATTAACCGCAGAAGCAATAACTGTTAGTTTTTTTAAAGTTTGCATTGTTTATAGAAAAGAAAGGTTAGGCATGTTATTCCACAACAAAAAATTTTCAACTTCGTCTACTGGCGGGTATTTAAATAACTGCTTTTTGTTGACACAATTTTGATCAACAGCATTGATAAATTGTTATTATTTTTCTAATATTCCTTGAATATAGTTGTTGTTTTTTCTCTTTAGTAATGTAATAACATTAAAAACCAAGTGGGAACGCTGAAATCGAACAAAGAAACTTTTTCTTGCTTATGAGCCAAAATGGCTCAACGGATTAATTTCTTTTAAAAAATTTTCTTCATCTATTAGGTGTCCATCGCTGTTTGTTTTTTGATACATGCAGTGAATAAAAAACAAACGCAAACGAACTGCGGAATTAAGAAATACGATTCCTACAAATGAGCTTGTTTATGCTGCTCAAATGAGTTTACGGGCATCGGGTCAAAAGCAAGCAACAGATTTGGTAGAAGATGCAACAACTTCTCAAAGTTTCTTTCGAAAGCAAAAAAGTTTTGAAGAACCACGAAAGGTGTCATTGTCATAATGATTGAAGCAAAATTATCAGTACAACATTATAAGAACTTTTGACAATAATGTTTTCCCTTCTTATAAAGAGGTTCAAAAAGAAAAGAAAAATACAACAACTTCCATTTACGGAAAAATTCTGTGGAAAAACCCCTGTCCTGTCCCTGTGAAACGATATTATCAATGATTGATGGCAAGCTTTGCAACAATCTATCCGACACTAAATCTTCCATGAGGTGTTATTTATGCAATGCTACATGTAAAGAGTTCAACAACGTAGACAAAATGATTCAATTGCCTGTACCGGAACAATATTTGTCATTTGGCCTGTCTGTTTTACATGCATGGATTCGACTTTTTGAATACCTTCTGCATGTTGCATATAAGCTGCCAGTTCAGGAGTGGAAAGCAATGAAAACAACAGAAGTTGCCGTCAAGGAAAATAAAAAACGGACTCAAAGAGAATTTAAATAAAAACTTGGCTTGATTGTTGATCATCCTAAACCGGGTTACGGAAATACCAACTAAGGAAATGTTGCGAGGAGATTTTTTGAAAAAAGTAACTTATGCGCCACCATCACAGGAATCGATGAACTTTTAATTCAAAAGTTTAATAAAATTTTGCAATGCCTTTCAAGTGGTTATAAGCTCAACTATGAAAAATTCAAAAGCTATTGTGAAGATACCGCTCAATATTTCATTACTCTGTATCCGTGCTACTATTTGAGTACAACAGGGCACAAAGTTATAGTTCATGGCCATTTAATTGCTTCTACTTGCCTTTTACCGATTAGGCAGTTAAGTGAAGAAGAAGAAAGATTTTAAAATATTCAGAGTGCAATTCAGCCAAAAAACTTCAAGAAAAGACAATTTAACAATTCGAATCAACACGGCTGCACCACGCAATGAAAACACCAGTAACACCTTTGGATATGCGTTAGGACTCGCCCTGGAACCGCTCGATCCAGGAAGAGTAAGTCCTGGAGCCAGTATGCTGGGCGTAAATGAGAAGTGGACACCCTTTAAGAACACTGTCATTAGTACTGCCAACTCCATCTTAGGCAGCAGTCGTAGAAGTCGGAAAGACTGGTTTGATGATGAATGCAAGCTAGCGACTGAACGTAAGAATTTTGCGTAACGAGCAATGCAACAATCTCATAGAACGCGGGCACGCGAAGATGAATATAAAGAGCTCAGAAGAATAGAAAAACGGCTTCACAGACAGAAAAAATCAGCCTGGGAAAAGAACATGATCTGAGAGTTAGTAAGAAGCCGAGAGCGAGGTCCGAACCAGGCGCGGAAGTTCTACCAATCCGCCTTACATCAAGCAATTTATGATATTCTAGTGCACGTATGGGAGCAGGAAGAAATGCCAGAAGACTGGCGAAAAGGTATAATTTGCCCCATACATAAGAAAGGAGATGTCACAACGTGAAGCAATTATAGAGGTATCACGTTGTTGAGCACCGCCTATAAGATACTCTCCTCTATCCTATAAGAACGGATAGCTAAAACCATAATCGGCCAATATCAGTGTGGTTACATTCCAGGCAAATCAAAAACTGATCAGATCTTTACCCTGTCAAGAATTTAACATCCCAACATATCATCTGTTTATAGACTTCAAGGCCGCCTATGATAGCATAGCCAGGGTAGAACTTTACAAAGCCATGAGAGAATTCGGCATCTCAAATAAATTGACACGACTTTGTAGGATGACCATGACCAACGTAACAAGCCAAGTAAAAATAGCCGGATTGCTATCCAGACCAATCAATATCTTTAATGGACTCCGACAAGGGGATGGTTTGGCCTGCCTCCTCTTCAACCTGGCGTTGGAGAAAGCAATATGGGGCTGCACCTTAGTGAAGGTAAAACAAAGTACATGGTGGCGTAAAATGCAAGAAGAACAGTTGGTCAAACAATCAAGGTAGCGGAGCACGAATTTGAAGTGGTGCAATCCTTTAAATACCTTGGGTCAATAGTAGCAGCCGATAATAATATAGAAGAAGAAATACGCGGGCGGCTGCTCAATTCCAACAAAGCCTAGTACAGTCTGTCAAAGCTCTTCAAATCCAGAAATCTCACCATAACTTCAAAACTGCTGCTGCACAGGACCATGGTCCTGCCAGTACTCACGTATGGATCCGAGACTTGGGTGCTTAGCAAAAGACACTCTGACCTCTTAGCCGCGTTCGAGAGAAAAGTCTTAAGGAGAATTGTTGGCCCCATATGTGAGGAAGGACGATTTCGGAGACGGTATAATCATGAATTGTATACGCAATCTACCTTGAAGCAGACATAGTGACAAAAATTAAGCTCGGTAGACTCCGGTGGGCAGTGCACCTAGCTCGCATGAGTGAAGAGGAACCGGCTTGGAAAGTCCTTTGTGGTACATTCTATAGTAGACGGCAGCGTGGTAGACCATGCTTGCGCTGAAGAGATGGCGTAGACGAGGACGCCCGAAGATATAGGTAGGGATAGGTGGAGAGACTTGTTGAAGCAGGCCAGGACCGGACCCCTGTTGTCTAGCCGATGATGATGATGATGAAATAAAAAAGAATACAAATCATAAAAACCGTTATAAGTCAAAAACGAAGTGAAAACAAGACAATGAGTGTTTAAGTGTTTCAACTTCAAATAACCTCAGGATCTTATGTTTTCCTTCAGTGGCTTCATAGAAAAATAATTCTTTAAGAAATTAATTAACTTTTATTGATTATACATGTATTTTCAGATTCAACAAAAATTCTTAAATAGTGAGATACTATTCAATCTTGTGCTTTGATTAAACCAACAAAAATAAAAATAATTATTCCAAAAAAAAGGTATATTAACTTTCCAACATTTTTTGAATCTATACCAAATATTTTATTTATGTATGTCTGCAGCCTTTTCAACAGCTCCAACTTATTCCTAAATAATTGTCAACCAATTTATTACAATTTCACTCAGAGCTTATTTTAGACCGGAAACAAATCATTACTGCTTGAAAATCATTAAACTTAAAAACACAAAAGAATAAAAAAAAAAGTTATGACGTTGGACCTGAGAAGCCCAGAATTGAAAAACTTAATCAACCCGCGCAAGCCTATAACGAGTAGAGAGGTGTGTATTGTGTATTGTGTATACCTACCTCGTTCATCCAGCAGTCACATCCTAAAAAGTTCGGCCCGACTGAAGAAAGAAAAGCAGCAATAATTAGTAGTATTTGCCGGGGTTCACAACTATAATTGTTCAACTTCCATCAACCATCACATAAAATTATCGAAAATTTGACATTAACGATAATAACTCAGTGGCGTAGAATGCCAAAGGTTGTGAGGGGAATGTGGAACATCATACGATTTGAAAACTTGCTGCATGGACTTTGCATATGAAATCTATAGTACTCTTATGAGCACGTTCCACACAGCTGTGTTTTGTGGTCGTTTGAGGGCGCAATTGTATATAAACAGAAACAGGAACCAGAAAATTTGTTATGTGCATTGTATATAAATTTGCATAGTAATCTCATGAACACGTTCCACACGTCGGCCACCTAGCGATCACACTACTTACTAATTTTTTGGTTGCTGTTTATGTGTATATATAAGTCCGCCCTCAAACGACCACACCACACCACACAACACAAAAACCACCTTGATGATAGTACTATAGCTTCTATATACAATGGTTATGTGTATGATCGCTGGGGGGCCGACGCGACGTGTGGAACGTTTTCATGAGAGTACTATGCAAATTTATATATTTACAATGCATATGGACAAAGGTAATTTTACAAAACATTCTCTGCATTTGGTTTCTGTAGATAGCTGATAATATGACCCAAATGTTAGTGGCGACTTAGCTCTCAGTTAGTTAATCCTGCAAAGAATTTAAACTAGAGTTACCTCAGAAATTGTTTTTCAGTAGAAGAATAATTTAAACCGTCAATTGTCAAAAATCTATCGAAATCTAAGGCCGACACTTCCATAGTGTATCACGCTTGAACTCATATCATATCATCATATCCATAGGGACAAATGTGTGTTCACCATCTGTCACTTGTTTGACAATAATTTTACTTTTTGCCTTTTTCTTTTTTTATTGACTTAAAATGTAAGAAAATCAAAGCTTCACTTTTTAAGGTTTTCTAGTTCTCGAAAATGATTTTAGGTCTTACGCAAAACTACTTTCTACGCTACGCCACTGCCGACATTGGCAGAGTAGAGTGTGTAGTGGACGTGTTTGTACAGACTTGTCCGCGCCTCAGATGCTCTAATATGTTATTACAAAAAATATAAATTTAAAAAAATTAAGAAGGTAACAAGGCATCCAATGATTATGATTTTTTTAATTTAGTTGTTATTCCTCTTTCTGATAATTTTTTATCAAATATAAGAAATTGTTACGTGAGAGCGCACATTAAACACGATTCTCTCCTTTCCGCCCCACCTCTCAGAGGTTCACCAAGTTCAATTTAAACAACAAAACAAAAATATAACAGTTTTTCGAGATACTCCGCCAATTAAAATCAAATTTTCATCACCTCAGCTCCGCTCGGCTTCGAAACAAACGGTAACAACAATAAAAAAAAGAGTGGAATGAACTATATATTATAGAAGATGTTTCGTGTACACCGCACCGGGACGGCATGCAGTGGCAACATCACTCGGCGGCGGGCAATGGTGCTGAAAGTTGTGCTCGAGCGGTACTCCTCAAGCTCAATGCCCACAGTGACAAAAAGGTGTGTTTAAGTAAAGAAGAGTAGGTTACTTTTTTGAAACTAAGCAAAGCTAGCAAATCTCAAGCCATTAACAGAAAAGTAGTTACTGTTTTCGGTTTTTTTTTTTTTTTTTTTCTTTATTTGTGTTTGGGTGTTAACTAGAGTTTTGTTTCCTCATCATGATATTGACTTTTGTCGCCTAACCTCTAAAGACTAAGATCCACATTAGTCCAGTTAAAAGAGCTTGAAAAAGGTTACTTTTAAGATGTTGTTTGAGACGGTTGGTATTTATATCAACAAAGAACTCAAAACTACATAATGGTTACCGCTTCTCTTAAAAAAAGAAGCTTTTTTGAATGCATATTAGAGCAAACAAATAGTCTGGCAGCTTGTAGAAAACAATTCTCTTCAAATATGATTCGAGAAGTATTTTTGTACAATCACACCAAAAAAAAACACATATTGAGCTACTTTGACATGGAATCTTATTAAAAGCGAACATTTGAATTTTCCATTGCAAATTAACACAAAGGTGAATGTTCTGCTGCGAAAAAACTTTGAAAAAATTATAAAACTAGATGTCAAACTAATAATCTAATAAAAAATAAATCAAATAAATAAATTATTATTTTTCCAGGCGGCAATTTTTATTTTGTCGGTAAGATTTTTCCTATTATTTGTGGAATACTAATTTTTCAATAAAAATTAATATAATAAGATAAATTTATCTCACAAAATTGATGCAGAAAGCGAAGAAATAAACCTCATAAAGTTTCGAGAAGTAATTTGTGACGTTTAGTTGTGACAGCTGATTATTTCTCACATTTATGCAAGAATTTTTATGGGATGCTCGTAACGTAAAGCGGAAAATTATATCTTTTGCAAAGCGGAAAATTATCTCGTTGCATGAAAACCCTTAATTTCAATTTGAATAATTTTTCGCAAACGTGAAATTCACCTTTCGGCGGACACCTTCAATTTTTAATGATATATCTCGTTTTTTTTTGGTTCTACAGTAAAACAATCAAGACAAAAATTGTAGAGAATTAAATTTTGTATCTATCATGTTAACAAACATTTTCGATACTGTTAAGAATAAGTGAACAAAGTTAAAAAAATTATTTTGGATTTTATAAAAATACTTCCAATATCATACTTTTCACTCAAAAAATGTTACTGGAAATGTGCCGAATTTTAATTATTTTTTAGCGGGTGTCAAAGGGGCGAGTAGGACCTAACTTTGTTTTAACTATGTTTTTCATATACAAAGAACCTAAGCCTCCAAATCAGGGTGTAAGACTGTCGTTTTTTTTAATTTCATGGGCAACCCTTCGATCAACAAAAATGCATCCATTCACAGAAATAGTTAATTTTGTATTGGTTAAAATATCTCTATATACTGTACTGCAATACTCTGTCAGTTGCGCCTTGCGATCGTCATTAAAATTGAAAGGCAGATGCACGCACAAACAGAAAAAGCCATTTATCAAATAAGCACCTAGTTATGATAATTGGCAGAGCACGGATTCATCAACACCTCTATCAGTAGGTACCTATAGATACATATACCGTCAGCAAAATAAATGTTGCTGTTGAAATTTGGTATTATTTTTAAATGGATTGAAGAATAAATAATGACACAAGTTATTATTAAATGGATTTGCCGAAGCAGAAAATGATGTGAGAATTATGTTATCGTCGACCGAATAGTTTATAAAATATGAATAAAAAAATGTTATAGAAAATTTACCATTATTAAAAGAGAAGATAGATATTATCTTTCCCTTCTCAAGTAAATTAAAAAATGGTTGAACAGATTAAAGTAGGTGTGTTATTTTTCAACGTTTTGGGATCTTCGAATGCTAGATACTTATTAGATATTACATATTTTTTGGTATTTTTTAAAATTCATGATTTTAGTTATTTAATGTAAGTTTATTAAAAATTAATTTGGTGGCACGATAGTGACAGTCCATGAAGAAACAAGGCGTAAGAGACTTATATAACTCTCAAAACATTCCTTTAAGCTTGTTATTGCATCAGAAATTATATTACGTTTATATTTGAAAATAATAGATCCAAATATTCTAGATTACTAAATGTATTTAAATATTTCCTAAACCACATTCTACAATAACTTAACTTAACTTAACTTAACTTAACTTAACTTAACTTAACTTAACTTAACTTAACTTAACTTAACTTAACTTAACTTAACTTAACTTAACTTAACTTAACTTAACTTAACTTAACTTAACTTAACTTAACTTAACTTAACTTAACTTAACTTAACTTAACTTAACTTAACTTAACTTAACTTAACTTAACTTAACTTAACTTAACTTAACTTAACTTAACTTAACTTAACTTAACTTAACTTAACTTAACTTAACTTAACTTAACTTAACTTAACTTAACTTAACTTAACTTAACTTAACTTAACTTAACTTAACTTAACTTAACTTAACTTAACTTAACTTAACTTAACTTAACTTAACTTAACTTAACTTAACTTAACTTAACTTAACTTAACTTAACTTAACTTAACTTAACTTAACTTAACTTAACTTAACTTAACTTAACTTAACTTAACTTAACTTAACTTAACTTAACTTAACTTAACTTAACTTAACTTAACTTAACTTAACTTAACTTAACTTAACTTAACTTAACTTAACTTAACTTAACTTAACTTAACTTAACTTAACTTAACTTAACTTAACTTAACTTAACTTAACTTAACTTAACTTAACTTAACTTAACTTAACTTAACTTAACTTAACTTAACTTAACTTAACTTAACTTAACTTAACTTAACTTAACTTAACTTAACTTAACTTAACTTAACTTAACTTAACTTAACTTAACTTAACTTAACTTAACTTAACTTAACTTAACTTAACTTAACTTAACTTAACTTAACTTAACTTAACTTAACTTAACTTAACTTAACTTAACTTAACTTAACTTAACTTAACTTAACTTAACTTAACTTAACTTAACTTAACTTAACTTAACTTAACTTAACTTAACTTAACTTAACTTAACTTAACTTAACTTAACTTAACTTAACTTAACTTAACTTAACTTAACTTAACTTAACTTAACTTAACTTAACTTAACTTAACTTAACTTAACTTAACTTAACTTAACTTAACTTAACTTAACTTAACTTAACTTAACTTAACTTAACTTAACTTAACTTAACTTAACTTAACTTAACTTAACTTAACTTAACTTAACTTAACTTAACTTAACTTAACTTAACTTAACTTAACTTAACTTAACTTAACTTAACTTAACTTAACTTAACTTAACTTCTACTAAAATTCGTTATCAATTTTTGGTGCCAAAGTTATCGTACTAGTGCCAAATCTAGCCTTCCGATGACAACAGACAATTTTATTTTAACTGCTGTTTTGATTTGGCTTTATTTATCTTGCTACCGCTTTATGTTATTGTCATTAAGTATCTAAGGTGTCAGTTGTTAAAGAGCAAACCCACTTTTAGGATTTGGTTATTTAACTATTAGGCATACAGTATGCACTGGGGTTGTATAGCACCCCATGTTGTCTTTCGTGTGTGTGAAAATTTAAAGGAAAATTGTATGGTCCAAAACACCCACTGCAGTAAAATGAAGGAAGCAGCCAAAAAGTGTAAGCTATTTACGAATTAGAGAACAAAAAGCTAGGTTTCATGATTGAAAAGCAATTGAGCTGTATTTGATGAAGATAAAAAAATAGGTGTTTTGTTTCAATTAATATTTTGTAGGTATTATCCTTAAAAGTATTTTATTTTGTTTGTACCTATATTTTAAATGTGTTGTTATCGGAAGCCTAGAAATGAAAGAAAAAAAAACTCTATTTTCTTGGTTGCGATCTTTTTCACAATAAAAGAAACTTATTTTTTCTAATACCTACATACATTTAAAAAACAGCAATCCACTCTCATTACAGTTACCTACCTTTCTCATTTTAAATGTCTAAAATATCAATTTGCAAAAACCTAAAAAAAGTAATAATATTACGTAAGCACATTACAAATAAATAAAATGAATACCCTTCGTTGTTCTTGCGATAAAATATTATCGATTAAGAATGAAAAAACATTTCATAGCAATTTATTTCCTATAATATAGGTATGTAGGTAACATGTTCTTCTAATCATCCCCAAACCTCCAACCGACGAACTTCACATAATCTTCCATCCCGTTTATTCCCACTTCCCTCTCTCAGACACACATACATAAACACCTTTTCCTCGTTTTCATATTACCTGCACGCATGTACCTACATATCTAGTCAATCTATAGGTATGTGTTCCGTCCCATTTTTTTCCCTATGAAATGTAGATAGCGAGAGCGCAGTAAAAGGAAACTTTTATATAAATTAAATGAATTTTATTGAAATTCCAGAATGTAAAGCGACAAAAGACTATGGGACATATTCATAGTCGTCTGACAAGTTGTTTCTTTGTCTCTTCTAAGCTAAACTGGAGTTTATGTTATTCATAGACAATTTGGACCCGGGTCCAAAAGACAAATTGGAGCTCAACTTTAAAAACGGCTGACTCTTTGACTAAGTTGTTTTTTTCTATCTGTCAAAAAATGTATTGAATTTCAATGGATTGACGGGCAATACTACTAAAATTGTAGTAGATTTCTGTTTTTTACTAAACAGAGCTGCAAAATTCTCTATGAATAGCAGCTGTTTCTAACCTGTGTGTTAACTTTAGACTCGAGGCCAGTTGGACTCGGTTCTAAAATTTGACTATGAATATGCTCCTATGATGATGACGATGAAGATGGAGATGTGAATGCGACGAAAGACCGACGAAGGAGCGACGACGACGATGCGATATGGTGAGAAAAATTGTACGATCAAAGCGCAGAGTGACGATTATTTTAATAAAATTTATATTCAACATTTGCTAGGCAAAACATAAAAGGATTGGTTGTATTAGATAAATATATAAATTACCTATGAATTACAGAAATACTGGTATGCTTAAGGGTTTTCCGATTTTTTCGATTTTAAAATTTAATAAAACAAGTACCTACTTACATGAGATATCAATAAGGTTTTATCTCTATTTGAGAGATTTTATTAATGACATTATGCTTTGGATATGAAAAACATAGTACTATTATGGTGGATGTCGAATAGTGCGACATCTAAAAAGTGGGGGCAACCCTTCCGCAATTTTTTTTTGCGGGGAGAGTACGATAACTCAGGCGACAAAGTTTAATGACAAATTTGTATAGAACAGTTAAAAACAAGACTTTTTTTACTATGGGAGGGAGGTCTATCTCCGATCGTTTAGGGGGTAGGGGCAATTTAAAAAATATGTACTTTAAATGGAAAACAAATAATTAAAAAATAACGGTAATACTTACAACTAAGTTTTATACATTTTTTTTAAAGCCAACACTTCTGTCTATTAGCCAGTTTTTTAATCAAGTCAAAACTATGCATAGTTTTTGAAAAAAATTGTTTTAAACTCCAAATTTGGGCAAAAAAAAAGTTAAAAAAAAGGTTTAAAGTGTAATTTTTCAAAACTTTAAGATTATCTACTATTGTTTTTTTTTAGAATTCATTGCTCTTATTTGTTTTTGATCAAATAAGTACTGACAACTATATGATTTTATGTCTTCTAGTTCTTGAGAAAATTGAAAATTACCAAAAAAAATATTTTAATTAAATTATTTTTTCCTTGCTTGAGTATTTACGTAATTAGTCTTATTTTGATAGTAATAATCGAATATGGATTAAGATATACCTAGGATAAATTAATTTTTCTTAAATCCAGCTTATTTAAATGTAAAAAAAACTTTGCACCCACCCCATCTTGCACGCACCCCAAATCCTATAGTGAGGCCAAGCAGGGGGGTTGCAACACCCATACACACCGCGGTGTGTCATACATCCAACCTCGCACCTACCCCAAATCCTACAGTGGGCCCAAGCAGGGGGTTGCACCCTACTGTTGCATGCACACAAACTCGCACACACCCACTGTTGCATACACCCAAACTCGCTTCTACCATTATTACTATCAAAATAAGACCACTCAAGCAAAAAAAAACATAAATAAATTAAAATAGTAGTTGTAGTTATTTTCAATTTTCTCAAAAACTAGAAGGCATAAAATCATCTAGTTTTCAGTTTTTGATTGACTATTAATAAGAGCAATAGGTACCTAAATTATAAAAAAAAATTATTTATAAACTTATGGTTTTGAAATATTGAAATTTAAATTTTTTTTCTCTTTTTTTCTCAAATTTTTAATTTATAATTAAATTTTTCAAAAACTATACATAGTTTTGACTTAATTTAAAAACTGGCTAATAGAATAGAATGTTGGCTTTAAAAAAACTTATAATACTAAATTGTAAGTATTACCGTTATTTTTTAATTAATTTTTTTCCATTTAACGTACATATTTTTTAAATTGCCCCTACGGCCTAAACGGGGGGAGATAGACCTCCCTCCTATAGTTAAAAAAAAGTCTTGTTTTTAACTGTTCTATACAAATTTGTCATTAAACTTTGTCGCCTGTTGAGAGCTTATGGAGGTTTTAATTGTTAGTTATTGATACTTTTTGATTGCAATAATCCAAATAATAGTCTCATCTTGCTCCTACTACCAATTGCCGATGCTCAAAGACTCCCCAAATCAAATTCTACACCTAAAATTTTGCAGCGCCACCAATAGGGTCGGGGCAACATTACAAAATACTCGCCATGATAGTACTATGCTTTTCATATACAATGCATTATGTGTGAATTGGTCTTAGTGGCCAATTCACGTTGCCTCGGCGCGATATAACCATATACGCTTAATGTTCTATTATTAAGTACTCGTATATAGCAACAAACACAGAGGGAGAGAGGAGAGAAGGCCCCATCCTCTTGAAATTATATTTATAATATCTTTGGTGTTCAAATTATTCAATTCAGAACACAAGAAGTTAGTGATCATCGACCTATAGCGATCGCAGCTGACGGTGATGGCCTGGCCGGCAGCATTTAATCTAGCGTGGATTGTTGTCGTCCCAAATACGGTATACCTACACCGATAGGAAAACTAATAATTAAAAGTTCGCAGGTGTTTTAGGGAAGGGGGATACCATTAGGTTCTCTATAGGTAAGTATTTTCTCTATGCTCTAAAAAACTAAATGAGTATAGGTATAGCTATTTAAAAATGAGCATAAAAAATATAGCACAAACAAATCAAAATTCAAATATTTAGGTATATTCCAATCTTTCAATTTAACTTTTACCTATAGATACTTAGAAATTCTTTCTTAGTGTATCACTAAACAGAAATACCTATTTCTTTAAAATAATAACTTCAATATCAGCCTAGCCCGGCTGTCCAGTTGATAAGAGTTTATAAACACCTATCGCTTGTCTTCGACTGCCGTAGATAGATAGGTACTGTCTCTTCTTTTTTATTTTTTTATTTCTGTCTCTCTTTCTTTCATTCAGTTTTTTTAACTGTTCTAATGTGTCCACCATTACTTTCTCTGTATCTACATCATCCACCCACTGCCCATTACCATTTTCTCATATAATCCCTGGATATGGAAATCGATTTTTAACCATTATATGGATTTTTAAAGGCGCCTAGAGCTTCCTTAATCTATTTCTTTTCCTTTTTCTAGTCGCTGCCTTTGTTTGTTCTTATTTAACATTGCCTCTAAAGCAAAAAGGATGATGAAAAAGAGTTAAATCCGGGTAGAAAACGGAAGACAGTACAAAAAAGTAGTTCATTACCTATATAGTTTTCCACACATTTTCTAACATTTTTTTTTTGCATATCTGTACAATCTTCCAGCAAAGTAACATCGGACGCCGTCATCGTCATCGTCCTCGTTCTCGCTATTGTTGTCTCTACGGAAAATGAAAAAAAGAATAGTCCCAACGGTGCGGTGCTTCATATTCGCCCTCTACCCAAAAAGAAGTTATATCTCATTACCACACAAATTCAAGCACTATTACAGACAAAAAAATACATAAAGAAGAAAATTTATATAAATAAATAATAAATGGAATTCTAAAGACATACAGAGATGAAAGAACGTATGTATGTATGTATGTATGTCCTATATGAATTGAAAATAAATAAAATGAAATGCAAAAATGTATTTGTTCTTGCACATATCTACGTTTCTCATACGTGTTTTTAGCACGGTGCATTTAGATTTCATTTATGGCGCTTTGTAAACTTTTTCCGAGGTCGAGCTAGTTTTTCCCGATAAGGGATAGGATTTAGGTGACTTTGTTTTTTTATTTTTTTTTTGCTATCTGTATACTAGGCTTAAGAAAACGCAAATATTCTGCTAGAAAACCGCCAGAGAAAGGACTTTGTTGACCTAAGAAGCTTAAAAAAGCTGAATAAAAATGCTTAAAGAAGCCTATTAAAATAAGACGTTGATAGAAATAAAATAATTCGCTTTCTAAAGTCAACTTTTAGGTCAAAAAAGTCTTTTCTCAGAATTTATCTTTGGTTGATTCTTGTTCGTTTATGTGAGAGATCAGAAGCCACACTAATAATTGTCAATAAAGTTTAGTACAGACGATTGGCAACTTAGCGTCTTGTGGACTTGATGACATAGCGACTTGGTGTCCTGATGATTTGACGACTTGGGGACTCGGCGGCTTGACAAACATTCGGACGCAGACACTCAGCAACAGGCACTTGAACACAGACACACAGTAATATACACTAGTTAACCTTTTTTAGTCTAACTTAAATCTAAATGTTGTCCACGGATTTAATTAATAGCGTCTTAAAAATCCACATGGCTGCTGCCCACTTGTACCAAAATCTACTAAAACCAGTTTTTACTAAAATGCTTATAAATTATCAACCTGATAAATGTGTCTGGGTTGCACCAATGCCCTTCCCTGTTTGCGAATCGTCCCTGGATTTTATAATCTGTTTTTTTTTTTAAACGAAAAATTTTAACCATCAATGCAAGTGAAATGTATTATGTCAAACTTCAACTTATAGAACGGTTCTTAGATATATGTTTGCAAGTATGTAGACTTGATGGTTGATGGCCTTATATACGTCCATCCTCAATACATAAACCGTACAACTTTAACCCGAATATATAAACATTCTCCCTAAAATAACCCCTGTCATATGAAATTCAATCCAAATAAAATCCTCGTTTTATTCGCGAAAAAAAATCAAATCAGCTATTAAAACTCATCACTACTCAATTAGAAAAGAAAATTTCAAATTTTTTCAACAGCAATTAAATTAATTACGTGCAAAGATGTAAGCGGGCTCAATTCCTTTAAAAATCCTTCCAATAGAAATGAATGAAGCGAATTATAAGGAATTAAAGAATTAAAAACAAACCTCAGCACCTTCATTAAAGGAAAAAAACGTTAAAAATAATCCATTCAAGTCATAAGTAAAATAACAAAAAAATATGTTTTAAAAAACTGACTTTGAATGCCTGAATTTATAATCCGTTAAATGTACGTGGTCCGATCCAGTCGCTAACGTTTTTGTTGGTGGGACAACTAAAAATTAAATGAGAAATTTTTCGTATTTCCTCCGGCCGGAAAAGTCAACGTTAAAATAGAATAAACAATCAAAATATCAACAACTTGAGAGCTCAGAGGTTGAAATTGTGGACCGAAGAACCCAATAAAAAAAGTCTCCTGGCGCTGTCTGTACCAATATGGAAACTTAATTTTTTTTTGTAATTCTAAAAACAAGAAATTTCCTTAAAATTCTGTAGCAATGGTGGAGCGTGGAGGACTGAACAAGGAGAAAAATAAAACAAAAAAAGAAAAGCCGTTATTGCATTGCGGAACGAATTAATTACGAATTAGGAGGTTAGTCGTGTGGACGAAAATATTTTTTTTTTGATTATTTTTAACATTCATCCCCTCAAAGAAATCGGAAAAATCCCAGCTTCCATCGCCATATTGCCATGCAGAACCATTACCCTCCTCCTACGTCTTTCACTTCATCTTTTTTTTCAAATGGTGGCAGTAGAGCATTCCTGCTGAAGAAAATTATAACGTTTTATTGACGCCATCAGGATTTAAGTTTCCTTCGTGTTCTTCTTCCTATTTTTTTTTTATTATTATTTTAATGCCGGAAATGTCCAGACGGAATGACATGTGCGAAACTCCATACTAAGGATGTGTTGCACTGCAACTAATTTAAGAACTGTACTTTAAATTGTTTCTTATTTTCTTAGTGAACTTGAAACTTCCTTTATCTATCATCGATTGTTAGCCGAAAAGATCACTTCAATAAATTCATAAATTTTAATCGCTGTCTTTAGTTTAAAGATCATAAAAAGGCTCGTGGTGACTCCGACGTGATACAAAGCAAATTATTTTTCTTTTTATCACACAAAAATAAAATAAACAAATAAAATCCGTCCACAACTTACATCCATCATGGAAACTTTTAATACAAAGGAACAAACAAAGGAAGTACCACTTAAAACTAAACCCGAAAATATCAGGTTACCAAAAATTAACTTGCCCTCATTTTCAGGTGAAGTTACAGAATGGCTAAATTTCCATGATTCCTTTAATTCCCTTATCCACTCCAACACTTTATCCAATATCGCTAAATTTCAATATCTGAAAACATCTATTTCTGGAAGTGCTGCACGACACGACTAAAAACTCTTATAAACCGCCATCGCCATGGGAACAAAAGACTCATATGTTCGGAACACGTGCGGAAATTATTTGATGTCACACCGATTCAAAGGCCATCTGCATCAGCTCTACGTGAGCTGGCTGATTGCATCAACAGCAATTTACGAGCACTGGCCTCTTTAGAACGTCCTGTTGAATCCTGGGATAATGTTATAGTGCATCTGATCACTACAAAGTTTGATTCTACTACACCCAATAAATGGCAATAGAAACACCCAATTGACGTTTGGTCTACTCTAAAGGACTTTATGAAATTTGTTGACAAGCGATGTCAAATTATGGACTGTGCAAGCAATGCACCAAATACCATTACAACTAATTCAGTAGTAAGAAAACCACGTACTAGGGCAATCACGAACTCCACGGTCCAATGCTTATATTGTTTACGGTCAGGCCACTAATTAATAGATGCTACAAGTTTATTAATCAACCTGTCAATAAAAGACAGGCATTTGTCCAGGATATAGCTTTGTTGCAATTGTTTCCATGATGACCAAACGGTACAAGATTGCAAGGCTTCCGCATGACACAAATGTAATTTGCCCCATCACACCCTGCTTCACTCAGGTTCTACCTCTAACCAATTAAACGTAAATGCACCTAATTTTCATTTTGAGCAAAACTCTAGCGTGCAAAGCGTTCTACAAATAAACACAGATAGCTTCAATCACATGTTCACTTTTTTGGCATCAGCAGTTGTACTAGTAAAAAACAAAAAAAAAAGATGATTATATTCCATGCCGCATCCCCTTTACTCGGGTTCCCAGATTAATTTAATAACTGATCGTTTCGCTCACATCATGCTGGGCTCCCAAAACCTTCAATCATGCACAAATATAACTGGGATTTGTTCAAGAAAAGGCATCATCTAGTTTCAAAACAAACATAAATATCAAATCACGTTAAAATGAATTCACCTTTAACGTTGAAGCAACGATAATAAAAAAAATAATTGATATAATACCGGAGAGATGAATCGATATGAGTGACTGACCAATTCCAGCTAACATTAAATTGGCAGACCCGTTGTTTGCAAAGGCACAACGAATTGATATTTTAATCGGAGCTAGTCACTTCACTTCTTTTCAATGCTCTCAATTGGGCAAATTCAGTTAAATAATGGATTACATGTAGGTAGGTACTCCAAAATACTGTGCTCGGGTGGGTTGTTTCTTGTTTCTGATTTAGTCAGTGAAGAGAAGAGAATTAAACTTGCCTGCAATTTTTGCGGCTCCGATGATGAGAACATTAAAAGTTTAATTAAAGATCTCTCCAAGGTCGAAAATATACTAGATGAACAGTATGATACAAAACAAGATCAGCAATGTGAGGAATTATTTTGCTCTACTTATAAGAGACTTCAAAGTGGTCGCTATCAGGTTCGATTGCCGGTGATGTAGCTGAATTAGGAGACTCTTATAAAGTAGCTTTCTCAAGACTTCAGTATTTATGGAATTTGTTTCGAATAGAATTACCCCGTCTTGAAGGATTCACAATAAATCGACATGTTCTACATGTATTTTTATGTTTATCTTTTAAAATAAAAACGATTATAGTTTTCTTAAAAATTAACAATTTATTAAAACTATAATCGTTTTTATTTTAAAAAATAAACATAAAAATACATAATATAGCAAACATGGAGACAAGTAACACATCATCTCCATATATGTGATGTGTAATTGTGTACTTGTATTTTATTAAAAGAAACAACTGTCTCTTAAGAAATGAGTTTTTTAACTGACTCAGAGAAAGTGATAACAGTTATGGTATAGACACTTAATAATTATACACAAGCTAAGCCTATTAACTATTACTAAGTACCTAATATAACATATGATAATATTATATAACATGTAGACTTGTACAGTGAGTACAATAAATATACAACAATATGTTCTACATGTCCAAAATTCGGAGCTCCACGGCTTCGCCGATAGCTCAGAGAAGTGTCTATGTAAGATCGGTATCAGATAATGGTCATATGTCTCCAAATCCAAGGTTGCCCCAATCGATAAGAACCGTTTAACATTGCCTCGATTGGAATTATGCGCTGCTGTGATGCTGGTAAGATTAATAGAGAAAATTCAATCTATAACATTAATACAATTCACTAGGTACTATTATTGGACGTTTTCAAGCGTTGTGCCGTTCTTAGTTCATTTCAAACGAAGACGAAGCATCCAGGCTAAAGTATATGTAGTTATTTTTATTTGCTTAAGTATTAAGGAAGTACACCTTGAGCTAGTTAGCGATTTGAGTTCAGCAGCATGCATGGGAGCACTTCGTCGATTCTTTGGTAGAAGTAGATTGATATGTAGCTCTGGGGCATTTAAGGACACGGTGATGAACTTTTATGGTGGTGACGGCTTCGAGTGGCGTACAATACCAGCCAGGGCCCTATGACATAAACATTGAGAGGTGACAATTCTACAAATTTGTCGCATTTGGCTGACAATTGCTTCGATCATAAAAATAGACAAGTGACAAACATTGTCATAGTATGACAATGACAAATTTGTCGTTACGTTAGAACACAACAGATTAAGGTACATAGAAAAAAAAGGACCACCTAAAAACAAGAAGTTTGGCTTATTGAACATGAGCAGTTTTAATAAAAAATCGTATTATTAAAATGAATGCATAGTAAAATATTTTTATAGAATAAATTTTTCATTAAATTGAAAGTCACTTAATGCTATAAAATCATTGTTAATTCTTTCTTTAAAAATTCGAGGGCGTACAATACGGTATTCCACTTGAATATCCTCATCACTTTCACTCGAAAAAATAATATTTAACATGTTGAACATGTTTACATCTAAACTTGACCGAAGCTCATTTGCCTGTCACAATTGTCAATGAAATATTGACAAATTTGTAATTTACATATTTTTTCCTGTCCCATAAAAGAATTGTCACTACAAATATGTCAGAAAATTCGTGACAATTGTCGGAAAATTCTTGACAATTCATTGTCATGACAATTTTTTTATGATACAGAAACTTGACAACTGTCGCAAATTTTCCGACAATTCTACACATTTGTCAAATTATTTATGGGACAGAAAATTGACAATTGTAGAATTGTCACTTGACAAATTGTCAGGTGACACATTGTCACCTGTCAATGTTTATGAAATAGGGCCCAGATCTCCAAATTTTGGTGGTATTTGGGAAACCGCCGCTGTTAAGGCGGCCAAGTATCATATGAAGCGTCTATTGCATTTGGCATCCTTGACTTTCGAGGAACTAAACACACTGGTAATTCAGATAGAAGCGATTCTTAATTCCCGACCAATTTCCCCCCTTTCCGAAGATCCCTCTGTTTACTTTTGTAGGCATTGTTTAGTGGGTAGTCCTTTACTAAGGTAACCAGATCATGATCATGAAGGATCTTCAAATAGACCACATCGTTATAATAAGGGACGAGCATGTCCCACCACTGAAGTGGAAGTTCTGGTCGCATTGTTCAACTTCATCCAGGGCATGATGGCGTTGCTCGTGTTTCAGATATTCAAACTGCGAAAGGAAGAAGCTGTGTTTAAGTTATGTCTTCTGCCAAAGATTGAAGAAACCAATGTCCTTTAAGGTGGGGAGTATGTCCAGACGGAATAACATGTGAGAAATACCATACTAAGGATTTGTTCTATAAGTGTACTGTAATGCACTGCAACTAATTTAAGAACTGTACTGCACTGTACTGTAAAAAATGACTTCAATAAATTCAAAAATTTTAATCAAAGGTAATCGCTGTCTTTAATTCAAAAATCATAAAAACGCTTGTGAACATGTAATTTCCTTCAAGTAAGTTTTTCTCTTTTTCTTACTTTAATTTAAACAGCAAAACCAAAAAAACTGAAGTGACATCCGTCCTCTCGAGATTAATACGGTTTTCCATTATAATTCTTGTAATAATTAACAGATTTGCTATCCGTCATTTATAGATAATGACCAGATCAGAAAGGGAAAAGAATTTCTTGCATCTCCAAAGGAAACCTAAGCATCTTGCGGCATTTTTAGCTACGTTAAGTATGTGATCATTCAACAAGAGATTTAAACTCAAAATTTGGATAAAAAGTTAAAAAAAATGTTTAAAATGTAATTTTTCAAAACTTCAAGATTATCTACAACTGTTTTTTTTTAGAATTCATTGCTCTTATTTGTTTTTGATCTGAAAACTAAAAACTAGATGATTTTATGTCTTCTAGTTTTTGAGAAAAGTAAATTTTAATTAAATTATTTTTTCCTTGCTTGAGTATTTACGTAGTCTTATTTTGATGGTAATAATCGATAGGATAAATTAATTTTTCTTAAATTCAGCTTATTTAATGCACTCCACCTTGCACCCACCCCACCTTGCACCCCCCAAATCCTATAGTGAGCCCAAGCAGGGGGGTTGCAGGGGGCAGCATGCCCCCCCACCCATACACACCCCACTGTTGCATATACCCAAACTCTACCTACCATTTTTACTATCAAAATAAGACCACTCAAACAAAAAAAAAAAACATAAATAAATTGAAATAGTAGTTGTGGTTATATTCAATTTTCTCAAAAACTAAAACGCATAAAATGATTTAGTTTTCAGTTTTTGATTGACTATTAATAAGAGCAATAAATTATTAAAAAAAAAATATTTATAAACTTATAATTTTGAAATATTGAAATTTAAATCTATTTTTTACTCAAATTTTGAGTTTAAAATTAAATTTTTCAAAAACTATGCATAGTTTTGACTTGATTTAAAAACTGGCTAATAGAATAGAATAAAACTTTAAAAAAACGTATAAAACTTAATTGTAGATATTACCGTTATTTTTTAATTATTTTTTTTCCATTAAACGCACATATTTTTTAAATTGTCCCTACCGCCTAAACGGGAGAGATAGACCCCCCTCCCATAGTAAAAAATGCTTATTTTTGGCTGTTCTATTCAAATCCGTCATTAAACTTTGTCGCCTGAGTTATCGTACTCTTGCCCAAGTGCCCCTCATAGATAATGGCAGGGGGCGGGGGGAAATCTCGCTTTAACGACAGAAGGCAGCAATGAGTTTCCGAAGCATTAAATTCTACTCGATTTCTTAATCCCCATTGTACAATGCTGTCTTAATTTTAAGGGTTTAAGTATTGATTGAATTGTTTTGAATATATTGTGAGGGTTTTTGCTCCTTTCTAAAATGAATTGATAAGATTTTGTTGATCTTAAATAACAAGTTTCTTTTAACAGACAATAGCAAACACATCAGGTTGTTATCTTCAACAACTGTAATTATTGCTACTACCACTTGTTTACCTATAAATAAAATAAATAAATATAAATAAAGTAAATACTTTCAAGAATTCTGGTCATCATAGTTACTTTAGCGCTTAGACCTGAGCAACAAATAAATAAAATGCACGACTGGGTTGCACCTTCTTGCTTCTGTGTGGAATTAGACTTGCCAGATGGGGTTATTTATAGCAAATTGGGCTATAGGTATATTTTTCAAAACCTGCTGAAAACAATTTCGGCATGATAGCTCAATCATAGCCTTAAATCTAATTTTGAGCTTATTTTTCGGTTCCGATTTCGAGCTACAAAATGTTTTGAATAGGGCTATGGAACAAATTCAGGACATGGCAACGCTGTGTACGATCACATTTTATTTTAAGGTATGTTCCACTAAAACCAGATAAAAATGCCCTTCATATCTCTGGATTTTATGAACGAAAAAGTTTGACAAGTGCAAGTGAGATAGTCAAACTTCCCCGAAAAGTCATTCCACACCACCACTTACTTACTACGACTTCCTCATCATAGTAAAGTTTGATCCAAATCTTGAGTTCGAAATTTTTTAAGAGTACAAGACTTGCCCCATAGTACCTTCAGCGGCAAGCAATAACAACAACAAAAAAAAACACTAAAAGGGTCAACTGGCGCATAACCGGACAATTCGGTTCGAAATTTCGGCGTTAGGTATTTTTTTTTTCAACTAGCTGCTAATTGAATTGATTCAGTTGAATAAAAAATAACTTGACCGTGTAGTGAGAAATTAAATGTTACCTTCTGTTAATTTGTCAACGGACAAGCAAATGAAGAAAAATAAACTCTCCATACCTATTGGTTACATGGCGTTTTCCTTTTTAGTGGAACATGCTTCGAGTGATATTATTTTGAAATGAGAAAATGATTAGTAATGAGGGAAGCAGAATTAGCAGGTACTTTCTTTGTCCTACCACAAAGTGCTATGATGTTTTTATTTCAATTTGGGGAACATATCTTGTAAGTTAAAAAAAAATTTTGAATACAGTCAAAGTTCTGAATGTTAAAATTTAATTAAAAAAAATACGAAATATTAAATAAGCCAAACTATACTCTTGAATCTCATATCCTTGGGTAGATCATCACTTGACATTTGGTCAATATTTGAAAAATCGATTCAGGATCTTTCTAAAAACAGTCACCAGAGGGGAAACAGCTAACTACACCCTTAAAGCTAGTTCCATGAAGTGATATACTAATGGATTAAGAATGAGCGGAGGAAATGGGTCAGTTCTATTCCATACCAATGGAACAGCCCACCAGCATTTTCAAGCGGAGGTACTGGCCATAGGGTAATTATTTGATCTCGAAAAATTAGTGTGGGAATATACAGATAGGCAAAAACAATAGCATGAATCCATTAACATGGTTTGAGGTTCGTAGAGTAATAGGAGCAAACACCACCAAAAACAAAATCAATGGCTTTATTTTTAAAAGCTAATACCAGTTGAATTGTTTTAGAAGTCTTGATGGATGTATTCATTTCGTTCTAAACTTCACCCCATAGGCCATAGCCCTATAATTTCCCTTTTACGGAGTAAAAAAACTTAAATTTGAAAAAATTTTAAATTTTTAGTGAAAAAATAGATTTTTCGGAGCTTTGTTAATTAAAATTTTAACAATAAAAAATCTCTTGAATTTCGTAAAATATATTCCGCACGTGGCAAGGTAAAATTATCTACCCTGCACATATGTATTTTGAAGTTTGGGGGAACTGACCAATTTTATTTAATAAATTAACAAGTCTTCGAATCGCCCTTACGAAGTATACCTATAGTATTTTGTTTCTCAAACATTCCAAATTAACTATTCGTCTGAACGGGACGAACCTCAGACATTTTTCACTGTATATACAATTTACGATCCATTGTTTGTTCGACTTCTCATTATGATGTGCTAATTGCAATTATTAACAGCAACAGGAATAACAAATAGAAGAGTTTTTTTTCAACGTCAGTGATTTTTTTTCAACCTACTTTCTAATTTGATTTGGGCTATACTATAATATTTCTACCAGTTCTTTTTGAAGATTATCTCACGTTATGAGTTGTTACTCATGCTAGAATGGATTTGTTGGTTTTAAACGAAAAAATTAGATACCGTTCATCAAAATGTACAGGCAATATAAAAGACTTCTTAGGTAGCATGCGCAAATTAAGGCAACATATTTCAACAATAATTTTTGGAAAAATAAATATTAACTTCAAGAAAAAAAGTGCAGTGCAATCGTTATAAGAGGTTATATGTATATGACTCCAACCAACGCAAGGCGTCAATTATAGCTATCTGAGAAAGTTATAATTTAAAATTTGCAATGTTATCTATAAATCATTTAAAACCAACTCTTGACATTAAAATGGGGCAAGAGTACGATAACTCAGTCGACAAAGTTTAATGACGGATTTGTATAGAACGGTTAAAAATAAGTATTTTTTACTATGGGAGGGGGGGAGTATATCTCCCCCCGTTTAGGCGGTAGGGGCAATTTAAAAAATATGTATAGGTTAAATAGAAAAAAAATAAATAAAAAACAACGGTATTACTTACAATTAAGTATTATACGTTTTTTAAAGCCAACATTCTATTCTATTAGCCACTTTTTAAATCAAGTCAAAACTATGCATAGTTTTTGAAAAAATTAATTTTAAACTCAAAATTTGAGTAAAAAAAAGTTAAAGAAAATTTTTAATTTCAATATTTCAAAACCATTAGTTTATAAATATTTTTTTTTTAATAATTTGTTGCTCTTATTAATAGTCAATCAAAAACTGAAAACTAGATGATTTTATGCCTTCTAGTTTTTGAGAAAATTGAAAATAACTACAACTACTATTTTAATTTATTTATGTTTTTTTTTGCTTGAGTGGTCTTATTTTGATAGTAATAATGGTAGAAGCGCGTTTGGGTGTATGCAACAGTGGGGTGTGTGCGAGTTTGTGTGCATGCAACAGTAGGGTGCAACCCCCCTGCTTGGGCCCACTGTAGGATTTGGGGTGGGTGCAAGGTGGGATGGGGTGCATGCAAAGTTTCTTTTGCATGTAAATAAGCTGGATTTAAGAAAAAATAGTTTATCCCAGGTATATCTTAATTCATATTCGATTATTACTATCAAAATAATAAGTACGTAAATACTCAAGAAAGGAAAAAAAATTTAATTAAAATATTTTTTTGGTAATTTTCAATTTTCTCAAGAACTAGAAGACACAATATCATCTAGTTTTCAGTTTTTGATCAAAAACAAATAAGAGCAATTTGGGTAGTAAAACCATTCAAGGAAGTACTAAGCCGATGATGGAACGTTTTAGATTTGATTTAACGTATCTCGGCAACAACTCTGATGCGAAGCAAACAATACGTACCTATACGTCGCAACTCAATCAATTTACCTACAATTTTCATGAAACAAACTGCACATTATTCTTGCTTGAATTTTAATTTTGTGATTTGGAATTAATGATATCCCTCATACTTTGTTTCTACAAAAAAAAATTACTTTTGGCCCAGCGCTGCATTTCACAAAAAAGACACTTTAATTTTTCGTTATGTGATAAACTTCCTGATACCATTAAAATAATTTATTGAAGTTAATTTAGAGGAAAGGCTGCGGAATACTTATTTTTTTGATATAAATAAAAGTCATAATCTACAATGAATCAAAAAGAATTAAAATTTCTAAAGATAGTGTAGCAGTAAGATTAGTTAAGTTATTCAAAATTTACTGTATAAAAAATTAATCAATTGAGCTGCCGGTTCTAAGTAGGAAAAAATTAAAAAAATAGCTATTGATTATTATTATTCGAGATTCGATAAAGAAAATATTAAAAAAAAATAAATTACATCATATATCAAAAAAAATATAGTTTTATTTGTATTTAAATACCTATTATAATTCAGAAGTGGGATGGCATCAGAGTTAAATAAGTATACAATTGCACAATTGAAAACTTGGCTTAGTTCAATTGGCGAAAAATCATCCGGAAATAAGAACGAATTAATTTCTCGGATTCTTTCTATTCCAATTGAAGTTCGTGGTGAACTCCCTTCAAAAGAAGTAGGACACAGCAATGATGAAGAAGATGAAGATTCTTTTTCTGAGCCCTTAGTTTCCGACAGCGGTTTGATGAGAAGAGAATTAGAAATTTTGAAAAAAGAAAAAATTTTATTATTGAAGGAAAATGAACTTTTGAAGAGAGAAAATGAATTGATCAGGAAAGAATCTACGATAATGCATCAAAATCATTCTACAAATAATTTTAGAAATCCGACGAGCATCAATGAAATCAAAGATCTCTTATCAGATTTCAATGGAACTGGTGATAGTTTCCACTTATGGAAGACTCAATTGATGAATCTCAAAGATTTGTATGGATTAAATGAAAATACGATGAAGGCTTTGATCCTATCAAAAATTAAAAATAATGCATTAAAATGGCTGCATTCAAAACCAAATTTAATAAATATTAGTGTTGAGGCATTGTTGGATGAACTAGCATTAATGTTTCAAAATAATTCTAGCAAGTTAAAACTACGAAAAGATTTCGAATCCAGAAAATGGATTTCTACAGAGAATTTTCAAGAATATTTTCATGAAAAAATCATTCTTTCAAATAAAATCAAAATTGAAGATGTCGAATTAATGGAATATGTTATCGAAGGAATTCCAAATCATTCTTTACAAACCCAAGCAAGAATGCATCGTTTTAAAGAACCAAATGAAATTCTTCAAGCTTTTGAAAATATAAGACTTCCAAAAATAGTTGGTCAACAAAACAATGGATTTCAAAGAAATTTAACAACAAACCAATTAAGATGTTTCAATTGCAATATCATTGGACATATGGCAAATGCATGTCGAAAACCAAGAAAAGAAGTTGGGTCTTGTCACAAGTGTGAAGTTTTTGGTCATCATGTTTCAAGCTGTCCGGATCAGTTACATCAAGTGAATAATATAAACCAAATAGAAGAAGATGATTATGTAAGACATTTTAATTATATTTTTGTTAAATCTAATTATAATTATAAAACCATTTTAAAAACACTAATAGATACCGGCAGCCCCATAAGTTTAGTTCGTCAACAATTCGTTCCTTATATACTTAGTTCAAATTTTAAATCATGTAAAAATTATAGTGGAATTAATAAAAGTGCACTTGTAATTAACGGTTTCGTAAAGAGCTTTATTTGGTTCAATAATACAAATATTGAAATCAATTTACATATTGTATCTAATGAAACCATGGATTATTCAGTTATTTTAGGAAAAGATTTTATTAAAATTGCAAATTTAAAGTTAGTTACTAATAATGTAAACGAAAATGAAAATGACTCTTTAAGTTTGATGCAAATTGATGTTACTGATAAAAATTATATGCATGTTAATGATTGTTTTGAAAATAACAAGAATATAAATTTCAGTTTAAAAACTAAATTCAAACAACTTTATTACAATTCATATGTAAACTGTAAACGTCCCGAGAAACCTGAAATTGAATGTGAAATGAAATTAAGTTTATCAAATCAAAAATCTTTTAATTGCAAGCCCAGACGATTATCTTTTCATGAAAAAGAGCAAGTACAAATTCTTATTGACGATTTATTAAATCAAGGTATAATTAGAAAAAGTAAATCTGAATATTCTTCACCTATAGTTTTGGTAAGAAAAAAAACTGGTGACATACGATTTTGTGTGGACTATCGAGTTCTCAATAAAAATACCTTGAAAGATAATCAACCACTGCCATTGATTGAAGATTTATTAGATAGTCTTGCTAATAAACAATATTTTTCATTGCTTGATTTAAAAAGTGCATTTTATCACATCCGTATATGAATGAAGAATCTATAAAATTTACTTCTTTTGTTACTTGGTTGGGGCAATATGAATTTTTGAGAATGCCATTTGGCCTCAAAAATGCTCCAGGCGTTTTTCAACGATATGTGAATGAAGTTTTTGAGGATCTCATAAGATCTGGAAAATTAAGAGTATATATTGACGACATACTTATTGCAACAAAATCTATTGATGAACACTTTGATATCCTAAAAGAAGTTTTCCAAAGATTAGTAAATAATAAATTAGAAATTAGAGTAGATAAATGTAAGTTTCTTGAAACAAAAATTGAATATTTGGGTTACATAATTTCAAAAAATGGTATTCAACCAAATTCAAAAGGCATTGAATCAATCTCAAAATTTCCAGTTCCACAAAATTCAAAGGCTGTTCATAGTTTTTTAGGTTTATGTTCCTATTTCAGAAGATTTATCAAAGATTTTTCGATCAAAGCTGCACCTTTATACAATTTAATTAAAAAAAATGCAGATTTTTCTTTTGGAGAAAATGAACTCAAGTGTTTTGAAAAACTAAAACAAAAATTAATTGATGCACCTATTTTGGCAATATATGATCCCCGTGATGAAACTGAACTGCATTGTGATGCCAGTTCATTAGGCTTCGGTGCAATATTATTACAAAAAAAATTGGACGGGAAATTTCATCCTGTGTTTTATTTTTCGAAACGAACAACAGAACAAGAAATGAAATATCATAGTTTTGAATTAGAGACTTTAGCTATTATTTATGCTTTAAAAAGGTTTAGAATATACTTACATGGAATAAAGTTCAAAATTGTAACTGATTGTAATTCCTTAACACTTACCTTGAACAAAAAAGAGATCAATTCTAGGATTGCTAGATGGGCTTTAGAACTTCAAAATTATGATTACACTTTAGAACACCGTTCTGGATCCAAAATGTTGCACGTAGATGCTCTTAGTCGGAATTCAAGTGTTTTAGTTTTGGAAGAAAATACTTTTGAACAAAATTTATCGATTTGCCAACACAGGGATGATGTTATCAACGAAATAAGAAAACGTTTAGAGAATCAAAATTGTAAATTATTTGAAATGTGTAATGGGTTAGTATATAGAAAAATTGGAAGTGATATTCGGTTTTATGTTCCTACTGAAATGGAAAAAAATGTTTTACGTATATATCATGATGATATGGGCCATGTTGGTTGTGACAAAGTTTTAGATTCTTTACAAAAAACATATTGGTTTCCTCAAATGAAAAACAAAATTAAAAATTACATCGCGAACTGTTTAAAATGCATTTCATTTTCACCTAAATTTGGAAAACATGAAGGTTTTCTTCATAATATACCTAAAGGTTCAATCCCTTTTCAAACAATACATATAGATCATTTTGGCCCTGTTACACTCAAAAATTCCAAAAAGAAATATGTTTTTTTATTAATAGATTCATTTTCCAAATTTGTTAAATTATATCCAGCTCGAACAACTAAAACAGGAGATGTTATTAGTTGCCTTAGACAATATTTTAACAATTATAGTCGTCCGAAGCAAATAGTTTCAGACAGAGGAAGTGCATTTACATCCAAAGATTTTGAAACATTTTTGAAAGAAAATAATATTCAACATATAAAAATAGCCACAGGGTCACCACAAGCAAATGGACAAATTGAAAGAGTAAACAGAAGCTTAGGACCAATAGCAAAACTTACTAGTGGTGGAACACAGTTTTCTTTGGATAGAGTCTTGCCAGATATAGAATTTGCATTAAACAACACAATTCATCGTAGTATTGGCACATCTCCAAGTCAACTTCTTTTTGGAATCAATCAATAATAAATATAATTATAGATATCTTAAAGGAAAATCTTGATGATATTTCTTCAACAAAACCAGAAAGGCATTTGAAAGAAATAAGAGCTAAGGCTGCAGATAAAATAATTAAATGTCAAAATTATAACAAACGAACAAAAGATCGTGGGAGAATCCACAGAGAATATAAAGAAGGTGATTATGTGGTAGTAAAAAATTTTATTAGTCAAAGCGGTGTTTGTACTAAAATTGCTCCTAAATTTAAAGGTCCCTATAAAATTATTAAAGTTTTACCAAATGATCGATATTTATTGAGAGATGTTGATGGTCATCAAGTCAGTCAAATTCCTTATGAAGGTATTTGGGAACTTGCAAATATGAAACCTTGGCTTACTAAGCCAAAATAAATTTCACGAGTAATCGGGACGATTACTGGTCAGGATTGCCGATTTTCAGTAATGTATGTATTAGATATAAGTGTAATCGAGGCGATTACAAGTCAGGATAGCCGAGTTGTAGCAGTAAGATTAGTTAAGTTATTCAAAATTTACTGTATAAAAAATTAATCAATTGAGCTGCCGGTTCTAAGTAGGAAAAAATTAAAAAAATAGCTATTGATTATTATTATTCGAGATTCGATAAAGAAAATATTTAAAAAAAAATAAATTACATCATATATCAAAGAAAATATAGTTTTATTTGTATTTAAATACCTATTATAATAGCTTTAATCGATATGAATTGCTGAATTGCTTACTTTGGCTATGCTAATCACACCTAATTACCCCTTATGAATCGATTTTTCCCTGAAATTACTTAAAAGTGAACAAAAAAAAATAATAAAAACAAAAACGCGAACACAAATCAATTTTAAGGAGCCCCAAACCTCTGTCTTCTTTAAAACACTAGTGAGTCAAAGACGAGACGATTAAAGAAGATTCCGCAGAGACTCAGAGGATTGTGGCTTGAACCGTACATACAAATTAAAGTGGGGGCATTATAGTAATTAAGAAAATGACCACTACTGAGAGCATTTTACAACAACCGCCATACTCTCGGTTTCTTTCGTCTCAACTCCGATCCCAATCCAAACCAGCACTTGTGGTCAGCTCAGACACTTGGATTCCATGCCATCATCCTATGTTGCTGCTGCTGCTACGAAACTAATTTAAACCTTTGTATTTTTTATTCTTGTATTTTAATTACATCCCGATACGAAAAATTCCATACGTGTGGATCTTCCTCTTTTCCTGAAATTAACCTATGAATTGGTGAATAACAGCTGCAGGCAATTTGGAAACGTTTTAATTATACAAGCCTAGTTTCCGTTGGACGTCGCGTCGTCGCCATCGCCCTCGTTGCTAGTACGGGGCGTTAAGACTTTAGCTGGGAACTAAATCCGAGGTTAGGTTAGACTTTGGTATTTGATAAAACATTTTGCAGCTAGTGCCATTTGACGTCATTTTGTTTTTATGTCATATAGATTTTGAATTATAACTTGATCTATAAAAGAAATGCACTAAAAATGACAGTGCCTGCGAGAAAATGGCGGACAAGCTTCACTATTCAGGCTGAAGTCAGGCGTCTAGTTATTATATCAAAATCTATAGTTAAACCTTTTTTCAACATTGAATAGCTACATAAGTATCGGACGAAAAAATTACATCCAAGAAAACTCTTATTTTCAGAATTATTTATTTTTGGATTTTTCTTCAATGTCTTGACAGATGTACACGGAGCAATATTTTGATGCAAAAGGAATATCTAGTTCCAAATAACGCCAGAAGGCACTGAAATCCTGAAAAAATCGATTTTTGTAAAATGTAGTTTTAGACTTGATGGACCAATGCCCTATCGAATTCCGAGGTCAAACCTGGCCTCGAATTAAGTTTCCAGAGCACCATATAACGAAATCTAAATGCACCGGACTAGCGTCATTCTGAAGATTGTGGTGGGGCTTAGCTTGATATAGCTAGGGGAAGTTATGCAATTTTTTAGTTTTGTGAGACAAACGGATGTTTGAATCTAAATAAATGATTGAGAGATGATTGCGTGCAACAAAACGCTATGGCGCTGTAGACACGGGAAGGAACAAATTAAAAAATTATTGTGTATGGTTACTAATTTTTGAGGTTTTTTGTGCGTGTCATCGCATGATAAATGTTAGGATTGATTTTTGTTCTATGAAGGATGGTGGATAAGAGTACAACAGATATGAACTGTTTATTAACAAGTTGATTTAGAAACTAATGTGATGGAGCGTCTCACGTTTACGTGGCCCACCTTACATGCCATCACCATTATACTTTTGAAATAAAAATATAAATTTTGACAAAACGTTTTATTCAAATGCTTTTTCCCTGATTGATTTAAAGATGAGAAACTTATTCAAATTCAGTATAATTTAATTTAATTTTCATATTATTTTAAGAAGAATTGACTTAAAATAAACCTTCATTATTCATACGAAGATTTATTTTTTTTACATAGTTTTTTTACCTTCTTTTTTTCTGTGAATATTTAAAAACACAATTTCGAATCGTTTTCCTAGCTGTAAACACCACTCTTGTCATAAATACATGAAGACATTAAATCAAGAAATGGGCGAACTATTGGCGCATTAGTTAAACAGCTAACAAAAAATCTTAACCATTTACAATCCCTAATAAAATAAAATTCAAGTACCTTCTCGATGACTTAATTTAGAGATGGACAATTTATAAATTGGAGTCTATCTGTGGTATCCCAGAAATCTCCTTTGTGGGACAAACAATCTATTGTGTTCACATAAACCACGTAATAAGGGCCCACAGAATGCAATCATTATTACCTGTTTTTTTTTTTCTGTGGTGAACAAATATATATATCATGATTTAACTCTTACCCCTGTATTATTCAGTCGTTTAATCCCGATTAATATTTTGATCCATATGCATTTAATCCAATTTGATATTTTTCACTCATTTTAATCCATGACTGAATAACATGGCTGGGCCTGGGCTGTAAGTGAAATTTGTTTGGCTAAAAAATTTCAGAATTCAATCATGACATGAAAGTATGCTGTTCACGAGGTAAATTCAAATTGTAATCTAGTACTTTTTCAAAGTCTCCACCATATTCAGCGCATGAAATTATACCTAAGTACAACTTTTTCATTGAACCCGAAACGGTAGATATAAAAAAAATAATCGAAATGAAACAAACAAAGACAAATTGAAATAATAAAGTGTGTCTCTCCAACTTCAAAAATTTTAAGCCAACGATTGTTTAAATAAAAATTGTCGAGATAAAATTAAGTAAAGCTTGAACTGCATATCAGGAGTTAGGTAAAAAAACCAAGGCAAAAATAAAGCCAGTTTATTAGATTGGACTCAAACTTTTGGCTTGGAGTTTTTTTTAGCTTTTAGCCAAAATTTTTTATAAATTTTGATTTGTACATTTGCAGTTTGCTTATAGCAGTCTTATTCGTGTAAGTCCGGGATTTAATAAAAACACATATTAACTTGTACCTAAATCTAATAAACTAACCTCTCTCCATGCAAACCCATAATAAGCGTTGCAGCTACACCGTTAAGACAGGACGCACATCGTTTTATGAGAATTATCAGACGTACATACGTCCATTATTAGAGATGATGGTGATAATGGTGAATGGTTTTCCCCAGAACATACATTATTACAGACTAACGCTTATCAAAGGGAATCAAACCAACGTATAAATACCAATTATGAAATTAGAGTAAGAGCTTCCCTTAGCAAGCGCATTAAAACAACAACAACAAACCCTAAACCACCCTGTTGCTGTTATTGTAGCTGCTTAGTGGTCATAATGGTCATCTCATAATGCAGTTTATCCTGTTTGATTTGATGAATACTCTTTATACTTTTACTACTTATATACCAAGTCTGTCTACTGACTGAACATCAGACGAGACGAGACAACATAAAATCCAAATGCTAAACATGAGAACAGGAACCCCTTTGCAATGAAAATTAAAATCTCGGAACTTTACTAGGTAGGTAGGTATGTACGTACTTGGCTTTCAAATAGTGGTGCGTATTGTGGTGGTCCTGGTCTGGTCAGTCAGCTGGTCAGTATTCAGTACGTGAAGGGCTAGTCACCGAGTTATTAAGTTGTATTGCTTCCAGAGGGTCGGGCGCAACGCGTGTGAAAATGCTTCATAATAAAGTGTTTCTCTATGGAAAAAACAATTAATCCGAGATGAACATATGGTTTGCCATACAAAGCTATATTTGTGGACCTATCTACTTTACCATGTATATACACCACGTGTTGCTGTTGTTATAAGATAAATTAGTCATAAGTTTATTGGATTTTTGAATTTAGGACCGAACCACTTTTTTTTTAATAATTAGCGCGAACTCAAGGGGATTTTGTGTACCCTTTATAAGTCAGAGACACAATGCGAGCTTTAGGTAAGTAGGAGGGGATGTGAAAGGAGATGTCGGTGAACATTAGTCTTGAATTTCAGTACATCACAATGAGAGGGAAAGACAGAGCGTGGAAGGGAATTCCACATTCGAGTAGTACGGCTTGTCTTTGTATACTGTCCATACCAAGAGGCTTGAGTAAGTTGCTGGAGCACCAGCCCAGAGATGGGAGTTATGTATACTCAAGCTTTGAACGCATATAACTCTTATAGATTATAGCCAGATCAGAAGGAAAAAGAATTTCTTGCATCTCCAGAGGAAACCTAAATATTTTTCGGCATTTTTGGGAACGTTAAGTATGTGATCATTCCACAAGAGATGGTTTGTGATACACATACATAGAATCGCAAGCTGATTAGTTTCTTCGATGCAAGTGCCACTTATAGATAATGGCAGGGGGGTAAGTCTCGCTTTAACGACAGAAGGCAGGATTGGGTTTTCGAAACATTAAATTCTACGCGATTTCTTAATCCCCATTGTACAATGCTGTCTAATTCAGAATTTAATGAACTTATTATATTTAGCCGTTTCAGTTCCACGTCCGAAGAGCAGTGATGTGAGTCTGGAAACGAATATGAAAACCTAAGGGTGCTATCGTCAGCGAAACAATTTAATGGATTAGTAGTTGCAGACAGGAGATCATTAATAAAAATGAGAAAGAGGGTCGGAGACAAAACAGAACCCTGTGGCACACCAGCATTAATGTTGTGGGTTTCAGACTTGAATCCGTCTAATACAACTTGTATAGAGCGATTCGAAAGAAGGCAACTAATCCAACGAAGAAGGGTTTCATCGATACCAAAAGCACGCATTTCCATAAAAGAGCAAAATACCAAACTTTATCAAATTTTTTGGAAATATCAAGTGCAATATAATCTTACTTTCTCCAAAACGATGTAAAAATTTGTTCCACTGTTCGGTGAGATAAACCATCAAGTCACCAATGGACCTATTGCTGCGAAAGCCGTATTGCCGGTCATTAAGAACGCTTTCGATCTTCGAGATATTTCTTGAGCTGATAATTTATCAGCGTTTGCATGACCTTGGAAAGAAGGGACGTAAGTGCAATTGGTCGGTAATCTTAGGATGAAGAAGATTCGCCTGTTTTTGGGATAGGCTGGACAACTACCGTTTTCCAATTGCTTGTAACAAGCCCAGAAGAACAGGATAAATGAAAAAGCTTACGCTCGGGCTTTGCCAGCGCTTAAGAACACCTCTTCAGAACAATGACCGGGATACCATCCGGACCAGCGGATTTATGTATGTTGAGATCTTTTAGGACTCTCGCATCATTTACGCGTTCAAGAACTGGGGGAGTCGTAACACTATTAGATAGCGTAGAGTTGGCGGCGTAGAGTAGGCGAACTGCCTAACGAATAAATTAGCTTTCTCGGCAGAGCTAACGAAGGGAGTGTCATTGACAACGAGTGTTGGGACCGAGGAAGATCTTTTGTACTTTATGTTTTTTTTTACAAATGACCAAAAAATTTGTAATACCTGTGGGACATTGTAGTATTTTTTGCCTTAATTTTTGGTCATGCAAAAATTTGGTCCTTCGAATATGGGCGTTGCAGGCCTTCCTGGCTTGTTTGAGCTTTTTCCGGTTTTCCTCAGTTTGGTTGGCTCTAAAACAACGGAAGCTAACCTCTTTGGCCCTAATAACCTCTTTACAGCTCGCAACGAACCATGATTTCTCTTTGGGTCTGATGCTTTTAACCCTTTGGGATAAAAGTTCTCATTCCCAAAATAATCGTATTAGTAATCATATCCGCGCTGGAGTCTACGTCACTACCGAGGAAGCATAGTAACAAGTTAAAGATCCTGAAAAAATTATTGAGACCGTCCCAGTTGGCTTTCTCGTATTGCCAAACAGTTCTCACAGGCGCTCTTTCTCTAACTGGATTGTGTATTTATCAGGGTCAGAGGTTAGAAACAAGTCAAGAGTATTTTCGGCTCGACCATTAACTCGTTGGCTCGTTGACAAGCTCAATAAGGTGATTAAACTCAGCAAAGATCTCGGCACACATTCTTTCGGGTGTTGTCTGGCCCGAATATTGAATCCAAGAAGAATTGTGTAAATTAAAATCGCCCGTAATAACGATGTCAGTGTGAGGATACAAGGAAACAATTCTTTGGATGAAGTCAGATAGAGCATCAAATTCGCGAGAGGTTGAGACTCTGTCCAAATAAACAATAATAATGAATGATGTACCTGTTTGCCGAGAATTTAAACCAGAAGAAGTTAAACAAGGGGTTGGTGCCAGGACCATATTTTGGTTGAAATTGGTAAGCAACGTCATTTCTAACGTAGACGGCGAGATCATGGTGGTGAAGGAATAATGGCACTAAGTTGTACCCATGAATTTGAAATTTAGCAGGATCAGTATTTTCACATACTTGGGTTTCACTTAGTGCCAAAACAGCTGGCCTGTTTGTAACAGAATGGGCGTGCAAAGAAATATGCAATATTACAATAGTCAACTCTGAAATTTCCAATCATTGTGACTAAAAACAGACAAAATCGAAGAGAAAAACTGAATATGATTATAAAATTCTTTTCAATAATGAATCGATCCGAACCCTAAAAATCAAACAGTATTTCCCTATGCATCTGTGTGTTTTTTTTTTTAATTCATTTAATTCAATCTTCTTAACCCAACTAAAACTAGACAATGAATCTTAAACTAGTGTACTTAACTAAGACTTAAATATAACTTACTGGACCCATTGGGGCCATTCGTTATATGCTGTCGCTCAGCATGTACATAAATTGAGAGAGCTTAGATAAGTTCAATACAATTTATGCACTTGCTAAGCCAAACAACTGCAAGTTGGGGAGGAAAGGGAAGGAATACTCACTGCGCTCTGTGGGTACAATTTTTTTTTTTTGGGTATTATTTGTTGTTGTTTTTTCTTGTTGCGGCACTTATTTATGAGTTGATTTCATTTTTTTTTTGTCTTGATTTTTTTTTTTTTTATATATTTGTATGCTGTTTTTTTATAACTAGCATTTTCTATTACTGATGGGGACACAACGCGACAATTATAAACGAGACAAAACGGTGGGGGACGAGGGGCGACAAAAAAAAACGCACTAACAGTTGCAGCACACACGAAGGTGACCCTTACTGCTCTACCTGTAGACGATAAATTAATAGGTTTTAGAAAGGCAATATATGTTCGGGTTCACAAAACTATAGCAAAATGGATCTTTGAGTACCTACACTTTTACCTCATTTAAACGCAACGTATTCAATATATATCATATCAAAATGTAATTTTGAGTAGATCGGATTTAAGGTCGGTATTTACAGAACAATCTCAAATTTAAAAGCATATTTAATCAAAAAATCCTGCTTAATTAAGTCATGCATTGGATACATAAGAAGAAGAGGTTGTATGAAAGTTCGTGTGACAATAGGATCGTTTACAAAATAATCAAAGGCGCAAAGGTGTCCAGAGCATCTAAGTATAGCACCTGGGCCTTATTTCATAAACATTGACAGGTGACAATTCTTCAAATTTGTCGCATTTGTCTGACAATCTTTTGGATCATAAAAATAGACGAGTGACAAATTTGTCATTGTCAAATTATGACAAATTTCTCGTTGTCATATTATGACATATATGTCGTGACAACTTTAAAATTGTCATGCTTTGACAAAATTGTCGTTACGTTAGAACACAACAGATTAAGGTACATAGAAAAAAAAGGACCACCTAAAAACAAGAAGTTTGGCTTATTGAGCAGGAGCAGTTTTAATAAAAAAATCTTATTAAAATGAATGCATAGTAAGATATTTCTATAGAGACATCTTTTTGTCAAAAATAAATAGCAATAACAACACAACAACGCTTTTTCATTTTAGATATTGAGTTCCACTTCCAAGCCTGTGTAACGGACCTAAAAGTTGGGTTTTAGCATCAAGGGCGCATGATTCCTTTTTGTAGGATGGTGAAAATGTACACCAATTTTTAACAAAATATATTCTGCTCTCCTTTTCCCGACGCGTAATTTTTCATTACAGACAGACTTAACTTAAGTCTATCTTTTCGCCTTCCTGATCATTGTAGCGTATTCCAGGCGGAACTCATGGCGATTAAAGAAGCTTTATCTTGGCTGAAGGAAAACGTGATATCAATAAAAGATATCCGCATCTTTTCGGATAGCCAAGCTGCTATCAAATCCTTGGAATCTGTCTCCTCGAACTCTAAAACAGTCCTAAATTGCCGTTCATCTCTCATGGCGCAGCAATTCAATATTCACCTTTATTGGGTGCCGGGACTCAGGGACATACCAGGCAACTGTAAAGCTGATGAACTCGCCAAGAGTGGAACTAAAATACCTCTCTCAGCACACAGAGCTGACATAGGAATACCCATCGCCACATGCGAACTCATGCTAACGCAATATGTTAAAGAGAGTACAAACCTTAAGGGGAATGACATCACTACCTGTGTGGCTACAAAATTAATGTGGCCAAAATTAGATAGGAAGAAAACCAGAGGTTTAATATCCTTAAACAGACTGCATATTAGCTCCATTGTAGGTGTCATTACTGGACACTGTCTTATAGGTAGACATGCAACGCGCCTTGGCGTGCATGCTAATGACTTCTGCAGAAGTTGCATGGATGAGGAGGAGGAGGAAACAATTCCACACCTTCTCTGTACATGCCCAGCTCTGTCCCATAGACGAAGACTCCAATTAGGAGAATTCTTTTATAACGATCCAAGTGATCTAGCAAATACTAAAATTAGTAGCATCGCACGCTTCGTAAAAAGCTCAAAATGGTTTAACGAGTAAAGGAGGATATCTTACTGATCCTTGTGGTATCACAATGGACCATTCTTACTGGTCTAAGTGGGTCAGTCCTGCTGACCGCCACTGTAACCTAACCTAACCTAATACGGTATTCCACTTGAATATCTTCATCACTTTCACTTGAAGACATAATAATATTCAACATGTTGAATATGATACTTGTCACTTCTCTATCTAAACTTGACCGAAATTCATTTGCCTGTCACAACTGTCAATGACATATTGACAAATTTGTAGTTAACATATTTTTTCCTGTGCCTTAAAAAAATTGTCACTACAAATATGTCCGAAAATTCGTGACAATTCTCGGAAAATTCTTGACAATTCATGACAATTTTTTTATGATACAGAAACTTGACAACTGTCGCAAATTTTCCGACAATTCTACAAATTTGTCAAATTATTTATGGGACAGAAATTTGACAATTGTAAAATTGTCACTTGACAAATTGTCAGGTGACAAATTGTCAAGGCTGCTAGAGGATTTTGAAAGGTTATATACTGTCACCAAAATTGGTGATTAGTAATGTAATGCAGGCAGAGTGGCAATAGAAGTGTTCAGTCCATTATGCAATAAAACCTCAAACACCTGACGTATGCTCATAGAAACATGAATCTCCTTCAAATTACAACAAAGAAGGAGAGAGAAGCAGAAATCGTTTTGCTAAAGGTCAATTCGACAAAAACGAAAAGTATCACACTTGGAACTTCCTCATCTAAATAACTAAAATTTGTGGCGCGGCAGTCCTTGAAGAACCAAGGCCTAAGTAACTAACAACTGTCCTATATGCGCATTATTAGGGGGAATGGAATTATCTCAAGAGGCAGTATGCCCGTGAAAAAAAAAAAACAAACATGCCTGGTGTTTAGATGCACGAGGCCAAGAATCACACCCACACCTCCAACATGACAGTTCTACGCAGTTACCATTAACACGGGCTATTGCACGTTTGTTGCTCAGCCTTAACTCTGACGATGCTGCTGATAAATTGCAAATATTTATTTGGTTTCGGTGCTTGCAAAATATTTTCTTTGATATTTTCATAATTTGTTCGCATATTTTCTTATCTAAACTCTTCACTCTTTTCTAAATCAGTCTCTAAAATCAAATCTACATCCAAATAAACATTTCTTTTGTTCTTGGTATTAATCATCACAAGATATCAGTTTCTTATAATTTTCATTTTCTAGAAAATAATAAATTTTGTACCAAAATATAACGCTTACGAATCAATAACGGTAAGCAAAAAAAAATGATGACAAAAGCAGAAGAAGAACAAAAAATGCGTAATAGCAACCCTAAACTTATAATAATATAGCCTTTGCCATCTAGAAAGGCTGTCGATTTTTGATCAATAGATATCCATTCACAAACCAATCTTTTACGCGCTTTCTCGCGTGCATTTCTCCATAGATGTTTATGTATGTATATGTAAGTTTACTTGAGCAGCAAGACACCCGAAATGAAAAATTGAAAAAATATGAAAAAAATATATCGAGAAAGTTCATAATAGACAAATCGAGCACGAAGAGTACAAAATAAGCACACACAAACAAAAACTGACGTTTGCGACGACGACGCGACAGCACCCCATCCCATTTCTAATAAAAATCGCCTTGAATATCCAATTTATATATACATGAAGGACAAAAACCCCTTTTTTTTAATTTTTTAACATTTCGCTATCATCACCAAGGGCAAGAGGTTTCAAAAAGGCCACAAACACACACCGTTCAAAGGATTTATAGCTCAGGGGAAACAAGTAGGAAAAAAGAGATTATATACGTGCCTTAGCATTTTTTTAGTCAACGTCCCCGTACTAATACTCATTTCCTTCGCACGCTCGCCAGAGCTCAGTGCACCCAAATGCTCATTGAAATTTGAAAAAGACGCCAGCAGCGAGGACACAACGAAGGGAGGGGAGAAGCACTACATGCGAAATTCTATCAAGGTTATAGATTGAATTTCATTTCCATTTCAATACTGCCTCTTTGCTTCTCTTACTATCTCATTCGCAGTTGTCGATATAGATGGATGGGAACAGTACACAAAGATAGGATTGATCAGCAGTGTACCATACGATACCACGTCATATACGCCACCCCTTGCCAACCGACAAAACAAACAAACATTTCTTTTTTTTTATTCTTATTTTTGCATTTATATTTTTTCAGCGATAGAGACGACTTACGAAGACAAAGTTGTCATTTTTCAAAAAAAAACACCTCACTCACCCTTCACCGAGTACACAAAAAAAAAGAATCAACTCTAGTAACGATTGGAAACACTTTAAAGGACATTTTTTTGCAGGGGCAACAACCAAACCCCTTCTCCATTTTTATCTATTATTGCTTCACCATCTGACTATAGCACTTGAAAACAAAAGAAAAAAAAATTTAAGAAATATAAAAATAAGCCAAAACAAAAAGAAAACTAAATTATACATAGTTATAAAAATTAAACAAGAAAAAAAAATGCAAAATATTTATTGTTAAATAAAATAATAATACACAATACGGTCGGACCGTGGAGCCCGCATCGTACCTGATCGGTGAACCGATGCAATGGAACACTTTCAATCAGACTTCATTTGTCAATTTTAACATTATTAAAACGGCATGTTTCAAACCAGTGCCAGTGCAGTGTTCCAAGGTTATACTTGCTTACTTAGATAACCGGACTTATTATTGACGGAAAATTTTATGTTACGGGCATAGGACCCGTACATGGTTCGTTGAATGTATTTCAGCTATCTCCAAATCATCCCCAGATGTGCTGATCCCCCTCTGGCCGTTCTTAGCCAAGTGCTTTTGGGTCGACTCGTTTGTCTCTCTGTCTGCGCTGGGCTCGCAATGAATTCGGCAACCTTTCGAAGCGCATGGTCAATGACTGACAGAATAAAAGACAGCACACAGCAGGCTGACAGACCGCTAAACTGACATACTGATGGAGAGGCTGAAAGACTGGCAAACTAACAGACTGACAGGCTGATGACTGACAGACTGTTGGACTGACAGACTGTTGGACTGACAGATTGACGGACTGAAAGACTGACAGATTGACAGCAGAATGACATACTGCCAAACTGAAAGATGGAGAAGCTGAGAGACTAGCAGACTAACAGACTAATAGACCTACAGACTGGCAAATTGACAGATTGATAGACTGACAGATTGAAAGCAGGCTGACAGACTACCAAACTGAGATATGGATAGGCTGAGAGACTGGCAGACCCATAGAATGACAGACTGACAGATTGAAAGATGGAGAGGCTGAGAGACTGACAGACTAAAGACTGAAAGACTAACAGACTTCCAGACTGACTGAAAGACTAACGCACTTTTTTCGTCTTCCCTATCACAGTCAACTTGGATCAATCATTTTTTTACCAATGCAAGACTTACCTACAGTCAGTACCTACCTATAGTCGGAAGTAAAATTTTTTTCATCCATTTCCATCCCTTTTCATTTATTTTTTTTAAAATGTGATTGGATCCAAAGAAAATAACACACATGCAGGAAGGGAACTGGGCTTTAAATGAAAATGAAAAAAACCAAAGGATAAACAATGGAAAACGACTTAGTGCTGGCAATTTTTATTGTCAGTTTCGTGCGGAGTTGGTTTGCCAATTTCTTCGAATTGAAGATGAGAAATGAAATTGTTTTTCTGTATTTTTCCGTGTCATCGTCGTTTGATGTCCCCATTCCCATTCCCATCCCATCCCATCCCATCTCCATCGCAAACAGGCAATAATACGAACAAAGATTACATAGCAAAGAAAAAGATTCATTTTCTATTCCTCCAAACATAATTTCTTATACACTTTTCCTGATTGCGAATTTAATTTGAGTGCAACTAGAAAATTCTCAGGGATAAGAGAACATTTGAATATCGTTAGATATTTTTAAATATTTTTTTTTTTGAAACCATTTGGATGTTATTATAGGTTTTGATCAAAATAAATGTTCCCTGAATAGTCTCCACTTATATTGATGCAGAAAAATCGCAAAACAAAAATCAAGAATATGCTATAATTATACCATTTTTCTAGCATCAAATAGCTCCGCACCGAAAAGAAAAACAGAAAAACCTTCAAAGTCTAATCCTATAATCAAGTGAAGCTCAAGATCTAAAATCATGATCCCTCAGTTGACCAAAAGTGTGTAGACCAAACGATGTGTGTAGAATGTAGAATGATGGATCTCAGCGCTACGTATTGCCATAGCTAGCCGCCGGCGATAATTGCTTTTAAACATAATTTCATATGTAGTGGCAGAAGCTGAGGTTGGTGAGGCTTGAGGACTTGAGCCTCTTGAGGACTTGAAACACATTTCTTTTCTATCCCCCTCTCTCTCTCTCTTTCTCTTTCTTTCTCTCTTTTCTCTCTCTCTCTCTCTCTCTCTCACACCATGTTCTTTAATTCAAGCTAAATCTAAGACATACCTCCAGCTAGTTACGAGTGAGTATAAATAGATACACATTTCTGTGGTGGCCCATGAAGACAATTATAAGCTAATTCAAATCATACACAAAGCAAATTAAGGGTCCTAGGCTGTATGACTACTACAGCGCAGAGGTATTCTGCTGTGTTATGCAGTGCAGTGCACGCTCACCTACGCTTTGTTCTAAACGTACATAAATTGGCTGAAGAGAAGCACCGGGAACCTTAACATCCTAACTCTCACTATACAGCACCACTAAACCCAACTAAATTTAAATCAAAAGCGAAAGCAATGTATGTACGTACGTTGCTCGTACGACTATAACGACTATAGCGAATAAGCCTCCTTGTAACAATTTTGCCGGTTCTTCGTGAATTTCCATTCTGCTTTTGGCAGGGTAATTTCCTCCTCCTTCAAGCGGTATAAAAGAGGAGCCCTCGCATATCATCACAGCCCGGTCGCCGATCCCCATCCCAGAACTCGAATTCCAGTCGTATAGTGGTAGTCATATTGATCTTGTTTGGTCGACGACTTTGCCATTCGTTATAGCCGTCCATTCCTTTTAGCTCATTTTTAGTTCGATTTTTGTAGCTTTCTGTTGTTGTTGTTGCAGATATCTGCTTGGCATTGGTTGCTAGGTTACCTCCAGGTTCCTGTGTCGGTTGGATGGGGACGGTTGAATGGGGACGGTCGATCAGACGAGCTGGGCTTGGATACATAAAACAATTATCGCCGGGGATAGCAAGCAGGCTATGGAGTCAAAAAAGGCATTATGCATCGAAATCAGAATCAGAGAACCTCGCACCCCTCCCTCCCCCCCCCCCATTCCGCTTGTGCTGTGAGGGCCGTTTTGTGCCTACTGCACACAAAACCCGAAAGAGTATATTTATGACCACAAGAAACCAATGACCATCAAATCACGCCTTGAGGGCATTATTAGGTATTCGATATTGTACGATCTATCATAAGGTGGATACTTGTGTACGGGACAGAACTGAGCTGAGCTGTGTGGCTGCAGAAACGCAAAGAGCAAGAAATTTACGATTGCATATCATTGAATTCTCTTCCCCTACCTCCTCTTTATCTCCTGGTGCAATATGGAAAATGTGGCAGCAATATTGTTTTTTCAGTTCGTTAAAAAAAAAAAAAAAAAAAAAAAAAAAAACAAGGAAGAATTTTTTATTTTTCTTTACATTTCGATTATATATTTTTTTGTGCTGTGAACACTTTTCCAAAAAAAAAAAAACCGAAATCATAGAAATTGGGTTCAAGACTAAAAGAGGATATGGCAAAAAAAAAAACGGAGAAGATATTGTGATTTGCAATTGTGACCTTAGGAACACTATATGTACATAAGTATATACCTACATAGTGTTGCCGTTCTTTTCTAATACATTTTTTTCTGTTCTCAGGCATTTTTAGAAAATTACCTCATGGCCATTGTATATAAAACTTATAGTACTATCATCACGATGATTTTTGAGTTGTGTGCTGTGGTCGTCTGAGGGCGCACTTGTATATTCACAGAAACAGCAACCAGAAAGTTAGTATGTGCTGTGATCGCCAGGGGGCCGACGTGTGGAACGTGCTGATGATAGTACTATCTAAATTCATATACAATGCTAATGGCTGTGTTCATAGCATGCCTGTCCAAGGTATGATGTTAAAATCATCCTTGGGGATTTGAACGCTAAAAGAGGTCGGGAGCTGGTATTCAGGCATTACGCAGGCACCCATAATTTGCATTAGAACATTAATGACAATAGACTTCGAGTCCTAGAATAATTGGCAGCATCGAAAAACATGGTCGTTGCGAGTACCAGGTACCCGCGTAATGATATCTACAAAACCACCTGGGTATCACCTGATGGAGTCACTCGTAACCAAATTGACCACGTGTTGATAGACCGTCGCCACTACTCGAACTTGATGACGGTACGAACGTATCGAGGTGCCAATATCGACTCGGATCACTATCTTGTTGGTATGGTTTTCCGAGGGCGGATTGCCTTGCGAAGACGTATTGCATCCGCCGATCAGGTTCGAATCAACACGGCTGCGCTACGCAATGAAAGCACTAGTAACACCTTTGGACATGCGTTAGGACTCGCCCTGGAACCACTCGATCCAGGAAGAGTAAGTCCTGGAGCGTGCGTAGATGAGAAGTGGACACGCTTTAAGAACACTGTCATTAGTACTGCCAACTCCATCTTAGGCAGCAGTCGTAGAAGTCGGAACGACTGGTTTGATGATGAATGCAAGCTAGCGACTGAACGTAAGAATGCTGCGTACCGAGTAATGCAACAATCTCATAGAACGGGGGCACGCGAAGATGAATATAAAGAAGAATAGAAAAACGGCTTCACAGACAGAAATGAGCCTGGGAGAAGAACGTCATCTGTGATTTAGAAAGAAGCCGAGAGCGAGGTCAGCACAAGGCGCGGAAGTTCTACCAATCCGTCCGAAACATGACGCAGTACACACCACGCTGCACTTACTGCAAGGACGGAGAGGGAAATCTGATCACCGATCCCCAAAGCATACTGGAGCGATGGGAAGTGTACTTTAATGAATTGCTAAATGGTCAGCTCACTGCAGAAGTAGAGGCTCCACTACTTCAAGAAGAATACCCTATGTTACCGCCACCAAGCATAGAAGAGGTTGAGAAGGCTATAGCCCGGCTTAACAAAAACAAAGCCCCGGGAGCCGATGGCATACCAGCCGAACTATTCCACCACGGCGGGCCAGCCTTACGTCAAGCAATTCATGATATTCTAGTGCACGTATGGGAGCAGGAAGAAATGCCAGAAGACTGGCGAAAAGGTATAATTTGCCCCATACATAAGAAAGGAGATGTCACAACGTGAAGCAATTATAGAGGTATCACGTTGTTGAGCACCGCCTATAAGATACTCTCCTCTATCCTATAAGAACGGATAGCTAAAACCATAATCGGCCAATATCAGTGTGGTTACATTCCAGGCAAATCAAAAACTGATCAGATCTTTACCCTGTCAAGAATTTAACATCCCAACATATCATCTGTTTATAGACTTCAAGGCCGCCTATGATAGCATAGCCAGGGTAGAACTTTACAAAGCCATGAGAGAATTCGGCATCTCAAATAAATTGACACGACTTTGTAGGATGACCATGACCAACGTAACAAGCCAAGTAAAAATAGCCGGATTGCTATCCAGACCAATCAATATCTTTAATGGACTCCGACAAGGGGATGGTTTGGCCTGCCTCCTCTTCAACCTGGCGTTGGAGAAAGCAATATGGGGCTGCACCTTAGTGAAGGTAAAACAAAGTACATGGTGGCGTAAAATGCAAGAAGAACAGTTGGTCAAACAATCAAGGTAGCGGAGCACGAATTTGAAGTGGTGCAATCCTTTAAATACCTTGGGTCAATAGTAGCAGCCGATAATAATATAGAAGAAGAAATACGCGGGCGGCTGCTCAATTCCAACAAAGCCTAGTACAGTCTGTCAAAGCTCTTCAAATCCAGAAATCTCACCATAACTTCAAAACTGCTGCTGCACAGAACCATGGTCCTGCCAGTACTCACGTATGGATCCGAGACTTGGGTGCTTAGCAAAAGACACTCTGACCTCTTAGCCGCGTTCGAAAGAAAAGTCTTAAGGAGAATTGTTGGCCCCATATGTGAGGAAGGACAATTTCGGAGACGGTATAATCATGAATTGTACGCAATCTACCTTGAAGCAGACATAGTGACAAAAATTAAGCCCGGTAGACTCCGGTGGGCAGGGCACCTAGCTCGCATGAGTGAAGAGGAACCTGCTCGGAAAGTCCTTTGTGGTACATTCTATGGTAGACGGCAGCGTGGTAGACCATGCTTGCAGGACGCCCGAAGCCTTGGGGTGCGCAACTGGATGACGTCGGCTCAAGATCGGGATAGGTGGAGAGACTTGTTGAAGGAGGCCAGGACCGGACCCCGGTTGTCGAGCCAATGATGATGATGATGATGTGTTCATAGAATATGGTTTTATCGTGTGAAAGACTATGGCGTCATTTTCGTCTAAAACTTATGGAGCTTATGATAAATTTCAAAGAATTTAAAAATTCAATTACTTATTATTTATTCAAAAGAATCTAACTGTTGATAGCTTGACAAATGAAAAAGAATATTTCTTTGGAAACGTGATGTAAAATGCGATAGTAAAACATTTAATTTCATAAATTTCTACTTTTTATTTTTTTTTCTGATTTTGAACAAGAAGAAAATCTATCGACTTTTGCGAAGTTCCGTTAATTTTTCTGCCACGCGTGGCCAGGGTAGCGTTCAGCAAGATAAAATTTTCTACTAGCACATATTTTAAAGTTTGGGAAAACTGACCAATTCAATTTAATACAATTATAATCATACGAACAAAGCCTTTCACTTCGGTTTAAAAAAAAAAAAAAAAACAAATTTGACTGCATGTTTTCTTGAATGTCAAATCTCACATAATTTCCTAAATTTCACCAGTGAAATAAAAATTTTTGTGAAAAAGAAACCTATGAAAACAAATAACAAGCACACTGCTGCACTACTGAAAAAAAAATATTTTCGTCAAACAAATTTATTAAACTCCACGTTTTTGCAACAAACATTTGCAATGACATTGTTTTCCACAAAAAAAAAGTGGTGATTAAAATTGTCTTGCCCTTCGGGTTGGTTCTTAGATCGATAAACACTTAAACATCAAAAAGAAATACTAAAACTCCTATAAGAAATACATGTTAATATTTTTACCTTTTAACCCAAAATATCCTCCCTCATTAACTGATGAATGTAAAATTTTTGACCCAATGAGGGAGGACTTTTTGAGTTGAGAGACTCTTAAAGTTGAGAGCACTTGGTGAATACCAGCCTTAGTTTAATTGTTTTTGCCAGGTGCCAGTTCATTTTCTTCTGAGTATTGATTTCCAGCCGAACACTATACCTCTCTGCCAACTCGCAATAGAAAATTCTAATTCACTTGAAGCCACAGTTAAATAAACATTACTTTGTGGGTACCTAAACCTGGCATTTGCATTTGAAGGGATTTAGTTTTAATGAGTAATCTTTTATAATAAAAAATGACTCATCTTATTGATACACATTTTAAGTGGTATTCTTTCTAGAATTATTCGAAAACTGTATTGAAATTCAACAAGCTTTTCTTTATTAAAACAGTCTGCAATCATTACCTATTTGATGATCCATATAATATAAGTAGGTACCAACATCATTTAACTCTCCCTCCATGAGTAGGATACCAGCCAGCCACAGCAGCAGTGCAGGGCTGGTCCAAAAACAGACAAAAAAAAATAAACAAAAATACATTCCATTTCCGCCACTAATAAATATAAATATTATACGAGACCATTTTGTATATTGCAAGACTGCCATAAGTGTGATGGCCTGTGGTGAGACATAGCAGGTGATTTTTATCGAAAATACCTGAAAAAAAAAACAAAAAAAAAGTCTCAATGAATGTTTTGAATTCAAGGAACTCCTAATTCACTCTAGGTCAAAGACACACGACAAGGAGGAACTTAAAAAGACATTTCTTTGAAGTTATGTGTTGGCTGGATTGGTTGTGTTTTGATGTGAATGGGTTGGTTGACCTAATACCTTTTGCAAAAAAAAATTCTATCTATTATGCCTCAAGCACGAAAATCAATAAAAAAAAGTATAGATTCCAGTAGGAGGATATTCAACACATATTTATATGTATAAAGGATATGCTCTCTCTTAGATAAATGACAGGTTTTTTTTATCTGGATATTCACATTTCGTTCGTCACCGTCGTCGCTTCGAGTCGTCCTTGTCGTCATCGTCTTCATCATGACGGTTTATCGTCTGTCCCAAGTTTTTTTTTTTTTTTTTATAAATAAGCGTGCTACTGTATAGAACTGGTTCTCTTTAAGGCAATGGGCATGACCCTGACCCCTAAAAAATGTGTTTTTTTTATAACGGTAGTTTTTTTTTATATGTTGTGGCGGACACCAAGGTAGCCACTCTCTGTTCCGTCCTGCATCGACGATATGCCGATGTCATCGTTCAGGAAGTTAAATGGTGGTTCGAATGAATATCTTCTGTGTTTTTATTTATTTATTTTTTTTTGGGGGATTTTTACTTTTTGAGAATTTAGAATTTAAGTCGACACACAGAAATTTCAGCCGACCTTATTAAAAGAAAGTCAAAATCACAAACAATCTTATTTAAGCTTAGTTAAAAAGAGATTTTTTATCTATTGAGTTCAATAAGACCTCAATTTAGTTCAGGCGAGGCCCATAAAATGAGATTGAACTGAACCAACACATAGCCGACTTAATAGCCAAAAGAACTGTCTGCCTAACACAAAAGAAAGAAAATAATTTGCTTAATTTACAGAGTGAACATTCGGCGATGGGAAGATTCATGACCACTAAATATGTAGTAGCTCGTGCAATTATGGTTAGCGCGTATGACTGTTATGCCGAAGGTCTGCGTTCCCAGCCTCGTCGTTTTTAAAACAAAAATGTCAACTTTTCCAAGAACATCACACCCTAGCCGTTCGGATTCGGTAAATAAATTGTAGGTCTGAAATAACACGCTCACTGGAATGGTTGAGAGTTGTAAGTCACACCAGCAACATTTAAATACAAATAAAGTACATGACTGATTTTTATATTTTATTGATTTAAAATTAAAATGGGAACACATTGCAAAATATTGAATCAAGACAACATCCACCGCGAATACTCATACCATTGATTGCAACGCGAACAGCTGTTTGGTGCTTGCGGAAACAGGGTCGGGAGGCGCTAAAAGCTACAAGAGAAGTCTACTTTTTTTACAATTAGCGCGCACTCAAGGGGATTTTTATTTTCCCTTTATATGTCAGAGACACATAGCGAGCTTAAGGTAAGTAGGAGAAGCTTTGAAAGGAGATGTAGGTAAACATTATGCGCGAAACAGATTGAACCGGCAACAGCTCCAGCGCCGTAAACAGCACGCTGGCCAGCAAACATTTTTCGAGCACATTACCACCAGCACAGCAATAGAACTTTGGCCAAACGGCGCTGTTGACGTTGCTGTTGCTCGTCTATTCTGTGTTCAACAATTGAAATACATTGGTTCTAAAATAATGGCGGCCGCTGTTGCTGGTGACGTTGATGGTGCTGGTTCAATCTGTTTCGCGCTTTAGTCTTGAATTTCGTCATATCACAATGAGAGGGAAAGACAGAGCGTCGAAGGGTATTCCACATTCGCGTAGTACGACTATAAAAAACGAATCCCTGTACTTCACAATACGACTAGAAGCGCGAGTATTACGGTTGAATCGTTTAAGGGGAGGAATGCAACTGGCTATTTCATTAGAATTTATCGTTAAACTACACCCAGGAGATCAAGTTGTGGATAGCTGTTTTTGTAGAATAGCAACCCAAAGTCGGGCATCAATGAATTTCGCAAACCAATCTTTGACCAGGTAAGATAGCCAACAGTTGTCCTTATCCGAGGACTACTGACTATCTTAGAAAGCTAGGTCTTACGCACTTGTAATTTAAACCTACTTAATTAAATAGGAATATGCAAGGAGTTGCTCAAGAACCACCACGGAGAAGTAAAACAAATAGTAAGGGAGGCGACCGTAAAATTACCTATCCAATCGGGCGACACAAAATAAGTATAAGAGGGATCGATAGATTTTAGGCCAAACAAACAATATCTACTCTAACTAACAGTAAAAATTTTCGGATCCCCGATTGGATAGGTAAGTTCCAAAAAACCGTACCGGAAGTAGCCTTCTCTCGCCTAAAGTTTCCTGAAAAGGTTTGTCCGACCAGCATATTCTTGATCAGTGGCCTAAAATCTATCGATCCTTTATACTTATTTTGTGTCGGCCGATTGGATAGGTTATCTTACAGTCGCCTCCCGGACTAAACTTTATAGTGACTTACATGTAGCCCTGGGCAGTCAGTAGTTTTCCGATCAGGCAAGATGCAGGCCTCGGAAAAAATATTGTGTCCTATATATACCAATTGTAATTGAGTATTATATTTCATAAGACCGAAGTACTTCATCCAAATGTACCACAAAAAAATAAAAAAATAGGACAAATAATAACTCCCCAGCGTCATGGCATTATAATTAACAAAACTAAATCTCATTTTATGCCCGTTTCCTGCCCCCTGTCTTGACATACATATACATCACCAGAAAACCTAAATCAATGAAATCTATTAAGCAATCAAAATTATACAATTCTAAGCCACACAACAGCGGGTGTTTCGGTAGGCAAATCTTTAATAAACGCATATAGCATCTATTTTAGCCATTATGAACATTGTCACCAATTAAGAGCACCCATTTGTATTGTCAAACAAAATTTCATCAGAAGCTTCGGCTTCCTCATTTCTTTGAGTGCCAACATCCTCGAATATCTTACGTTTACTCTCATTTTCAATTAACTCGGAAATAAATAGCTCCGTTGTTATGTTTATATGATGGTGATGTGTATCAGTCCCATGATAATGATGATGATGATGTGGACCCCTGGACCAGCGAGCGGACGCGGGCAAACACTGACGAACGAGCTCATATAGTCACATGTAATTTAAAACATCGCCACGAGATGAAAATGAATCGTTAAATGTCACATAGTGCCCATAATCATCAGTATTATAATAGTGATTCTACTCTGATCAATTCTTACTAACTGTAGATACAAGTACACTGAAAAACAAAAACGAAAAAGCTGAATCAAACAGTTCTGGGTTTAAATTAGGTATTAGCCGTTTTTACTTGCGACCATAGGTACTATATGACAAG